>WEKY01053722.1:0-57598 GCA_013390045.1 Picathartes gymnocephalus
ATATATGTAGAATGGTTTTGCATACACAAGGTCATCAGCAGGTTACTTAAAAAAATTAAGATAAGACCATTGGGAACAGAACAGTTCACAATTTGCTTTACAACACCACAGCTGTCAAAAAGTTAAACCATAGAAACAAAAGTTGAAATTAGAGATAAAAATCAAATTTAAATGTCTTTGATGACTTCTATGCAATAAGGGGAGTTTCAGAGCTCATGCTGGTGTAAACAAGAAGGAAAGAAAAGCCAGCCCCTGAAACTGGCAATACGGCTAAGGAAAAGTCAGATCTATTCCCCTTAAATCCATAGACTATTTNCCATAGACTATTTATGTAAATAATGGGCATATTTAAACTCAAGTCTCAAACACAGAGAATGGGTGATTAATACTCTGCTCCTGTCCTGCCTAATGAGTTTGTAAGCTCTCTCATTAATTGTTTGTTCCAGTTATAACATAGCTGAGACCAAGTCTCCTTTGGGGCCCCACTACTTTATGATGCAATTAGTGCACATAACCCTATGCCATCTACAGGTCTCGAACCCTAACATGTCATGTGTGGCAGAATGAGGGTGTTTTGGGACCAGCAGGGTCTCACTGGCAGCAGGCCTCTGTCTTTGCATCTTTTGCATCTACCTGTTCTTCTGTTTTAACCCCTCTAATCTCCTGGGTGCTGGAGCTGATGACATGCAAGAACATCCTTTTATAGGAGGCCAGATTAAAACAGGGATGACCAGGTAACTACTCACATATATCCAGTGGCCCAACTGGCCCTTACTTTACTTACAAAAGAAGATTAAGTGGAAAGGATGGCAAAACTCCCACTGATATCAACCGGGCTAGCACTTCTCACTCTTAATATATGTAACATTTTTTGTCAGTGCATGGAGGTTTTTGCCCAGTCTTTCTGTCTCACCTCACCTTTTCAAGTAATTTCTGTCTCCACTGAAGAGATTTCCAACCACCACTGTTTCAGTCATCAGATATATTGCTTTTTTTGTCCCAGAAACACATTCTGTGTGTTTACTTCTTTACTTTGTGTACCTCCACAAACTAACATCTTTGTATTTAGTAGGCAGTAGGGGGGCATGCAAAATCAAAGTCCTGTTCTGCTGAAATTGCAAAATGAAACACAAGAAAACTCTTAACTTCAGGGAGTATTGTAGAGAGAAAATAGGAAGTGGAATGACTTTTAAAAATGCACACTTTCCTAATGCACTAAAGTCTTTGCTGCTTTTGCCAAAACTTCACTTTTAAGAAAAAACAGCTGTGGATTTGATGTCTATGTTTCTCAGCCATTAGTCAATAGAGGATTCAATTTTAAAGCCAAGACCTATAACATACAGAGTGAATCATTTCTTGTCTGCATATAAGAGAGCATAGACACATAACATGCTTAGTGAAAGCTTTATCACCAAGGAAACACATTTATAAGCATTGAATCTAGCACCTTAACATTTACAACTCACTTTAAAAAAAATTCCAGCTGTAAATAAGTCCATACTCATAACTCGAATTATGTGGTATCTATCACTCACGCCTATTTTAAGAATTACTCATCACCTTAGAGTGGCAACGAGCAAAGCCAATTTGTGAAAGTTCAGAGTTTCTGGAGATTTGGACTCTGATCTACCGCAAGTTAATTGTTGCACTGAGATAATAATTTTTTGGTAATTATGTCCAACCAATCCATAGGCAACCCCTCACAGAATAGGTTTTATCTAGTGCCACTTGCTATTTCCTAAAGGTCATGGAGTCTCATTTTCTCACCTCTAACAGCTCACCTTTCCTGCGTGTACTATGGGGAAGCATAATTCTAGTAGAGTGGAAATTCAGTCAGCAAATGAGGCATCGACATAAATATTCATGGGGGAAAAAAACTTTTGAAAAAATGTTGAGAAAAGAGGGTAGGTAAATCATGGCATCCTCAGGAGACCACTAAGATATGCACTGTCAATTTAAATAGATTTGCTTAAAATTTTGTGTGTAATTTAAGAAGTGTTTTCATACTTACTGAATTATCACCTTCTTGCTGGAATTAGAGCATCTCTTGAGCACTGGACACTTGATCCAAAGCAGGGAGCAGTTGCCCAGATGCCATGTGGCACCCATTTGTCATATACTGGATTTACAGTCTGGCAATTAGCATGGGAAATTATTCTGGATTGTTCAGGGAAATGTTTTTGCCTCAGTCAATACACAACAGTTGTCCAGATTTTTACAAAGTGAATTTGACTTCCTATCTATGATTCTTTCCCCACTTTTCAAACCCTTGCAAACTAAACCAATAAACTGATATAAAAGCAAGCCATGAGAGAAGCACATGAACTCACAGGGACCATCTGCATGTACAAGGCTAAGCTTCTACATAAGCACTAGAAGATAAGCACTATCTCAGGATAGAGTCCCAGTAGACTTCAGCAAAACTTAATATAATAAAGATTCAGCTTCAAGAAAAAAAATTCTGGAAAAATTTTGATAATGCCTGGTTACGGCTTGTTCTGCTTGTGTCTGTGGTCACCGATAATACCTATTGACCTTGGAAGAGAGTGAAGCTGATGCCATGTGCCTTTAGAAAGCCAGCTCTGAAAACATGATATACTGACAATATTTGACCCCTTGCAGTTAATCCTACAAAGACACACATTCACAGAGACATTTGTTTAATTGGGAATCCTCTGAACTCAATTCATGTCTGGCTCTAGTCTGGTTCCATAAGCTTAAATAGACATGAATAAATGAAGCCATTTGCCAACTCAGGACTCAAATCACTAACAGTCATCATAAAATCTAGGGTTCAGAAGAGTCTGAATACCAGACTCCAGCACCAAAATTGGACCATTGAGTGAACAATAATATAAAAAGGATTACTTGTAAGCTACTGACCATGAAGAAAAAGAACATTGACTGTTGGGTTATGATGCAATCTTGATCTTTCACACCACATCTCAGGAAATATTACTGCACTATAATTGAGTTCATCAGGTTCCATGAGCATGCCCATGTTTTCTTCTCCATTTCTCAAAGATTTCCATTGGTATGATGCAAGGACACTACTATCTACTGGGAGGTTTCCTGTGTTAATCTGAAGCAAGTTCATCTCAATTTTTATTTCACCACTGTTTGCAGTTTTTCAGTCTTCAGAGCCTCCCTAATAAGGACAGTGGCCAGAGGAATACAACATATGTGTCTTTTATAAAGACAAAATGAGAGGCAATGTTAAGGCTTCCTCCTTTTTTTTCGTTTTTTAGTTTTTCATTTTTCTAAAGAAAACCTTTTATTCAACCCTGAAGCTATAAAAGAAGGTGATGTCATAATTTATGATATTAAACTTGTTACTAAAATGTCATTACACAAGTGATGTTTTAATTAATGATGCTAAACTGGTTAGCAGGAAAGTGTCAAATGTCACATTCATGATATAAACTGCCAGTTATGATTATATAATATCAATTATTCTTTGGAAAACTGCATTAGATCAGTTACATCTGAACTAATGTAGCTGGGGCAGGTTCATATTTTTTTAAATGCTGTTCATCCAGTTCTCATTATTAGGAGTAAAATATACTTCGGATGCAGTTCAAACTTTTATAACTCTCTCCTTGAAACATAATATCTGCCTTTCTCATTTGCCCTTTCAGATGCCGTCAAATCAACATTGAACTGAAACAAAAGCAGTGAGACAAATTTTATAGCCTGAGGAACTTGCCTTGTTCTGCAAGCATACAACAACCAAAGTTTGAGATTAAGGTAAGCAAAAATAACAAAACATAATTTTAATAGTAGGTTAAATATAGGGCATTAAGATTTGCTGACATAATGTTGGTTACTATGAGCTCTGCTTTGACACTGGATCTCCTAAAGCTTTAGCATCCAGCTGCTCTCCAAATTCCTCTAAGTCTTACTTAGGCACAGAACCAAGAGAATATATTAATATCTGAAATGCATGTAGCCAGATCTTAAAAATGGAATACCTTTTAAGTATAGTTACAAGTAAAAGCAGCAAGTTTAGTTCATGTGTACTCTCTGGGTCCAACAGGAGTAGACTGAGTCACTGCTGATGCTGATCTGATGGAGTGAGTTTATAACATTTCCTTTTGTAAAAGCTGCACTCTGCTCCTTGCTGACAGTGACACATCTCTGGCTTACTGGCAAAGATGTTCAGAGATGTTCTGATAATAAGTTAGATGCAACATAACAGAATGAGATTTTTATGGGAATTTCCAAGCTGAAATCTCATCTATTTTATAGAAGAATAGGTACAGTCCCTTTAATGAGGGAGAACACAACAGTCAGGATTATCTCTTGGTCAAGACTGTTGGATTTGTCTAATAAGATGATTGCTCCCATAAATTTCCCTGTTGTAAAACGGCAAAAAATTGAAAGATAAATGATGCACATCCATGCAACCACAATGATCCTGAGGAACAGTGGGGATTCCAAAGCCAACAAAATTTGGATGCTAAATAAACCACACTTTTACTTTCCTGAACAGCTTTGTGCTCAGATCAGAGGCGCTTTATGATGGAAGATGGATATGGATACGACTAAAAGATCACACTTCCTTTTACTCTGTTACCTCTACAAACTCCAGTCAGATCAGAAGTCACATTTCTTGGGAACAGTCTTGGAAGTTTGATCAAAAGAGTTGCAGGAGGTGATAGGGAGAAGCTGCAAAAAGGTAAGACAGAAGCTTGTTAAGAAATATTTGGAAACACAAGTGATTTTCATTAGGTTTAGTGGAGCTGGTGGAAATTAATCTGCAGGGAAAGAATTTGAAAACTTACCTCATGATTTCATCCATGCAAAAAGAATCTGTTGTCTCCTTTTAGGTCTCTTGCTCTCTATGTGGTTTTGCAAGTAATGGATTTGGGTATTATCCCAGTCCTCACTTCATTTTGAGAAGCTTAATGGCGATATCAGATCTGAGCTCACACACACACACACANTGAAGCCGCAACCAACAACAAGAACAACAAAAAAAAAAAAAAAAAAAAAAAAAAAAAAAAAGTTACAAAGAAAAGCAGAAAAAAAATGAGAAAGAGATGTTAAGTCTTGATTATCAATATGTATCACATGTTTTATGACCAACATATCTCTAGGTCGAATTTTATCTGTCCAATTTTGGAGACATGCAAATATCATTAGATATCAGATCTTTAATGCAGATGGTGAAATAATACCAGAATTTTGAATGTTTGTCCTCTTAGCCTGCTGTCACATATTCTCTATCCAACGACATTCTTGTTGGAGCCTGTGACTATTTTTCTCTTTTTCCTGATTGGCTGTAGTTATTTAAAATATACTTTCAAGGCAGAGAGATCTTGCATCAGCCATCAAGCAATGCACCATGTCACTCTGATTTACATAACAAGTCAGATAAAATCTAGGCATCAAAGAATGCACTTGTTGACATGACAGAAGCTTGAAATCCCGTGAAAAAAATGCCTCCTACAAGAAAGATGAGGATAAAAATTATTTCAAAACCTTAGCAAGCCAAACCTGCCCATCCATGTAGTTGCTGCATCATGGAAAAATATTCACAGTCTGGAGTAGTACTGATCAGCCTGTAATAAGGCTCCATCTTACAAAGGTAAAATTCCTTCTAACATTTCCTTGTAACTGAAAGAAGGCATCCAGACACTAGTGGGTTTCATAAAAATTATATCATAATTTATAATTGGTCGCTAATTAATGTCAGATCACAGTGGAATTCCTATGGAATTACAGAGTGGAGCCTCTTTAATTACCAGTTTATAATTATAAATCTCATTGGAATGAAAACACAAGAACTGTAATAAATGAAGATGATCTTGGAAGACCATCTTCAGCTAATAAAATCTTCATGTGTGTCTCTTAAGGAATTATAAAACAGTAGTCTTGACTTAGGACAAAAAACGTATTCCATGACGCAGGGTTCCCCTTCCTCCATTGTGCAAAATCTAAAGAGACAAAAATCTTAGACATTATTTCACAACTACACCCATTTTACCTTGTGAAATTAAAAATACATCTCAGGCCTCTTAGCACTACATCTTGTATCCTTTGTACCCAATAGATCACCAAGGCAGGACCTTTCCCACCATTACTCTGGGGTTTTGTCCTTCTCTACTAATCTGCCTTCGAAAAGCCATGGAACTAACCCAGGCTGTGACACATCCTCGATGCAGTTATATAGCAGAGACCTGCAGCTTTCCGGTCAGGTTGTCCTGATTTGTGATGTACTTGAACACAATCAAGGATGAGATGATTAGTACTGTGCATGTTGACTGTTAATTAGGTCTACCCACAACAGTTGCTCCCATGTTCTGCTGCACACATTTGGACCTCCCCAAACAGCCGTCGGTGGAAAATTACAACTCCAACAGCTTCACACCAGCACCCTACGGAACAAAAGGCGATGAGTATGAATATTGTTATGAATCTATTGAACCATCTTTTCCTCCTTTCAATTTGAATTTGGGTTAGCTGAACTGAAAGAGAGGTTGGAGTGTCTGCTATGTGGAAGCAGCCCTGTGAGAAGAGCTCCCAGCACAAAATCTCATCTCTGCAACAAGTACAAGAGGCAGGAAGAGGAGGAGACGGCAGGTATCTCCCCGTCTCCCCAGTGCCATCATAGCATGGGATGCCGGCACTGACCTGTGCATCCACATGTCACAGCCATCTCGGCCACAATCATTATCTCCACAACTTGCTTAGGACAGGGAAGAAGACACTGATTTGATTTCAATAATCATATTCATAATTGACTTGCCTTTGATGGTGAGCAGCAGGTTCTGAGCCTTACAAACTTGTTTGTATGTCCCAACAAGTTCAGTTACTTTCTCTCGTTCTCTGGGCTGCTCGTTACTGCTTTCAGCCATCCTCCTAAGATGTTTTTCTCTACATGGAAATGAGAAGTTCATATGTTGAGGCCCTTCTTCCCCGCTTTTAACAGACTTGTTTTTCTCCGTTCCTTGCATTTTTGCCCAGTCCTTTCATAGTTCTATTTTTCTGTGCCTTTGAGGTCGCAGTCCTGTGCTTCTCCCTGTGTCCCATGTACAGCTGTGGGAATCTGTAAACCTGCCAATGAGTAATTTGTAAAAACTTGTTGCAGATCTGATAGGTTTCACTTTGCAAGCCAAGAAACAAAGACTTACGACATAATTGATATTAACAAATTGAGAGAGGAACTATGGCCCCTACCTAAAATAAAAGACAATCACAGTGAATTAAAGGTCATGATATAAAGAATTACACAGAGAAACAATGGGAAATAAGAACAAATTTAATTCAGACTAGAGCGGAGTTAAACCAGAGATGAATTTGTCTAAATAAAACATAAGAAACCTATTTCCTGTACTAATTACTCCACTTCTTAGAGAAGTGTAATGTTGGCATCAGCCTTCATACTGAATTGCACCACAAAACTCCAACATTTAACAGTGTTTAAGCCACATATTGGGGAGTTTACCAATTTTTATTTTGCCTAGCTGTTTATTTCCTGACAAATTTTTCTTGGAGGTTTACTCAAGTGGAGAGATGCTCCTTGAACAGCAGAACTACTATTCAAGGGCTTTGAGAAGTAAGCACACAATATTATTTGATCTGTTTTTCATTCCACCTTGCAAAACTGCCTCTTTAATAAATCCAGACCATCAGAATCAACAGGGTGACTTCCCCACGTGGATAGTGCTTCCCATGGAGCACATAGGTTGCAATCACTAACACAGGCAGGACAGCTTGTTTCTTCTCATTCATTTTGTTGGCAGAACAAAGACAAAAGCACATTAGCAACAGACATTCATATGGACACTGGAATTAATCAGACTCAAGTTTGCCTTCCTTAAATCAAAGGGTCATGTGAAGGTGGGGAGAAGAATTTACAGTGGTATCTTTGTGGGACTGCATTCCTAATTTTGCCTGAGATAACAGAGTCCCAGTGCCTTGAATTGCTGATTATTACAATCACCAAAAGACACACATACATATTCAGGGAAAGTGTTCGAACTCTCACATTTGTATTCATTTTACTTTGACTCGACTGGAATCATAAAAGGAATGTGTAAACGAGGAGAGCCTGTTGCTGAAATGAAGTTGAATTTTTTCCCCACAGAAACTTGGGTTCATGACAGCTTTTTGTTGGGCAGGACATTAGCCTTTTGTAATTTATTGCTTTTAGATTAAATCTTGGGAAACTCAATATTGCAGTTGAATGATTAGAGCAATACCCCTTGGAGTAATAAATTTTCTTTGGTGCTATGCATCTCCCGATCATGTTTCCCTTCTAATTACATTTACATAAATGATATTCTGCAAAATTAAATTAACATTCAAACCGTTATGCTGGCAAGGAGAGACAAAAATTAGTTACAAACTTACATCCCTAAAAAAATGAAATGACACCTCGTTCTTTCCATAAACTGAATCATATCTGTACCCCAAAGTGTCTCACACAGAATTCATTATTCTAGTTGGTGAATCACTGACCTATAGGCTCTGCTCCCCCTCTTTCAGAAGTTTAATAGTGCAAGGAACTGCTTTCCACAGGGTCTCATTGAATAGAAGCAATTGGTGAAAATCCAAATTTGCTCAGCAAAGTGCTTTATTGAGACCTAGACTTGATTTCTATAGTTTTGGCCACAGCCCTTCTTCAGGGCTTCTCTCTCTTGGCTCCTGTGCACAAGTCCTCTAGCACAGAGCCCAAGGGCACTTGGCGGGGCTCCCTGTGAACTTAGACTCAGTGCTGCTCTGATGCTGCCCTGACCAGGCTGAAGAAAGATGCTCTTGCCCTTCACATGTCCACATCGCCATGCTGACTGGTGAGCAGAGCTTTGATCTCCTGGACTGCTCTCCAAATGATGCAGAATTTCACAGAGCAAGATTTTGCTTGCCAAGAGGAGGGATCATTATCTGGATGAGGAAAAGAGTGCCAGCCTACTGCTCACTCATGGAGTCAATCTTCAAAGAGCTTTTCCAAGATCTGAAGCTGAAATGGATTGTGCTATGTAGCGTTAATTTTCCTAAGATCACTAATTTCCCGACTACTCAACCTATTTTCATGATGCTGTATGAGGATCAGTAGCATTTGCAGAGAAAAACTGTTTCCTAAGACCTTGGAAAGGCATTATTTTTGTTGTCCCATAGAGTATTTGGCCCTTGAGATACCCACCCTCTGTAAAGACAGAGTGCATCCATTTATTCTCTCCTCACTTTTGGTGCAATTAACAAATCATCAAAATACTTAGACAAAGAACACATGGCCTATTCTATCACTGGACTTCAGTGAGGCATCACTTGGTTTTATTTGTTGCTCCTACACACACTGCATTGAAGATCACAGTATTTTCATTCAGGAATTTGAATCCTAATCTTTATCCTGCCCACCCTTATAGTCAAGAGCATATAGCAACAAGCCTAGTGGTATCAATTCTTATGCAAGTATACTCAAAAAATATTGAGACATTAATAACAAAGTGCAGGAAAAATCATTATTTATTACATGACATACATATATACATATATAGTCACAACTGGAACTAAGTCTGTCAGCTCTAGTGCAAATGTACCTATTTGAGTGTGAGTACATTTTGTAAGTTGTGCATGTTTCAGTGGTGTAAAATACAGTGTTTGGAGAAGGGGATTAAAGTAGAAATGTCAAATCTTCTGATTAAATAAAGTATGTGTATATATGAGCCTACTTTTCAGTTTGAAACCTGGATGATTTTAACATTTCAATTTTTTAAAGCAAGGTTTGAGTCAGTGACTGAATTTCCTTCTTGAAACACATCAACATTTGCATTTTAGCATATTTCACTTTACTTGGCAAAGAGATTGTTGGAGTTTTTTCAAAAAAAAAAGGGAACACTGGGTAGCCTGGCATTTGTTTGAAAACCTAATTTAATTTTCCCTAAACTTCACAGTTTCTGTATTTCTATAGGTCCTACAATAAATAAAGTTAATTAGTTGTAGACATAACATTTAGAGACCATATTTTCTCGAAGAGTTTGATTGCAGTGAGTCATCTGCATGACAGTTCTCTTTCCAGAACTGCACTTCATTTCTGTTCACCTCACCCTGGTAAACATAACATGCCAAGCACTCTAGAATTTCTGTTAAATAAGCTCGTCTCACAGCGTTATGGCCCAGGCCCATTCAGAGCCATAATTGAATTCTTTGGCGCACAAATCACTTGGAAAGACCAGGCCGATTTATATGTTTAGGACCATATGACAAACATCTGTTTCACTGCTAGGAATGCTAGGGTATAACCACAGGTACCGAACACAAATCACGTAGGAAATCCTGGGGCAAGTTCATTAACCGTGACTCCTGGAAAGGACGTGAGACCCTCATTTCCATTTGATGGAACAGCCTGTGCAAGCCTATGATAAACTTTCTGTGAAATCTATGAAAATTCAGAGCAGTCAAAGAGGTGGGGAACATAATAGCGCTAGACCAGCAGGTACATTTACAACAGTAATGTTATACAACAAAATTCCATAAACATTTCCTTCTTCAAGGACTTAAAACTCTAGAAGACAGAACAATATAACTAAAAGATCACAAGTAAATTCTACTGCTAGCATTAAACTTTCATTTACTTTATTTCATCAATCTGTTATATTATTCCCATTATCATTGCCATGCTATTTTTAACCTGTACTTAAAAAGCAGCATAGCTTCAAGACACATGTCAGTGGAGCACAACAAATGTAACTCTGACAGAGCATTCAGTGAATCATGCGAGAATCCCTATGATTAAGAAAAACAGTAAAGAGAATATGTGAGGTTTCAGCAAAGTTATCAAAAAATCATGAGTACACAGGGTTGTGACTCTGTTGGCTAAGGTTATCAGACTCCAGGAGCATTGGAAACTTCTGTTCACAAGCCAAGACCATCTGCCATACACAAAAAGAAAAAATACATCTATCCAGAAGCAGGACTCTTCCCAAACTTTCTGAAAAAGCTCCAAGACGGGGGTCCCAGCATTTTGAAAGGTTCTATAAAACCCAGACACCTTTTTCAGCTCCTCATCCAGGAGACACCATAGCTCTCAGAACAGAGAAAGGAAACGAAAAACAAATTTGTCAAGATGTGTCTCAATGACAAATCTAAAGAATACTGGAAGGTATGGCTGATACTTTCTGTTCTTCAGGACAATCAGGAAATTGAAATCATTTTTTATGTCTCAGAAGTATCACAAAGAAGAGAAGATACACAATTTTATTTGGATTCTATCAGGAGCAACTGGAGTGATTATGAGCTAATTTTACCATAAAGGTCAGGTTAATCTCTGTATATCAGAAACTCTAATAAACACTCTTGACCACTTCAGTACCTCTTTCACTTACCACTCTTCCACCCCTGCTTTGTACTGGAACCAAAATGCCCAGAGAATGAGATGGAGTGGCTGCATTTTGGGCTGCTTTTCTCAGAAAGTTTTTTTCCTTACTTTCCTTGTATAATCCTGAGGGTCTCCTAAGGGCAGGTTACTGTTACAGGGAGGAAAACACCACTGTGTGCAATAGGCATAGCAGCAGTAAGGAGCAGTTGAAGCTGCACTCATAGCACCCATGTTTCTCCACCTCTGCATTTTTGATTGCCTGATTTTTGTTGTTGTTGATGGTGTTTGAAGATTAAATGGTATGCGCAGCAACAGATGTTAGTGATCTCATTCAGAGCTGAATATCTTTTTGCACATAGTTTGGTTGTGCAGAAGGGGCCAAGAACTTTGGCTTCAGATAAGCAAAATCAAAAGCTGTTTTAACTGGCACGTTGAGTCAATTGTCTATAAACATTCATGTTAAGATAATGAGAGCAAATCTGCCAAGGGACATTATTATGTCATGAAATATATTTGTCCATCATAGAAGAACGACTGGAAAAGAGGGAAAAAGAGGTGATTATGGAACAGTGGCTTAAATCTTCTCAAAAGCTCCACTAATTATGAGCACACATTATCTTGGCAAATAGTCACAAATGCATATACAGAAAACATTCAAGAATGAGGGGACAAGGACATTCTTCAAGGAATAAAGCAAGGAAATACTAGGGCTTGGCAGCTTCTGCCCTCTTTTGATCGGATAGGTGGCAGCAATTAAAGGGCAATGCCAAAAAGATTAGTGTTAGGTAGGATGGGATTTTCCTAGGTGTGTGAAAAACAGCAGACCAAGAAACAGGAACACTCTGATACTGATCCGTTTTTTTTCAAGCAGTCACAGATTTTTAATGTAAATACCCACAGATCATATCAGAAGGGAACCACCAGGAAGATGTCCCAGGAGCTCTTACAAGTAATGTATTTAATGATCTATATAATTATTGTTAGAAGCATGGGAGCTGTGTTCTCTTTGGAACAGTGAATGAGGAAGGTTGAGAAGGAAATGTAGATTTTCAAGACATGCAGATGCAACTTTTGCATCAAACTGCTTTTGATGGATTAAAAACTGGAATAAATTGATCAAACAGAAAGGCACCAAGTATTTGACTTGTCTCGGGGGAAATCCTTGGGAATTTCACACACCTAATCAAACTGCATTCAGACTCTAAAAAAAATGTCTTTCTCAAAGAAGCAAAGACAACAAGTAAGAATCTAGATGCTATTAAAAAGTATCATGGAAATAACCAAGGGTAAACAGCATTAGGCCTTCTAAATATTAAGAGTGTTATTCTCAGAATCAAAAACTCGTTCTTTGGCTAGAGTAAAAACGTTTGATTGTGTTTTGCTGTGAAAACATTGTGATTTGCTGTACTGTTCATGATTAATGTTGGTCTTTCAAAAAGTTGTTTTCCTTTGTGCAATGTAAATAAAGCTTCTTTCCAGTGTTGCTGAAATCCTGGCTTTCATTATGCATGGCAAAGGAGAGGTTGATGATGCTTTATGATCTTTAGCAAGCACCACAGACATTTCTGGAACATGAAATCAAAGTAAGAGCAAGTAGCATTGAAATGTTCTTTGAGCTACTTTCTCTAATCACAACATGCAAGTTCTTTTTCATTTAGTGCATGTGAACTGCATTCAAAGCAAAATAAAAATAATTCTGAAACTGAGACCTTTTCTGGAATGGATTCAGTGCTGGAGTAGAGTCAAAGTAAAACCTTCTTTTCATGACAATTGAATTTGAGTATTGTATATCTTATTTGATGTGACATCTCATCACAAGATTCTCCAGGCACTGTGCATGGATCACCTTTAAAATATAAGCACCCTAATATTACACTTCTTCTGTTTCTCTGCGGTAATAGTAATTCACTTTCACATCAACTTCTTGGAAGGAAAACCAGAAGAGTCCACAACTTTTTATACCATGTACATTTCTTTAAAAAAGGCAATCATGAAGAGTCTTTCCCTCCCACCAGTAACTATACCATGTTGCAGTGGTAATGACACTGCTGCTGCCTTTTACAGAAAGGGATTTTGATCAAAGTCCAGGAAAAGAGACGGTTCTTCAGGCGCAGTGGAGCTGTATGACTACATTGACTTCTGCCAGTCATACCATCAGCTGATGATATGTTTCTGACTAGTGCACTTTGAACATGATTTAATAGCTGAATCAAAGCAACAAAAATTCACAAGATCAGATAAATCTTGGCAGACTGTTATATCTGTGTATCAGTTTGGAAACTACTGATTTTATCCATGTCCCATCATGGTGGATAAAACTGACTGTACCTCATCCCTAATTGGCCTAATGAACTAGGTTTAAGCAATGTGAGAAATGAGTAGTATTGAGATCTCACTGTTTACTGAATAGCAGTGTGACCCATATGAGAGAGATGACATCAAAAAAACATCTCATTTTCAGGAGATCAAAAGGTACAATGCTTTCCAGAAAAGAAAAATGTTTATATCAAAATCAAAGGGAGCACCCTCAAGTTTGTTATTAGCCTAAAGAGTTGGATTAAACATGGAGGTAGTTCTGCAGCAGTGTTTATTTTTAAGAGGAAATTAAAGTTGAGGTGCCTAGACAGCCTTGTTTGCTATAGAAATGTGGTTACTTAGAGATATACAAGTTATGCATATCCAGGCACCAAAACACTGGAATTCAACTGTCATTTAACAAAGTTCTTCTTATTTTATACCAATACAAGTCAACCATATTCTCCTGACCATCCAGGACCTTCCCAGACCCAATTACTATGTCTCTAATCCTCTCTACATAGCCCTCTACCCTCCCCAATACACAAGTGCTATTTCACAAACAATTCTTTTGCAATATTTTCTTTCTTCTTTGCTGCATCCTACCTAGGAAAACATTTTCTGGATTGTTATGCCAGTTGTCTGTGCTGTCATGTCTTCAAATCCCTAGGAAAATTATTTTTTTAATAAAGATTGCACATTCTTCAAAATGGAAATAATTTTTGCATGCTCAGATAAAAAAAAAAAAAAAAAGCCAGAATTCAGACTGCTCTTCACAGTGGACCTCCTTGACTTTTCAGAATCTAATCATGAAGAACATAACCTGACTGCTTTCCTGTTCCACTCCCAGTAGTGACTTGCTGGTTAAGGCTGAGAATACAGGGTTGTAACTGATGTGAAATGAAGGAAAACATTTAACCTACAGTCCCTCATATTCAGAACAAATAACTGTCTCTGTGTCCCTAGCACAGGTTTGAGGGAGTCACAAACAGGTTATTAATGAAGAAAAATTCCATAAAAATGAACACACTCCAATCAGTCTCTGGCACTACAACATCAAGAAGAGATGCCAGTCAAGCAGCTAATATTAAACCTATAATTCTTTACCTATTTGGGATGCTTTAATCATTTTCTATGAATTAATACCATAAAATCTGATTTATAGTTTAAGGAGGAAGATCCTTATAACCATTAATACACAAATTCAATCAACAGACATTTGCAAATTATGGATTCACTGGAGCTCTGTGCTGCTCAGCAGAAAACCAATCTTGGCCCCTTCTCTGCAGGGGAAGCAGGGCTTCAAAGCATAGTAAAGGTACAGTTTCATCAATGTTGCATTCCAGGAAACCTCCTTACACAGATTTTCTTCAACAGATGGTCTTCTTAATTTGGTACAAGATATAAGATTTATAGACAATCCTCAGCAACATGGGAAGTACTTAAGGTGTCAGATGAAGCAATAACCGAATGGGAGAGCAATGGTCTCTTAGCAAACAAATTCTCCAACTTTTCAAGGATTGCTATGACCCTTCTGGTCCTGCACAAATATCTGAGATAAAATGCAAAATTATTTAGGGTTGTTTTTTTAACATGGAAAAGTTATTTTTGTGTGCTTTTGCTGCAAATTATTAATGATAGTGTAGCAGGTTAGGTTTCTGTTGTGAGATAAGGATTAGGAGAAACACAAAGCAGGCTCAAAACTTTAAAGGTATAGAGATAGTTTTGTTAACAGAACTAAAAGGAAAATAATAAGAATCAGAATACACCTTCAGCCCCCCTTTCTCCCCCCCACCTCATTTCTCTTTTTTCACCAACAACATAAAGAGACAAAACTTAGAGACTTTTAGTAAGTTTACCACCTTTAAAATAGGCTTTCATCAGTTCAGTTGGGAGAGGAGTCTCTCCTGTCACACCATGGAGACTTTCCCACAAGAACATAGTTCTTTCGTAGTTTCAATATCACAGTGAACCAGACTCCTGGAAAAGGAAATCTGTTCACAATGTGAGAGTCCCTTCCCTCGACACACAGCTCTTCCTGCAACTGCTTTCGAGGGCTCATCTCTGTCTAATGGGGTACTATTTTAAGGATGAGCTGTTCTGGTAGAAAAGTAAAGAGTTGAGGCTTTAGTTGATACCGGTGCGTAGCGCACATCAATCCCATCGAGACATGTTGGTGGAAGTTAAGTTAGAACGCTGCATCCCCCCAGTTGAATTCATGAGTTACAAGGAATAGTCGGATATATCATAGTCTATTACCATGGCCTTACAGAAAGAATTTCAACTTAAAGCATCTCCTCTTTCTCCTCCCTCTGGGCTTTCGGCCCCTTCTTCACTGACCTCGATGTCTCCATGTTGGTTTCTTCTGTACGGAGAGAGTTGTGATCTCTCCCAGGCCCTGTTGTTGGTCACATGATCTCTGCTGGGCAGTAGCCGAAGTTACTGCATTCTTTTCCCAGGGAGGCAGGAGAGCGGGGCTGTGGCACTCGGCAGCCAAGCCAGGATTCAGCTGCGGCACTCCCGGCAAGAGGGCAGAGGTAGGGGCAGCTGGGATCTCTGCTGCCAGGCCCGGCCAAGTGGGCCTTGCCCGGCCCAGCCCGGCCCGGCCCCGTGGAGCCCACAGGGCCCAACCGAGCAGGCCCGGCCAGGCCCAGGCCTGGCTGGCCCCACCAGGCCATGCAGGAGCCCTTGTTACCTCTTTGGGAGCCAGAAGCAAGGGAGCAAGTCTCAGGCTTCTCCTTTCTTAAATGCTAAATCACAGAGACATATCTAGTTTTTTAAGTGGCTACACAGAGTGTCTGTCTTAAAACTAGCCAGATGGTTCTCCAGGCCTCAAGGAAGCTGTACCTGCAGGAAGCTGTAAAAATCCTTGCAGGTAAAAAAAAATTACTTTTTCTTCAACCCATAACAGACAGTGAACAAGACAATTTAGGCATAAAATCCCTGATTTGTCAAGCTTCTCAGAAACAGAGGTTTGCATTTAATCTATCTACCCCAGTCTCCAGTACACCTAGAGATGATCTGGCTAAGTCCTCCCAAGCAGTCCTAACTCTCAACTTCTAACATTGTCTTGTTACCACTGTGTACTGAATATGGCTAAAACCAGGGACATTTGTTCCACACTTCCTCCTAGCTGTCACCTCAGATGATTCTGTCAAGTGCTCATCACTCTCATCTATTCCTGGTTACCATTAATCTTTCTCTTTCGCTTTCCCCATACACACAACCTCATTCATGTGCCAGTCCTTCCTCTGTGTCATTGGTTCTAATGTCTTATTTTCTCTCTACAGATTCATATACACTCTAACCCTGCAGTATATATAAAGGACCAAATTCATCCTTTTCATATTTAAGCATTTACTTGAAATGCCAAAAGTAGAAAATCAATTGCCCTTTGCTTCCCTTATCATCAAGAAAGGGAGATGTTTAATGTGGACAGGCTGACTCAGGTTTTAGCAGGGCAGAATCACTCTTTGGAGATGCCTCTTCGTTTCTACAGAAAAGAAAAAGCTTGGGGTTGGCTTTCTAATGCATCTAAAGTGCTTATAGGGGATAAGTCCAGGACAAAGCATAGACATTTTTTCCAATCCCTGATTTGTAATCCTTCATCTCTCAACCTCTGATCCTTTTTTTGAGATTCCACTTAGTTTGCCTTGTCTGGTTTATGTGGACACTCTTATTTTACCTAAAAAGGTAAAATAAGACAACAGTTCATGTAGCAATTTTGTAACACAGCTCTCCAGTGTGGAGACAAGTCAGGTGACACGCTCTTTATATATTATTGTAAAGTTTTCAAAACAACTTTTTAACCTTTGCCTGTTCTAAAAGTCAAACTACCTTACTAGGACAGGCTGATATTTATACTTCAATGGAGAGAAAGAAAAAGAAGTAGAAATTGGAATGGTGACTACTCAGTAGCTGAAAGCAAGAGGTTTTCAGAGAGTTAGAAACCACTGCAGAGGACAGCTAAGCTTTTGACTGAGGGCATTTAGAGTATCCCTTTCTCCTACTCCATCTTTTCCTTTCTTTCCTGATCCCTCCTCCAGCATGTGTCTGCTAAAGATCTCAGCCTAAGGAACAGAACTGGGAGGAAGCCAATCTCCAATTCATCTTGGGAGTTTGATTTAATTTTCCATACATCCCGACTGCTTCTTTAGGAATGATGTACATCCTGGCTAATCTGAAAAAAGCAGTGCTGGTTTTCTTGCAGAGATCCAGCATGATGGAGTTTCATAGGCAACCTGATATATTTACTACTGACCCAGGTGCAGCAGCACTTAGATAGCATCCGGCTTTGTTATAGACATAGAAATTGCCAAAATGTCCATTAATTTCAGTGGTACCAGGAAAGGCTATGGAAACAAGACGGAAAGGGCAAAAGCCTGAGAATGTGATACAAGTGGGAAGACAAAGCATCAAGCATGTTTTGAGAGAAGATGAAAAAGAAGATACACAGTAAGAACTGGTAAGTGCAGAAAAAGGACAGTTGCTACACAAAAAGAAATAGACACCATTTTAAAAGGATTTCAAGGGAATTTTGCAATTATTGTTCAGAAGTATCTTCTCCTTACTACAAAGGTTATGATTGATGATTCACTTTTTAAAAATGAAACATTTAGGTCAGAGTGGTTTTGGAGGGTTTGAAAGGAAAGAACAGCTGTCTGTGGCAGGAGGAGCTGGTTGGATGGATCGAACTACAAGTTCAGCTGCTTTTGATACCAGCACCTACAAAATCTTTTAAACAAAGAAACTCTATGACACAGAGAAATGTAAAGGAAGAGAAAAACACATACAAAGAAATGGAAAAAAGGAAATACATAACAAAGGGTTTGGCTGTTCTCTTTGTTTAATGTCATGGGACTATGAATTTTCCTCATTCTCCCTGAATGAAGTCTCTAACTATGTATCTTTGGCAGCTGACATAGCAGCAATAGCTCCAGTTTGATCACTGTGAACATTGCATTGGCTGCACTTTCAAATCATCTCAGCACCCAGCGGCTACTGATTTTGTTGCCAAAATAGGAGACACGCACTTTCCCACCCACATGCTAATAATAGACATTACACTGGAAAATACCATTAAAACAAGAATGGTTTTACTTGGCAGAAACAAGATAAACTCATGCTCATTGAGTACATTTCACCTTGAGTCTGAATTGGCCAATCTATAATGAAGTACTAACTTACAGTCTGTAGTGCACTTGAATGAGTCAGTCATTTAAATACAGTATTGCAGCCCAAATACCTTTTAAATGAATATTATTATAATTTAGGAGTGCACAAGAACATGAGAACTCTAGGTAGTGCAGTGATTTCTAGAAAAAATACAACTGGCAGTCAGGTAAATATTCACCTCAATCTAGTTTAAATGCAGCAGAACCTACACTATTGAACTCCATCTTCCACAGTACCACCCTTGACACACACATTTATACTCCTTTGTTCTGTATTCTTCAAAAGTGGACAAGCACAATTTACTGTAGGAAATTGAAAATGTAAGCTCTTGGCTAATCTCAGCAACACAAAACAAAACAAAAGAAACCAATTTGCTTGCCTATCAAAAATACGGTATTGTATTTAATGGAGACTGCATAGTTGCAGTGGGAAACACACTATACAGACTTAAGATCCTGTTCATTAAATATTCCCTGTATTCTTGGTATAAGAAAGAACACACCACATGTGTGGGGGAGCGTAATTTCCTGGAGGCACCATTTTATCTTTAATTTCCATTAGGTCTTTCATGAGCACACCACTCAATCCCCTCTGCCTAACTGCTCCTGCTGTGCCAGTGATCATACAGTATGTAATGTCAAGTCTGTCTTCACTGGGACTGGGATCAATTAAAAAGCCCAATATTCAAATTATGTTCGCGACTCCCAAAATGTTGCCACACTTATTCCCTGAGAACAGCAGAAGTATGTCAAACTGTTCCACAGCACATGGTTTTCAGACTGCATTTTGCATTATGTTTTCACACTAACACAAACCAAATTTGTACCCATTTCTTGGAATGTCCAGAAGAGCTTTAGGGACAAACACCCCAGGCCTGGATTGATCCTGATTTTACTGGTGGCATCTCAGTTAGGGGATGATACACCCAGCCTGCATCATTAACAACAAGCTACAATCACTTAGGGAGATGATTTATCCTATAGGTGGGCTGAAAAACTAAATATGATATTTTCTCCCTGGTAATTCTAAAAGATTGCCTTTGTTGACTGAGCTATTAATTTAGGGATGTGGAATTAACCTGGAACACAATTATAGGTGGGGTAGGGAGAGGTATGTGGAAACAGTGTGAAAATCCCATCATAGGGGCAGCCCGTAAACCCTAAAAGTGGGATCAGGAAAAAATAAATTATGAGGGGCACAAAGTTCAAAAGCTGCTTCTGAAATCTTCAGCTTCAGGGAAGAAGACAGTAAAAGTTTGTGAACATAAATAGGGACTTTACAGGAACTTTACAAAACCCATACTTTTATAGTTATTTGCACATAATTGCCCGTCACATAATTCACTTCAGAAGAGAGATTCCCTTTGACTCCAGCCAGAACTGGCATGAGCCCAGGCATTTCTGCACAGGAAAGGAACCAAACCCAGAGCCACTTTAATCTGCTCTGGGAAGTGAAGGGAAGTCTGGGGAGTGAAGGAGTACACTCCACTGAACTACGAGTTGAATTTATCCAGTTCCTTGTAACTCTGCTTTAGCTATGATTGGTAATGGAGACTGACTATATTCTTATTAGTTCTCTACAACAAATAAGCTTTCACTTTTTGTCCCTTCAGTGGCTCCCTCTACCCTGAAACCAGACTCCTGGTTAATGAGATATGGAAAGTTTTAGGAATAGAGCCAAACTGGGGGGAAATTTTTCTTTTTGGCTCTTTTGAACTTGCATAGGGCTGTGCTATAGAAAGCTGTCCCGCTAGTCAGAGTAAGAAAACCTTGCAAACTTTACTGCAGAGTTTCATCAAAATGAAAGGACTGCAGAATCATTTTGTCGTCTTGAAAATATGCATCGCTAATGCCAATTCATTCACCCTGAACAAAATAGCTACAAACATTTGTTTTAACAATATAGAGGCCTTAAGAAATGTGTAATTTCACAGCAGCAACTGAACATTTATATTGCTGATGTTGACCTAACTTCTAAGGTCCTGTAGGAAACTCTCAAATTGTTTCACAAGGAGGGCTTTCTAAGCTGAGAATCAAGCTGTGAGAAAGAATAAAAAAAGAGCATTCATTTAAACATTTTCAGAAGCCCCTAAAAATGCCATTTTCACACAGTAAATCCGCTGCACTTGAATGTCTGCTGGCTTTCTGAAAGGAATGCTCTTCACTGGGATGCAGCCTGCTGTGGTCAAGTATGATGGAAATAAAAGTGTTGCTAATGGTGATTGAAAAGGATTCCCACTGCTGCTGGCCAGTGTTGGTTTTAGATGGGCCAACTTTGTCGAACGGAGAGCAACGGGAGACAGTAAACTTTCTTTAAGACTCCCTAAACTTTGAGTCCCTCTTCTTCCTTTCCTTTTAATACCAGCCTGCCCCATTGTTTCTCTGTAGAGCTTTATATTAACTCAGTCTGGACCAGACTGTCACTGGAAATGTAAAGATGTAGATTTTCACACAAGGGCAACACACAAAAAAGAAATGAACCATGACAATGAGCATTAGCACAGCAGCAAGTCAATAAGCCCAAAATACTTCTACATTGGGGGTTAGATCAAGAAATAAAGCTGTACTCAAGGGCAAGTATTCAGCCATACTCTTAAACTGAGATACTTCATATTGATGGCAACTTCAGGAGCAGGCTTGGTTGTGTCAGGCATTTCAGCTTTTTAAGGAAATTTGGCTTTGCACAGGCACATGGAAACTTTGTTCAGATAGCATTCGGCAGTGCTAAGGGCAGGCAGCAAGGCTGAGGTAGGGAGTTTGAGAAACCATGAATTTGGCTTCTGACTCCTGAATCCCTATTCCATGCATTAAGCAGAAGACATACCTCTCCTCCTCAGCAGGACTGGACTTCTTTTGATGTCTTTTCTGCCTCACATGCTGCAGAATCAGCACAGTTCCACTGTAAATTTTCAGTAGTGGCTGAAATTTTAACTGGGCTTTGTCGCTAATTGCACTGTCTTGAGTTTTTAGAAGTATCCTGTACCTTTGGGCTCACATGAAACTCGGAAATCCAGGTCCTCAGCCACAGTGAAAGAAAATAAATTAATGGCATTAAGGGGGAGAATAAATAAGAAATAACTAATGAAAACCCGTCTTTTCTGCAATTGGACTTCAGCTGCTTGAGCACTAAAAGAGCAGGCATTGCCTGGGCTTTGCAACAGTGATGATGCTGAACATGTGTCGGGGTGTCCCCCCACACCTCATATGTCTCTCCCTACTGGCCCCAACCAGAGAGCTTGTAATGCTGCATGGCTGAAGAACTTCAGCCAGCTGAAAAACAACCTGACAAAACACAATAATGGGATACTTGGCCTGGGGTGATGGTTGCCTCAGCCAAGATGGTTGCCCAACAGCACAACTTTTGCTGTTTAAATAAATGTATCAGCCTAGAGCCTCTGAGGTGGCAAGACAGTAGTAGCCCATACACTTTGTTCCAGATGCTCAACATGCTTTGTTTCATCCAGGTTCTCTTGACTGATCTAACCTAGCACAAACCATGGACTCCACGGACTAACATCTGAGAGGATTTCAACTCTGCTGTGCTATTTTTACTCACTCGGTATGCCTCGACAGGAAGAATAAGGGAGAAGATGAGTCAAAACTTAAATGTACTCCTAAAGGACATTTTGATGGCTGGAAAATACTTTCAATTTAATATATACAATCCCGGCAACAAGGCTGGGCCTTCTTAAGCTACTCTGTATATTATGAGCACATCAAAGTCTAGAAGATAATCTCACAGAGCACAATGCATGTAGTCCCTCATCACAGTCTAACTTAGTCTTTTTGGTCAGTCTAGCTTAGTCTTCAGCAAAATGACAAGTTGTGGATCAAAGGTTCTAGCGAATGCTCAGTTTCAGACCTGAAAAGACAGCAAGTCTCCAAGTTTGGTTTCTTTTTTCCTCTCCTATGTTCTCACTGGTATCTACTGCAAGTGGCAATCATTTTGGGCAACTGTCATGGGTTAAAAAGAGGTGATTTTCACCCAGAAGGACATAACTGCTTCCTGCTATGAAGGCTGCTTACAGCTTCCTGCAAAAAAGCAGTGTCCTGCTCTTTAAGAACCAGATGGCTGACCCTGACATTTTGACGTGCTGTTTAGCCACTCAAAGAAGGTTACATCTTTGTGTGCCCACATCTTAAGAGAGGGAATTTTGAGATTAGCTCTCTTGGGCTTCCGCTTGTGGAACAGGTAACAACAGCTCCGTGCAGCCCCCTGGCAACCCCTGGGCCTTGGGCCTGGGGGCCCGTGGGCCTGGGACATGCCGGGCCTTCCCCTCTCCCGCTCCACTGGGGAGGCGGGGACAGGAGAAGCCAACAGCCTGTGGCGTCCTGCTGCCACTCGGGCTCTGCCCCGCCCGCCGCTGGCTCCTCTGCTGCTGCACGGGCTCCACCTGATCCCATGGCCCCACCACTGCCCGCCGCCGCTGCTGCTGCCCATGGCCCCACTGCTGCCCACAGCCCCTCCATCCTGCAGCTTCACAGGCCCGCCCCAGGCTCTCCTAGGCCAGGCCAAGCTTTCAGATGGCGGCTTTCCAGCCCACGGGGCCGAATCTGAGCTCCCCCATCGCAGCCACTGATATAAGGGGAACGGGATGCAATTACGCGCGGTGAACTGATCTATGCCCGCGGTTTCTTTGCCCCTCTCCTTCCCTCTGGGACCACTGGCTGCTGCCAAAATGCAACAGCCTCGGTGCTGACCAGCACAGACTTTGACTGCTGAATGATGCAGCTGTCCCTGATTCCTCCACTCCCCTACCCCAGCTCCGGCCGCTGTTCAACAGGGTCCTGTGGCCAACAACAGAACCAGGGAGACAGTGAGTGCATTGAAGAGACTTAGTTATAACTTTCAAATGCACTACATTGGACTCAGACAAGTGGGATGACAGAAGAAAGTAACAGAGGCACCTAGGTCAGTGAAAAAGGACTGAAAAGTCTTGAGAGAGAGGAAGCAGAGATGGTTAAGCTGGAAATCTTCTATAAAACCATGGTAATAGACTGCACCATTTTCCTTATAACTCATATTGTACCCATAGGGGAAAGGTACCTGTTCTAACTATGGACTAAGCAAAGGCACCCTTGCTGGTTTCCTACAGAAAACAGAAACTCTTACCTCAGGGATGAGAATAGAGGCACACTTTTACTTCACAGAAACCCTTACCTCGGGGATAAGAACAGAGGCACAATTTTACTTCATAGAAGCCCTTACCTTGGGGATGAGAATAGAGGTCCTAAACCCTTGCCTCAGGGATTAGAATAGAGGCCAGAAAGTCCTTACCTCAGAGATGAGAACAGAGGCTGAACACCCTTCCTCAGGGTAACCCTTGCTCCACAGATGGGAGAATTCTTTTTTCCAGCCGAGACAAGACCTTTGTTTTTTCTACTAGAACAGCTCACCCTTAAAATACCACCCTATGACACAGAGATTGAGTCCTTGAAGGCAGTTGTGGGAACAGTTGTGGGAACAGCTGTATGTCAAGGGAAGGAGCTCTCGCAGTGAACAGATGCTCGGGCGGCTGATTCACTGTGAAATGGAACCCACGAAAGAACTGTGTTTCTTGTGGAAAAGTCTCCTTGGTAAAGTAGAAGAGACTCTTCTTCTCAACTAGACTAATGAAAGTTTATTCTAAAGGTGAACTGACCAGGGTTCTCTAAGTTATTTTTCTTTGTATCCTTGATGGGAAAATTTGTTGGTAAAGGAAGACCAATGAGGTGGGGGGAAGGAAACATCTGGAGGCTTATTTTGATTTTCATTATTTTCTTTCAAGTTTTCTCTTCTAGGTTTGTTAATAAACTATCTTTTTACCTTTAAGGTTTTAGGCCTGCTTTGCATTTCTCATTGAATCCTTATCTCAACACAAGAACTGAGTAAGTAAACTCAGTAGGGGCACTGGTTTTAAAACCAGAGTACTTAAAGTACACTACACTACCCTACCCATCGCTTGGTGTGAGCAGGCGAAGGGAGGCAAACGTGAAACCACTACAGCAACCTTTTAACATACACTTTTCATTACATCAGTGACTGAGAAATACAGCTCTTGCACCTCATAGGTATTCAGTAATCTAACCCCAATCTCTCCCCAATGGTAAGGTCCATTACACAGCTGAGTGGGCATCCAGCCTTTAGTCATTCTGTGCTGCATGTGAGTACATCCAGCCTGTTCTCCCTATCCATGGATGCTGGCTGGTGACTGGAAGTGGAATGTGCAAACAACTGGTTTGCCAAAGAAGATGTAAACTGGACAGAACACAGAAGACTAGAAACTGTGGTGAAGCTCTCATTTTGCATGTAGAGGTACGAGTGCAAGACATTGTGCAAGGACAGCATGTAGGACTGAGTGAAGCCTTTTGCTCTTGATCAAAAAGCATGGCACTACTTCAGTGGGTTCATAGCCCACCCTTTCATCTCCAGTCACCAACACACTTCCCAACTTGCTCATAGGAGTCATGGCACTGAGCAAAGCACTTCATGAGTCACTAAGGCAAGGAGGAAGGAGTATATGTACTGGACATATATTCATTGACTAGAGAGAGCAGCCTTCATCCTAGCTTCCAGGGTGGCTCCCAGGTCACAGAGACAACAGGCCTGTGGGCACAGCCCCAACACACCCTCCAGAATGTGCTCAAATTTCAACTGTGAGCGTTGCAGAAAATTATCATGAAAGGGCAGAAAATGCAGTTCTCCCAGTCAAGGCAGGGTCTGCCACATCCTGGTAGCTATCTGCCCCCAGTGCTGCTGGGCTGCCTGCTCACGTCACTGGGCAGGAGAACAGGAGAACATTGGTGACCCTGACGACTGCTGAATCAGAATGGCTGTAAACCATTGGCCAAGATGTTTTTCTGTTTTTTCTTCTCTGTAAATCACAGACAATGAAATAAGATGAAAATAAAATTAAATAAAGAAGAACAGCTGGGAAGAGCAATTAAGAAGCTGTGGCATCAAAAGCCCTGCATTATCTATTTTGTTGCATTTTCTCCTGACTTTTTGATACATTCATTACACTTAGCACACTACAGCCTCATCTTTATCCTGCAGATCTCACTGAGCATCCAAGATCTAGCTCAAAATTACAAAGTTGGCAGTGTCTAAAGAGGATAAGTCTGCACATTTCCTACTTATTCTGTTCCTGTATCCAGAGTTATTGTGCTCTCTTCTCAGATTGCCTTTTCCAGGTGCACTCATTTTAGATCCATAAAAAAGTGAATTACCAGGACACAGGTGTCAGCAACCTAGTATCAAATGTATTACTGTCTTGACAAGAAACTAAACATGAAAAAAAATTCCTTTATGACTTCTTTCTTGGGCACAACAAAATTTTAATAAAGCTTTGGTTTCCTGATGAACTGAAAAAATTATTTTAAAGTTAAAGCATAGACTAGAACTTGACGTAGTGGCTGTAACAATCTCTTTGGTCCTCAATTTTCCCTAATGAAAATAGGGTTGCTGAACTACCCAGAAAGAGCTGCAAGTGAAAACATCCAGGTGAAAGACATCTTTGTGTTAGGAAAATTCTCAGTATATAATATAAATAACCTTATCATGCTTTTAAGACACTGAATGGGAGCAGCAGTTTCCTATTGGATCTACCAGCAAAGATGAAGTCACACAGAAGAAATAGCTAAAGATGGGATGCTACTGAGTAAGAGCTATGCTATCCCTTATCTCATTTGGAGGTTGGTAAAGGGCTTTCCAGAGTCCTGCTGTGAATTTGTCTCAGTGTTTTTTAAGGGCCCTTAAAAATGTCATTTGTCACAGAGTAAATCCTGGATGTCTGGTTACTTTCTGCAGGGAATGCTCTTTGCTGGGCTGCAGCTTGCCAGGGGTCAAATATGACAGAAATGAAGTGTTGCTAATAGTGATTGAAAAGGATTCCTACTGTTTATGACTGGTGCTGGTTATTAGAGAGGCCAAATTTGTGGGACAGAAAGCAGCAGGAGACAGTAAACTTTCCCTAAGACTTACTAAACTTTGAGTCACCTCTGCTACCAGTGCCATTCTGTCAGATCTATTTGGAGAAAACTGATATTATAATTACTAATCTCAGCAAGGGCCTAATGTGCAACCTGAGGCACTTCTCTGCCAGCCGCATAATTATGGAAGGGCTGGAGAGACCTGCAGGCACTGCCTCTGCCCCCCAGCCCTAAAACTCATAGGATTAGGTTACTGCTCTGCCCAGCCTGCCAGGGACAGGTAAGAGAGCAGCAAAGTTGCTGGGCTGCCATGAGAGAAAGTTATTATTCTCAAAACCGACTGCCCACTATTAAAGGTTTGAATGTCATCTACAAAAAAACTCCTTTTCAGACCCTTAAGTTGTGGTGTCTAGAGGGCTGTTTGAAGCGGGATTCACCCCCCTCTCAGGCAACAAATATTGATGGCTGAGAACATTTTTGTTTTGCCTTATTATTTCCTCCACCTCTTCCCCACCCTACAGTTTCTGCATCCCTTGGATTAAACTTAAAAATACAATCAATTTAGGCTGCATATAGTTTACCTTTATCCTCTACGCTCTCTTTTATACATTGTAAACACATTTTTTTAAAGCCTAGGCACCATGTATTATCAACAAGTTCTGTGCTTTGAATCTTTGTTCACCAAAAGGAGATAAACCACTGATTTTAGGAAGAGAAGTGGGTCCTTATTAAAGTAGAGTGAACAAGGAAGGTGCACTTGAAACCAGCAATGTGAAAAGTGAACCCAGATGAAGGCCATGATGCTGTAAACCCTATATACATGCTGACTTAGACAAGTGAGTGGTCCTTCTGCAAAAGGTGATATATCCTTGCCCAAAATTGAGTGTGGATAGAAACACTGTACAGGATCAGGCCCGGAGGACTGGATTCTCAACAGACTGCTCAGCTTTTTGGAGTGCTGAGCAGGCTGCTGCCCTTTGATTTCTATAGCAATAGAGGGGGCTTAGCACCTCAGAGCATCAAATTTCCAATCTTGGAAGAGACCTGGCCTCTGGAATGGATTAAAGTCACATGTGGTGTATTTAGAAAGGCCTGAATTCAGTTTCAGCATTCAGTAACAGCAACCACCATTTATTCTGGTTACTACAATTCATTTGGACAGTGTTTACAATATCATCCCCTTCCTCCATTATTAGGCAAACAACTTTGATAGGTAGCCTTTTATTTTCTACAGCATTTCAGAGCAGAATAAACACACAGCCTAGGTTATTTATGGAGTGAGCTTTCTGTATGATTTGCCTTTGCCAAGGAAGTGTGAATTCAATAGTGCACATGCTGTATGTTCAACCAGACAGCAGTGACCCAGCAGTCAGTGAGGAAGGGGAGAAAGGAAAAACACATGCAAGGGCACCATCTTCTATATGTCATGTCATCAGAAAACTCTCCCCATAAACGTTAGGGAGCTACGTGCCAAATTGTGTCTTACTGACTCAGAAAAGTGATCAGAACTGGTATACAGGACTTTTCCTGTTGGCCAGGGAAGCAAGAGGAACACCTGAGGCTTCATTTCCCTCTTTGTGCTTATTCCTTAGGAAATGCCATGTCAGTTGTTAGGGACAGTGTGGCTGGCATTTGGTGGACATGAGTACTGCAGATGGCAGAAAGGCAGTCTCACTTGGAAAAGTTTTTTCTAAAAATTTAGGATGAAGATGGGGGTTTTTAATTGAAGGAGAAGAGATTCAGAGGAAAGGAGAAAGAACAAGATAATCAAGTTTTATTTCATATGTTTTTGCCATCAGCAAATGCAAAAAACCTTTTCTACAGGCAGGCTAAAAGAGGACTTAATTCAAAATTAACTAATTGAAAAATTCTGATATCCTTCTATATATACCACATAAAGCATGGGCCTTATCACTTAGGTATTTTTTTCATTTTTGATCCTTCATCCCACCAATAATTTGGGATTATACAGCAAAGCTGCATGGATATAACCATAGGAAGCTTATGAACGGTTGAACAGTTGCAGTAAGTTTAACTGCATGCATATTTGTAAGTCTTATCCATGAATTTGTTGTATGTCTATATTGATTAAAACACACCTAAAAATGACCAAATAAACAGCTCTTGCTTCCTCATCCACTGACTAGACTTCCAGTTGCAAGTGCTGAGACCCCAGCTCACCCCCAGTCCCCTACACACGCACGTAATAAATTAACTCGGAACATCAATAAAGAGGCTAAACAGTTTCTCAGAAAATAATCAAACAAATGAAAAAAAAAATCAAATAAATAGCAATATTGCAACTCAGATGTGTTTGCTTCTTGGAATGAATGAAATTCAAGTGTTTACTGCTTGTTCAAGATGGGAAGTTGATTTGAGGTCAGAAAATTGAAGAAAAACCTCAAAGGCTCACTGTGTCAAAGACTGCAATATATTATCATCCTGCTCTGGGGACAGATTTCTGAATATGACTAGGAAGTTTTGAAAAACGTTCTTCTGGCTTCCATAAAAAATTGTGCTCCTAAAACCAGATGAACCAAAAACTACACTCTGCATTGTTAAAGAGCAACCAGTCCTCCCATTTAATACGATGCGCTTTAAAAAAATAAAAACATTCCCTCCATCTAGACAAGATCAAAAACGATGTTGCTTGTTGCTGTAATGTGAAGTTAAATCATAATGCTAATTTCACATGTCATGCTACAGGAATGATTGATATAAATAAATCTGGAGCTGCTTGATAAGAAATATACAAACACGCCCCTTCTCTTTTAGAAAAGTTCATACAAACCAAAGCCGAGCCTCTCATGTTTTTTATCAGATCATTCCTCATTTTGAATATTTTCCCACGACTTAGTACATTTTTAATAAAAAGATAAAGTCTTTTTATAGGATAGACTTCTCCTTGCATGGTTAATACTGGAGAAATCTCAGGTCTTCTTTTAAAATATTTGATATCAGACTTGGTACATCAACAAATATGAAATAGAGTAACAGAAAAAGATTAACTTGTGTCAAACATCAATGTCTCTGCTTCTAAATTAATGTCATTTATAGCACAGCAGCACTTAAGAGCCTCCCACACGACCCCTTGCACTAGACTTGCTCTTATAGAGCTGCCTAGGAAGGTGCTGTCTGGAAGGTTTCAGACTAAGAAACTCTGATCCGCCAGTGACCTGTATATCAAGAACCTGTATCTTCAGATCTGTGAGGAACAGAATCTTCCAATTCAGAAATGAAGAAGACTGGCAGGAATCAATGTCTGTTTATCTGGATATCAAAACTTCCTAGAGCAGCAAGACTCAATGCTAACCAATATTTTGGTCAGGGTGTAATGCTTGCAATTTTAGGTTCTAATGCCATCTTCACCTCTAGATGATTAGAGCAAGACTAACCTTCAAACACTGGCCATTATTCTGTTGGAGGATGAGGTTCCCTCAGAGCCAGACACTGTCAAATTCAAAAGACAGAAAAAATTCAGCACAGAGAACCTTCTCAAAACTTGTCACCTTTTGTGAATACAGACAATTTTCAAATTAGTCCCAAAAACTGAAACACAGTACTTTTCCTAAGTATTTTCCCTTGAAGCTGACTCTCCTTGCAGCCAGCAGGGTTAATAGCGTGCCATTCTTCATCTGTGCTCTTATACGAAATAGAAGCAGTAGAAGACGTGCAAAGGCATGTTATTCATGTTATTCATGAATGTATCCGCCCCAGGAGCCCAGCTTTACTGGTTTCTCAACAGGCCATAGCATTCCCAGCTGTGCCAGAGTCTGCAATCACAAAGACGAGGTGTGCTTTCTTAAAATAAACATCAACTTCGACTCCAAAGACTCTTTGGTGTTATTCACTGCAGCTGTGTTTTGGTATGGGAATATTCCCTCCAGGGAGGAGACTAAGTCTCTGAGGGAATAAGGCTACCTTGGCCAACTTCATAGCAGACCTGGCATAAAGAGCTTTTTAGGGGATGGACCATGTACAGGAGAAACTGTGACCTAAATAAGAGCATGCACCAGGAATTTGCAAGTGCTGTCTCCAAGGAGACAGTTACTGTCCTTGTGTAAAAGAAAACCTAAAAATTATTTTGAGCTTTCTGCCATCTTTCCTCTACCATGTCACGAGCCAGCTCATGACATGACATGCTCTGGGAGAGCATACAGTTTGAAACCCATCCACGTCTCATTTGTGCACCTACAGGTTTTGTCCTCATGACCTGGGCAACTATGTCTTTTGACCTGACATGTAAGGAGAAGGGTTTGTTTACAGAGGGAATTACTTCCTTCTTTACTGAGATGAGTTGCTCAGTGCTGACTTGTTTTATTACTTTTAAATTACAATCAAGTACACTATAATTTGCCCAAGCTTGACAACTGCTTTCACTAGCTCTCAATATTTGCAAAAGCTTTTCAAGAAATGCGAGGGAACCACTTCCGAAAAGCAAAGCTTTCACACCTCAGCATACATCATTAGAGCACAAAAGATTTAATGCTTTTTAAGGTTTTTCTCCCTATTCATCTGTCCCTTCAGGTTTCTTAACATCTTTATAGCACTAAGAAAGGTCTATGAAACAATACGTGCCTCTCGTATCATGCAAAGGTGCATTTGCTGCTGTGGCAGTCTAGATCACCATTTTAAACACACCATCATAGCCTAGTGCCACATGTCAGAAAAATCCGTCATTTTAAAACATCACTTTGGGAAAAGACCAAAATACAGCACACCTTGCTTCTTAAAATGCAAAGCTGTTGTCTAAGTAAGCCTGTTTTCTGTACAGAGGTGCCATTCGCCACTTCTAGTTTAGGAAGAGGCTATTCTCCTAAATGAAGGGAAAAAGATCACCTAGTATACCTTTTTTCTAGTGCTTGGAGACAGGTAAACTATTAACTGAACTGTCACACCTTCAGCAAAACAACCCAGTGGATAGACTGATTTATACCTGGCCGAGTGTGGTCATTTACCCCTTGCTGTGCTGAGAGCTCTGAAGGACTGCATTTTCCTTTGGTTTATTTTTGTGTGTCTGTGCCGACACACAAACATGCTGCTATGTGTTCATGGAAAAATTAATGCTGTAGCGATGTTGTCCCTTCTGAGCATACAATCAGAAGCACAGTGTAAGAAATTCATGGAATTCAATCCTTGGAGTATTTTTGAATCAATAGTCCCTTTATTTATATTGTAGCTGCATTCCAATTTATCACTTACAAATATCCTCCATAATAAATAAGGGAAGGAAATGGAAATATTACAATGAAATTGTAATAATTCAATGCTAGGTCTGTTCATAATAAAGTTGCAGAGGGAATCTGTGCTTTTTTGGTTGCCACTAAGCATCAGCAACAACTGATGGTCTTAAGTTAACAAGCTAATATTTCATCCATGGATACCAGAGTGATAATGGCTAAATATGCCAGTCGAGGGAATGAGCACATGTGCAGCTATTTGCCTGACACAACTTCTGCTGTCATGGCCTATTAAAACCAGTTTACATGTGCATGTCGAATTTGATGAATATGTATGTGACCTCTTTCATAGCTATCACTCATTGGACTCTAGCCCTCATGGCAGAAAAAAACAGCACCTCTCATTAAACACAGCTTGAGTTACAGGCATGTTATGTTAATATTCCTCCAGAACTTTAGGGGGTTTTCTTCTCCCTTTAATAAATCTTTAGACAAAAATAATTTAAAAGTATAATTAAAAAAAAACCCAAACACTTTCCTATTTCTCTCCTCTTTCTCTTGGTGAATGTGCTTTGAAACTCTCCTTCTCTACCAAAAGACAAAGTAAATGAGTTTGTAGGTGACATATTCAACTGACAGTAGCCAAATGCAATTTCTCTTATATAGCATCTTGAACAGAATTAGGTATTTTAAAAAAAAAAAGCAAAACCCACACTAAAACTAGATGAGATTTTCTAGGTAGAAATGGGATTGTCTATCTTAAACATCATACTTGACCCAAATGTAAATGGTACTATGTAATGGAGTCCAAATATATGCAGTGAAGGTCCATGTTAACGTGAAGCACCACTTTTTCCGCACCTAGACAGAAGGAGAACTAGAATGCTGAACTACAGTGCTACAGAAAGTGCTTTCACCAAATTTCCTACAGAAATTGTAAAATCCCAAGAGGCAAAGGAAAGCAACCAAGCTTTTGGTGTTTATGAGAATCCAAATGAACCTTTGAATCTTTTGAGGTTTCTTCATTGCTGTTGAAAAAGCATAAATTATAGAGTAAAAGCAAGGATGCAGCCAGATTGTGCAGTGCATATATGGCAAAATTTACTCACACGAACATTTCCAGTCCATCTGCTCTGCAGATAGAGTAAATATTTCACAAACTGACACTTAATTTGGTAACACCAAAACAGAAAAGGCACATCCACATAGGTGTTGGTACGTTGTAATATCCACATAGGTGTTGGTACATTGTAATATCCACAACAAAAGCCTTATTCTTCTCCCAGTTACATGGATTTGATACACCCACATGGAAGTAATAAGAAGGTTTGCATCACTATAAAACAAACACAGAAATTATTTTCATGTAGCTGCAGGGGTCACATCTCTTTCACTTGCAATGAGGCATTGTTTCTTGTGACTCATCTGGGTCCCTAACATCCAGACAGTTTGGAATTCTTGTTTCAGGAACTAAAAAAATGGCCAAAATCTGTTTGCTTGACTGCTCAAATCCAACCCTTGACCTCAGCAGGGGCATGCCATGAGTAAGGTGAGAAGAATTCAGTAAGTGACTGAATTGCACTAAATATAGCACTAAATTGATGTGTTGGCATTAGATACTTTTTGGACTGAAGCAGTGCATGAAAGAAAAACAGATTTTAAGCAGAACATTCCAATTTGGGGGGAAAGAAAAAGAAGAAAATGATAAAAAGTCCACCATGGTAATTTCAACAGCATTTAAAAATGTTCTAAAATAAACCTTTATAAAGACAGTCTAATTCCTAACGACAATGCTAATGTCTAAATATTTATTTTGCAAATACCAAAACCTTTTAATTAAACTAAAAGTATTTCACCTGATCCATCAGGGTTTATTTTTAATTTATTTTAACCTTGATTTTTGTATTTGATTTATTTAAATTTTATGTGTTATTTTATTTTATTTCACAACATCCCAGAAAAATGAAATCTTTCAATGCTCCCATATCAATTTGCAGGTGTTCTGCTGCAATTTGTACTCTGGAGCATATTTTGAAATGATTACCCTTCTTTTTAAGTCAGTCTGAAAACAAACTTGGAATTCTTAGAATTTCCATTATCTATTTATGCAGAGAAGTATTTTCTGCAACTGAAAAGTTCCCAAAGGCAACAGTTTGGAAAGAAAAGAAAATTGACTAGAAAAAGGAGAGGAAAAAATCCAAGCATTTCAATATTCAAGTTAGATTAGATAGTGAGATCTAATCTGACCCAGGAGGGACATTTATATAGCTGAAATTCTACCCAAAAACCTTGAACGAAGAGGAGGAACCCAATCAGCCCAGTTACATTAAGCAAACCTGATAATGGAGAGCTAAAATTTCTCATGAGGGTCGTGTTGTTGGTGCAGCCTCAAGGTACGGATACAACGTCCTTTATAAAACTTGATTTTTTTTTCTCCTAACAGGCATGTTTTTCTATAAGTAAGAGCTAGCAACTCCAGCAATATAGACAAATTAATTTTCAGCTTCTTTGCAGTACTACAGAATTGCTGATGCTGACAAAGGAACAGCGAGTTTGCACAAACTCTGGCCACAGGTGTAAGAAACACACTGAGGTGGGGAGGCACTGCTGGCTTTGCTGCCTACCGTGGATGAGGCAGATCCCACGCTGGGGACACCCACGCAGCAGGTGATCCCTGTGCCTGAGCCAGATTATGAGGTATAGAGCACCTGTAGAGATGCTTTCCTGGCTCTCGTGTTCTCCCATTTGCGCTCTTCCACAGCAGGATTTGACCCAATCAGCCTGACACATGTGGCCTGAGGATTGCAGGGCATCCTCCTAACTGAGCGTAAGGATGGTACAGATGAAACACAAATTTCCTGTGTTTTGTTTTGTTTTCTTTTTAATAAGGATGTGGTGTTCCCACACCACATCTGTGCAGCACCCAGATCCCGCTGCATCCTTAGCATCCTTTACAGGCTTTTCTTACACATTTCTCCCTGGCATATCGGAACTGTAGGTCTTTGCAACATGAACATGCTTTTACCTCCTGTACCTGACCTAGAAAAACATAATAAAAACTAAAACCAAACAAAAAATCCAGAACAGTCAAAACAGACATTTTACCCATATAATCCTGTGGTTTTTCAATTTTCCTAAATTTTGGAAAATAGGCCTATTGCCCTGAGTGGTAGACAGCTTCAGGTTTGTAAGAAAGATCCTTCTTAATCCACCAGCCCTGGGATGCTGGCTGTCATTTACATCCACTATCTGAAGGGAAGCCATGAGCAATGCAAAAGCCAAACAAGATACTTGATTGTGCTTTTTCACCCTACTAAAGTAGCTTTTGCAGCAGCATGACCACAACAGCCCATAAAATGTTTCTCCAGACATAGTCCTGCAACACCTATTTTGACTTTCACATCCCCTTTTTGGACTGTCTGTGCTAAGATTGCTTACATGCTCCAAGTTCAATTAGTGAACATCAGAGATGTAGGTATGGTTGTTGTATGCAAAGTGAGCTCATAAATTCCAATTTTTGCAGTTGCTATGCATACAAGAATGTCACACAAATCCTTCTAGAAATACAAATGTCAGGAATAGAAGTGACAGTGTAAAACAGCTAATGAAAAAAAAAAACAAACAAACCCACAGCCTTGACTGATTCAAAGAAAGAACAGAAATAGATATGACGTAACTTGTGGGTTTGCTAATCAAAAATACTGCCAGAACACCAGAAATAGGTGACAAAAAGTATCCACTCTAGCTCAGTCCAAGAACTGATAGACACGGAGAGCTTTCCACGGTTTCAAAGGTTAGAAAATGTCCATACCAAGTTACAGGGCACATCACACTTTCTGAATCAGCTCTTACTTAATAAAGTAATACTGAAATAAAATGTTCTGGTCATATTCCCTTGTAGCCAGAGAGAAGTATAGAAGTATCCATTCTGAGTTTCTGAAATCCTTTAAACCGACACTTTCTGGGTACACATCAAGATAATTTAAATAAAACTAAATTTAATTCAATAAAAATCTTATCATTCTAAAGTAGGATAAAACAAAGAAGAGTTTAAGTGATCCCCAGGGTAATCTTCTGGTACCCACAGCTATAGCCAAACATGCAATCTCTGCTAATAACTCTTATTTACATATATATTAAACACATATACCATTAGGAGATAAGTACATATTGATAGAGCCATGAAGTTTAGTGGTTTCTTTGAACACATATTTCTAAAGTAAGTAGCTTAGTTTGATTTAATAGAAATTCAGGTTAATTTAGAGATTATGAATAGATACATAATTCTAGGAGTTTCTGGGAAGTTAAATTTTTGAAAAAAGAGAAAGGTGCTAGATGTGGGTATGGGAGAAAAATAAATTCTGCTTTTCAAGAGATAGAAAAAAATTTATCTTTCAAATTAGAAATGCACTCAGTTGTTCATTAGGAAAAAGCTAATAAAGAATAAACCTGAAACTTCCAAATAGACCTTCTCCACCTCGAAGAAAAAAATGGAAAAACATTTCTTTGGCCTCAGCCCCTTCCCCACTATTTGATATGAAGCATGAAAAATCATTGAACTGGATTTCAGAAGCATGAGCTTTACACTGAAAGGAGAAGCAAAATTAGAATTTTACAATTAGATGTGGTCTGAGCTAAGACTTGAACTTGACAAATGTGATTACATTTGTTGAAAGAGACATAAGAGAAATCTTCTTGGTCCAAGAAAGTTCTTCTAGAGGAAAATGTCTAAAAATTATTTTTCAAAATAGTTGGAACTTCACTTATAACTTCAGATTTCGAAATTGCTGCTTTCTATAGGGCTTACTAAGTGCTTTTAGAAAAACAGCCTTAAAAAAAGGCATTTAGAATTCAAAAACACTTCCCTCTCAACCAAAGCACTTGGCACAAAAAAATGCACTCTAAAAAGGTTTATAACATATCATCTAGTGTGTAGGCACAGGTCATGAGGAACTCTGAGAAACTGGCAGGACACGCAGAGCCTGGCCACACTCCTGGGATACTGACATCCTGCAGGGCTCCTGCATCTATCACCCAGCCCTGGGGGTCCCCGAACTGCCTGCACCCCAGGATAATCCATGCTGGCCATCAAATGCTGAGCAGTGGCATTGGAATAATGTAATAATTAAGGTTGGAAGATACCTTTAACATCATCAAGTCCAACTGCAGCTTAGCACCACTACTATGTTCACCATTGAATCATGTCCTCAAGTGAGGACCTGCATGTTTTTCAAACATTTCCAGGGATGGTGACTTCACTTGGTAACCCTGTTCCAATGCTTTACTACCCTGTGTGTGAAAAAGAAATTCATAATAGCCAGTCTAATACTCCCTTAGCACAACTTGAGGCCATTTCCTCTGATCCTGTTACTTGTTTCCTGGGAGAAGAAATCGACACCCACCACAACATAGCATCCTTTCACGCAGTCGTAGACAGCAAGAAGGTTTCCCCTGAGACTCCTTTTCTCCAGGATGAGCCTCCTTTTCTTTAGGCTGAGCTTCCCCAGCTCCCTCAGCCGCTTCTCACAGGACTTATGCTTCAGACTTTTCACCTGCTTTGTTGCCTTTTGGACTTGCTCCACCAACACAATGTCTTTCTTGTAGTGAGGGGCACAAAAATTAGGCACCCTGGCCCTCCATCGTGCCCCCCCAGTTCCACAGGCTGCTGCCTCCTGGCCGTGTCTCAGCGCTGGGGGCTCCCAGGGATTCATTTTCTATGAAACGAAATTGCTACTTTGGGCCTTAGGAAACAGTGGCCAACTTGCCACGTTGAAGAGTTTGGCATTACCGGCTCCGCCTTCTCCTTCATGTTAATTCAGAACGCGGTCCCCAGACTGCCCAAATAGCCCGCGGAATTGCTACGCAACCCTTTGCACACATTTTGCCAGCATATATATTTGTGCTCTTTCTTTTTAATTTTGTTTTCTTTTCACTGGGACAGGGCTGTTCCCTTCTGCCCATGTGCACCACTTCAAATGAGATTAAGTTTAGGCAAAGAGGGGAGTCCGTGCTTGTGGCAGGACCGTTGTGCATTAAGTGAGTTTATTTTGGTAGTGCTGTGTTCTGTCTCTAGTCACTGTCTTTTTACACATAATCAAAACATGAAGATTTATTATAGCGAGCACTAAAAATATGGCTTGAAAAGAGCAAAAATAAAACCACAAACTTGCTTTACAGCTGTGGCCTTAGGAATGCAACTGGATTCAGTCTGCAATGGGGAGTGGCAGCGCTGTCAGGTTTCAAATATGACCTATCTGCTCAGGCTTTCAGAAGGAAACTTTCTGGCTCCCAACATAACCCACAGAAAAAGGAGACTCACAGGATGTTTCACATCAATGTGATATGTAGGCCACCACATCTATAAGTTGGTCCCTAGCAGTAGGTCAGCAGTAATCACCTCTGATGCGAGATAGTTCATTAGAAGAATCAAGGTTCCATGTCTATGTCTTGAAAATCCAGCATCTAGGATGAAGAAACTTCAGACGGAAAAAAAAAAAAAACCCAAAAAAAATCCAAAACAAACAAACAAAAAACCCCCAACAAAAACAAAAAAACCCAAAACAACAAAAAAAACCCAAACCCAAAAACTACAACAACAAAAAAACCAAACCAAAACAAAAAACCCAACCCCTAAGGCAATATTTTTGTTTCTTCATTTCAAATATATTATAACCCTTATGGTTGGGGGAAAAAACCTGCACCTTAAAAAATGGATAGCCCCCAGCCAGAACACACATGAAAAGATCACCAGGAAAAAATGCTGCGTGAATTATTCTTGTAAGCTAACAAATGAATGCCTTCAAAGCCCTTTTCATGATATTTTGAGTGACTGAAACTGGGCAGCATGACTGAGGCCCATCATCACTACACCTGGTATCACAGAAAATAAATCACCCTATCTCCACGAATAGGGGTTCTTACTTTCTTTGGTGGATAGCTAGAGAGCTGATATTCAAACGTCTGAAGAACGATTTTCAAAACCAACTCAAAGACAACCAGCTATCTGTCAACCACACAACCTGTACACAAGGATTCTGGAAAAAATACTTCCCCATACAGTAATCTGGCCTTTGATGAGGACTCGAGACTGACAGTAAGGGGATCTTCTGCATTCAAGACCCAGCGATGACACACAAACCAGGGATGCAGCACTCCTTGTTTCCTTGCTGATCCAAATAAGTCATCTGGATGCTGTTCTAACTCAACCTGGAAATTTCAGTAAGCTGATCTTAAGGAAGAGAGAAGCACACATGCTCTTCAGTAGTCAGCAACTGAAATGTACATCTATATTACACAGTGGAAATCACTGCAACTCTCTTGCCACCTCACAGTTAATCAGGGTAAGCGGCACATCTAATTAATTTATCCTCAACTTCCAGCAACAGGAAGATGTGGATGAAGTTTTGCTGTGACTTTCAGCACACAATCAGTGATAAGTGCTAGGCTGCTGGAGTACTCTGTCTTGGATAGTTTTCCTAGATGAGCATCTCCTCGTTAATTTGACAGCTTTAAACAGTAGTGATAAAAAATCAAAAACAGAAAGGAGCTGAAACGTTTAAACACATTCCATGTACAATTACCTGTCCATTTAGAAAGAGGCAGGTTTTCTCACTGACTGCAATTTAGAGATTTGTGGATCTTAAATAAAAGAAAACACTGAAACTTTTAAATTTATGATGACAGCAGAATAAAACTTCCAGAATTTAGTTTATTTTCTCTGTATATTGCAGTTATCCTCTCACTCAATATATGTCTGTAAAGCAAGTATAATGGAAGAAGATGTGGGTAAAGCAGGGATAAAACAGTCTTGGTCAGCATTACATAATAAGTCAGGTTTTATCTCTTGGGTTTTTTTGTTTTGTGCTCTTCAACTCTGCCAAACCATTACACTCTAGAAAAATTTCCATTAAGATAGAAGTTGAAACCGAAGGGAAGCAAAATAAGGTTTGAGAGGTATTTGGAGCTTTTATTCAACAGATGTGATAGCCTTATGTTGCAAAGCATTTGTTCCCTTTGATAGAACATATGTGCTCCAAGAGACAGTTTTCAGATACATACAGCATACATTTCCATTTTTTAATAACTATTTCATAACTTTCAGAAAATGTTGGTCTGGCTTTTTATGGATGCTTCCCAAAGAAGATAATAAATGTTCATCAATTTGGCATGGGGAATTCCAAGTGTCCACACATTTTGCTCTACATATGTAATACCAACAGCATCTTTCCTATCTTTAAACTCTGGAGGGAGACATAAGCTCCACAAAACACAGGAGAAAATCCTGACTGTTTTGAATTATAGGTTTCAGTCCTATTTTGCTCTTTTATTTTTTCATGGTAAGCGAACTCATTATACAAGCTGGCCTTTCACATCTCGACAGCACAGCTGACTTCCTTCAGAGTTTTTTAAACTCTCACAGAAGTTATTTGAAAAGTGTTTACCCCAGGCCTTCAGGCTCAGATGCATCCTTAAATTGGGAAGTGAAGCAGAGCCTGTTTCCTGTAGGGTGCCTGTGCACAGAGAAATGACTGAAGGCTCCACAGTGTGAGGGAAGGTGCTTCCACTACTTTCCTGACTGCTGAGTTGCCCTAACTATAGGACTAAGAATGGGAACTGCCTTCTCAGTTTGGGGGGTTTTGTGTGTTAATAATAAAGAAGGCAGCGCTGCTGTAAAGAATAAGCTAATACTTCTAATGAATTTTCCCTGAACTTCATAATTACTGAGATGAAGAATCTATCAGCATTAACATAAGGCAAGTCTGAAGACAGTCTAGACTATCAGACCGCCTCAAAGCAGAATCAGATACTTGCTCAAGACCATGTACAGTCAGATTTTTGAAAAGTTTCAAGGATGAAGATGCTATCACCTCAGGGAAAGGGAAAAATGAAAAGCATTTCCTAGCTTTTCCTAATATTTAAGATAATTTTTTGTTTCAATTTGTGCCTATTACATCTTATCCCATCACTGAGCACCACTGAAAAGACCCTGTCTTTGTTTTCTTTACTTCCCCCCAGCTGGAATTAATACATATAGGTAAGATCCTTCCTGGGCCCTCTGTGGGATGGACACTCCCATCTCTCTCAACTTTCCTTCATATGAGGAATGTTCCAGTCCCCTCAATCTTCTTTGTGGCCCTTCTTTGGACTTGTTCCAGTGTATCCCTGCATTTCTCATACAAAGGAGGCCAAAATTAGTGCACTATCATGAAAAGATACTGAGTGATGCCATGCCCTATTGCCCCTAAAGGCAAGCTTACAAGTTTTATGGAATACATGCATTAAATGTGGTTTAAAGAGGATAAATAGAATAGAAGAGGTATTTGGAGAAGCAGAAATTCCCTAGCACTTGCCAAAGTGTTTCCTTGTTCTTTCAATCCACTCTTGAAATTATGATTATTTTTGGCCAGTTTTATTGTCCTAAATAACTCATTTCTCTTTATTTATTGAGTTTGTTTTTTAATAATAAAAAAACCCCCTTCCTTTAACCCTTCAATGTGCTGCCCTGAAAGTTGTTACTGCCACAGAAGATTGTGGGGTTTTAATTTAAATGTATATTTCCATCATCATATATTGACACAGTGGCTTTTCCCTCAGCTTCTGCAGAACCATAGTTCAGGCATTACAAAACCAAGTTCAAAAGAAATAAAGAATTATTACAGAATAAATCTTTGCTATTTTGGCAGTATTGTTTTGAATTCACTTTTCTCTTTAATGCTTAATTTTCTTGAGTATTTTTAATTTTTTTCATTGAATGTTGTTTGAACTACAAGCACTTCTGACAAAACTGAGGAGATGAGCCTGTGGAGTTGACATGTTTTAGCTTCCTCTGTTGCTGTGCTTTAACCCAGCAGGTAGCTAAACACCACACAGACATTCCTCCATGGCAGGATGGGGAAAAGAATCACAAAAAAGGTAAAACTCGTAGGCTGAGATAAAGACAGTTTAATAAGATTTAAAAGGCAGGGAAATTAAGAATAAATAAAAATGTTCAATAAGACAATGATAAAGGAATATACAAAACAAATGATGCACAACACAATTGCTCGGTACCCAGCCAGAGCCTGAGCAGCAGCCACCTACCTCCAGACAACTCCCCCTGCTTTTTTTGTTCAGCATGATGTCCGAGGGTATGAAACAGCCCTTTGGCCATTTTGGGCCAGATGTCCTCGCTGTGTCCCCTCCAAGCTTCTTGTGCACCCCAACCTCCTCACTGGCCAGGCAGTAGGAGGAGCTGGAAAAGCCTCATTTAGTGTAAGCATTGCTCAGCAACTACTAAAACATAAGGGTGTTATCAAGATTCTGATCCTAAATCCAAAACACAGCACTAGAGGAAAATAGATACCTGTCCCAGCAAAACCAGGACATCTATTCAATGAAAAACTATAAACTCTCCTCTGTAACCTAAAAAAATTCTGTGGTTAAGTACCTTACTTGACAAAATCTTGACCACAGTCTTAATTAAAAAAAACAAATTAATGGACCTTTTCTGCTACAAAAGATATAAAGACCCAGGGAAAAATGTGTGTTTTCCTTCCTGCCCTGAATACTTCTTTTCAATCTAGTTTGAATATTTTTGCAACAGATTTGCAGATAATTTTGAAGTGAAATAATAAGAGATTCAATTACTAAAGTTTAAGGTTTATGCAAGGAAAAGAAGGATTTCATGCAAACTGTGTTTGAAGTATTCTGCTGTCAGGACAGTTCTATTTCAGTATCTTTGAAGGGCTACATGGCAGTTCTATATTTCTCAAAATGCCAATTCCATTTTCATCCCTTTCTTCAATTCTTCCACTGAGTAGCTAAAGGATGTAATCCATAATGTTAATAAGTTCACTAAAATAAACAAAATAAAATGCATTGTCTATTCTCTCCTAAGAACACTGGTGTTCTATGAAACAGGGATCAAACACCTTGTCATATGATTCTCAAAAGCAAAAATGCACAATTCAGAGTTGGACTGTTTGGTAATCTCTCTGCCTTACTAAGCCCACAATACACATATCAAACTGATCTAATGTCAGGTCATATAGCCGGGAACAAAACTGAATTGACGGAAATTATTCCGTTCTTGTAGCTGGTACTTAGAAGTCACTGAGAATAATCATTGCGGGAGACTGCTTAAAAAAATCTCATAGTTAATGTGATTTGTTGCTAAACAAATACGAATTGCAAGAACGCATAGAGGAAAACAATGGAAGTCCATCCTTGACTATGGTGGAGGACCTATTGCATGTATATATTTCGTGCTTATACTTTGGAAGGATGTTGAAAAATCAGAGAGAATTCAGAGCCACATGAATGAACAAAAAAATGGAAAATATGCCTGGAAGTGAGAGGCTCCTGGTGCTCAATCTATTAGCTTAATGAAGAAAAGGTTAAAGGATAATTTATTAGTCTATAAGTGGCTATTATCAAAGGGAATGAAAATTGATAATTGATGACTCTTCAATCTAGCTGACAAAGGCTTAACAAGATTCAATAGCTTGAAGTTCAAATTAGACAAATTAAGGTCCAGAATATGGAGCACTTCCTCTTTCTTTTTTTTCTTTACAGGGAAGACAACGAATTAGGTTGCAATTGATGCTTCATCACTGAAAACTTATAAATCAGAGTTGTGTCAACAAAGTCATAAAAGAAGTCTGGAGGTAAGTCACAAGTGTTGGACTTCAAGGAAGCTTTAGGGAATGGCTTGAGTGTTGTTACATAGGCCATTAACTCGCAAAGGTCCCTTCTATTTGTAAAATCCTAGTAATTGTTCAACCTGATCAGAGTTACATAGACCACATTTTTTACCTATCTGAACATATAATCCTGTATCAGAGTGCAATAAATGTTTCAAGACCTCTTTCACCATCAGCCAAAAGAACAGTGGAGGAAAAAGAGACAAGGAACTGCATTTCCAAAACCAGCAACTTGCAAGTGAAAGAGTGTGACACAAATCCCCAGAGTTGTTAAATATTTTTATTGAATAGTTACAAAGCAGAATGAATTAGAAGGCAAAATTTAGGCTCTTCTTGGAATAAGTAGCTGGTATAACCCTTCTGATGCTAGAGCACAGTCTTAGCTTTGGCTTAAGAGTTAAATAGTCATTACATTTCCCTACAGGCTACCTTTCCAAGGAAAACACATTCTCTGTGCACTGCAGTCTTTGACAATAGGATTAAGTATTACTGGCAGACAACACCACTTAAAATGTTAGCTGCATCAACCTCTATGATGACTGAAAGAGCTATTAGTCTGCAGTGCCTCTTTTAACAGGAGGCCAAAAAAAAAATCCTTTATGACCCTTGATAGGGGAAAAAAATACCTAGAAGGCAATATACCTCATCTAGACAGAAAATGTACATGAAAAATGGTTACAACAAGATTATTTACATTCTTTAGTCATTAGGGATAAAGTAGATGCTTACTGACCCATCTTTCTAAACAACAAATTGAAAATCCTCTGTGATAAAATCTCTCTGCATTGTGATTTCCAGTTCTGTCAGACATTTCAGAAAAATGGCGTTCACTTAGCATATCTATCTACTCAGTAACTGATTTGTGGTCTTTGCAATTTAGATACTCAGCCTCTCTTTCAACTCCACACGTCTATTACATTTGCTACAAATTGTATTAAGTGATCATATTCTCCTGGAGAATGGAACTGCAGCCTGGAGGGTGGGGAAGTCCAGGCAGATTGTGTTTCTCCACCCAAATGGCACAAAAGAAGGCTGGCCTAGTTGAACATGGAACTGCTCAGCCTGGGGTTTGATGCTGTGGCAGAAGCTCTGAAGAGGCTGTGAAATGTACAGCATATAGACGTCTTAGGTTCACAGAGCGCAGTTCTGCCATAGCACTTCAGGAAAGGAGGCCAAATTTATTTGAGAGCATGTTACAGGAAAAGAGAATATAAAATGCCTCTATTGTGATACAAAAGGATAAGAACAGCAAAGATTTGGGTACTTGCACAGAAAGAACCTATGAACTAAACTAGCACTAGACTGAGCCTGCCTAGCACTGTTTACCCTGAATGTCACAGAAAACACATCCTCTCTAATGTGCCATATTCCAGTAGGGCCTCTGGCTAAAAAATTTTTGCCCTGCTTTTTTGCTTTACCAACACAAGCATGGTGCTTGTTTCTCGGAGTAAACACCTTAGATAGAAAAAGCCATAAATCAAATCTGTACAGTTCTTCTGACCAATGCTTACGTTATTATGTCATCCTACCCAGAAACAACATAATTGTAGATAATGTGAAGCAGATCAACTTCTGTTATCATCTATAAGGAAAAAAAAAAAAAAAGAAAGGAAAGGAAGCGCTTACTGTCTTCTGAATCTATTCTGAAGAATTTAGCAATCTGGAACACAGAAGAACAAAATCAGTCTATATGCTGCCAGCGTTTCTGCAGAGGTCACTTAGGATATGTGATGGTTAAAGCACACGTGCTACCTGATATCAGCTGATCAACCTATGGGAATGAATACTGTGAAAAATACAAGTGTGAAGGAGGGGGGAAGGAGAGGGTCATTAGTGCAAGATGCTTGAAACATCAAGATGCAATGAGCAGGACAGAGCTGCTGATGAGAACACTCAGGGGATGCAGTATGAAGATCTCTGGACTGAGCAAAGTGTCGTGGTCAGAGAAGGATAATAAAAAGACTGGAATATACACCATCTGGTATAACAGAAGGGAGGATGGGAAACATCAACAGGGAGTTATATTTGCTAGGGAAAGCCAGACGGTGAAAGCATTGATTAAGATTATTTTGTCGATTAGATGGTACACTTTGATTTATGTGCTGGGGAAAGAGGAGCATTTACTATGCAAAGGTTGTGCCGCCCAGGCAGCTGAAGTGGAATCAGACCCGGGGACATGGGAGGCTTTAGTGATTCCCTGGGGAACGGTCACGTGGAAACAGGGCTCACTTGTGGCTTTGGAAGGTTGCACATTCCAGTGTGAAAAAAGGAGATGTGAAGATTTTTGGCAGTGATGTGGCAGTGTCCTAAGTAGGCAAGTGGCATGTAGAGGGAGACAAAGACGCTGGGGAAAAGAGCTGCAACAAGAGAAAATAATTTGGAAAATAACTGGTTGAGAAAAATCTGTATATATTTATATCACCATATATAGATTCATACACATCTAGGGACAAATCAACTGGCGATGTAAAGCCTTTAAGCTACAATGAAACCAAATTATACAATTTTGTTTGCTCAGAGAGCTTGGTTGTTCCTGAGACAGAAAGATTAGGCTCAGCTTAGAGTCACTCCCAGCTTCGGAGGTTCTCAATGGCAAAGCACACCAGGAACAGTGCAAAGGATATGCAATAATATAGCTTATCAGATAAATTTAGTACCCACCTGACTGAAGGGTGGCACCCTGTGTGGATAGGAAGCCAAGAAATAAGCCAAGGATTTAAGGGAGAGGCTTGCACTGTACAGTATTATAGGTATCAGCCAATCAGTGGGTAAGATGGGAACAATATGACATCAGCAGCAATCCACAGCCAGTGAATCAGCCGAGGGAAAAGAGCAGTAGGTGGGCAGCACCAGAAAAAAACAGGCAGGTTGTCTGAAATAAGTCCCTGAAAACGTTTCTGTGACACTGACTCTAGAGGAATGAGCACTACAGCAGGTTCTGCAAAACCCCAGTGGCACAGCACTGTTCATTTCCCTCACACTGAAACTGCAGAAAAAAACCCTGAAATGTTTGAATGCTGGGAAACCCTGGAGAAAAAACAAACAAGCCTTTAGTTGTTGTTTAGGCAAAAAGGGAAAAAAAACCACCACAACACTTTTCGTGCTAAGCTCAGAGGGTTTTCTCCCCCCTCAGGAGATAGGAAATGTTCTATACTACACCAGAAACACCATTTAAGGAAAATCCCGTTTTCCTGCAGGTGAAGTGTCACAAAGTGAAAAATGGCAAATTTCCACAGATTTATCCACAAGTAAACACACACATATTCTTTCACAGCTCACAAATCTCATCAGCAAGTGTTGACCAACCTCCAGTTACTCTAGATAAGCTGCATTCAGGTTAAGTTAGACACAGGTAGGTTAAACAGAGTGCAAGAGGGAGGCAGATCCAGTAACACACCAGCATGGACAGGTATAAATTCACTTCCTGTTCCCTTTGAACTATCTGAATGGGAACAGCCCTAAATATTACAAGTATTATATTTCACTATTCAATAAAGTTGTGCTGAATAGAATTATCACCTTGAAATTACAGGGTAAAACTCCCTATACAAAAACAGATTAAAGACAAATTAGACTGTGGGCCAGGTCACTATGATTGTTAATTAGTGATAATGGAAATACAATTAGCATAATGAGTTCCAATTACTGTATATGGAGAAATATGAGCATACTACTTTCATAAATCTTGGTTCCAGGAAAAATAAAATGCATCTGGTTTAACAAAGCATGCCCTTCTTCTTTGCAAAAAGCTTCCTGGTAAATATCTTTTTATGAAGCTAAACCTTTCTTTTAATGGGTTGTGATTTGGAAAAAAAAAAAAAAGAAAGCAACAGAATGTATTTACCCTGTCTGATAGCTGAACAGTTTTGTATTAGCTTGGCTTCTGTTTTAAGCTTCCTAGAAAATCTTACCATCTGTTTCTTCTGTCTTGGGTTAAACAAAAAAAGACAAAAATCACAGACCATTACATCAAATGCACTTACTCTCTTTGAGATATCTAGGGTTCTCCCCCCTTCTCTTTTTCTCCTTCTGATAAGCTGTGAAATTGGAAAGCCAATTATATTCTGATATTTACACAATTAGGAATGGCTTTTCAAAACCTCATTGAAAAAACAATTGATGAAAGACAACAGCTTTACAAAAAACACCACAGCATGTCCAATGGTTACTTCATGAAGAATTGTTTTATTTATTTCCATACCAGTTTGACACCTTTGCAAGGGTAGGCAAAATCAGGCTGGATTTAGAGTATCACTCACTGGTAAGTTAAAAAAGTGGGGATTAAAATTATGAATTTACAGATGTTGTAGACTGAAGTGCTAATGGAAATAGAGGCTTAATGAAGCCCTACAGACATGCAAGCTTGACTCCATGCCTCTGTTTAAGAAGCTGGTGTTAACTATACTGTTGGATAGCCAATTATGAAGCTACTCACTGTTTCCATGTGTTAAAGTGGATTCTGGGCAAGAATTCAAGAACAGGAAAAATTCCAGCTGCATACAAGGGTTACATGTCAGCAATACTACATTTTCTCCCTTTGAAAAGATTCTCCTGCCTTCTTATTATAGGACAGTCAGGCAAAAAGCTGTGTAAGACCCAAAAGTCATGGACGGACAAAGCTGATGGCACATGCGTTGTCCAGATAGTCACTCTGAACCTCTGAGATATTGGGGAGCATTCATCAAGAAAACTATAAAAACATGTAAATAGGAAAGGATAGTGGCAGGGGAAGGGGAACTGCTTAAAGACAGCACCCATGATATCTGCTAACGCAAGCAGACTGCTTGCATTTCCCTTATGTCAACGTGATTTTTACATGTAAGTGTAGATGAATTCTCTTCTCTCACATCAGCCATGACACTTTGCAACTACAGGAGAGAACCAACTTAAAACATACCCATATTGACAGTCTCACATGGAAGCACACCAGTGTCATGTAACTTCAGTGTTGTCTCTGTCCCCTCAAGGTAAATGAGCCATGTATTCCGGCACAACACACAAGGCAGAAGAGTGAGTAGGTAAGAACCTGCCATGGACACTTGCTAAGATTGCTTCAGCTCTGCAGAGCATGAAGCCTTATCCTGGTGATGGGAGCACTACCTGACGAGAAGCTATTTGCTTCTCAGATTGATTATGCTCTGCACAGATAGCTCTAAGTAAGATTTAGACTTTTTTTATTTTAGCTCTCTAAAAATAAACACCAAATACTTCAGAATGCTATGCATCCTGAGCTTCCCAAGGATACTGATGGATCATATGAATATTGTCACCATAGCATTTCAGTGCTTTCAGGATGCTAGTTTAAAGACCTAGAAAAGTACAGGGAGCAAGTGAATAAGAACAGGCTTACACTTAGGGAAGTGGCCTGTGGAAGAAATAATGAGTGAACACATCACTAAAGATTGTGTCTTGACACATATGCACAAGAAGGCTGAATTCAATGTGTACAGGCAATCATGAATCTCACATTACCTCACGATGCAACCTTAGCAAAGGCCTTTAAAGGTTGTTGTGTGCTTGATTATTTTCATCTGTGAAATGAAGATATCAAACCAGATCATTCTGATAGGCACTCTATCTAGGCACAATAGAAGGCATTCTCAGTGATAACAAAGCTTACAAGACAAGTGGATGAGTCAGACCAAGGGAGAAAGGAAGAGGGAGACAGAGTCACAAGACACAAAAAATACCTTTCCTATAAGCATACACAGGTCCCAACACATTAAAGGATCACAGGCTTTGCTCACTGACATACAAAGCAACTAAGTCAATGAAAAGGCTTTACTAGGAGCATGTAAATGCAGTCTTGCTGATTAGAGAAGACAGTATTCTGCACCTTTTCCTGATAACGATAACCCCTTGGTGGACGGGGAAGGTTTAGAGGGACATCTGACCCTGTGCCAGCTGGAGCTGTCAGGCAGACACCAGCAGAGCCTGCTCACGCCCGTGTAAACCAAATGCATCTCCACGTTATTTTGAATTTACAGCATCATCCCTCAGAGTGCAGGCAAGTGTTTCCACAAATGAATGATCTCAATCAGAAAACCAGTCCTGTGGCAAGGGATACATATGGCCATCACTCCCAAGAACAGCTGTCAAGCACTAGCCCTGCCCACTTCCCACTGTGTAACGTCCGTGGTTGCTCAGTCAAGCGAATGACCTTATAAGCCCACACAGGTCCAATCTGAACTGAAAATTATTAGCAAAAACTTGTTTTCCTTAAGACTTCACAGTCTAACAGGGAGAAATTATGCACTTTGGATGGCAAGTGAGTCTAAACAGCTTTTGTTACAGTTCTTTTGAGTATAAAATCTCTCTACATGGAAATAAAAAAGCTCATTGGAAAGATGAGTAGTAGACCCCCACTCTCTCTATCCAAAGCATGCTGTTCAATTTAGCATGTGCTTCACTGAATAAATAACACACCCAGCCATGATGCTCCCCCTCCAATATGCTTAAGTATTGATAGATTGCATCGCTCTATAATAAGTCTGTCTGGACCTTGTGACATTTGCCCAGTGAATTGGTAAATAAACTTTGAATATTTGACCCTTGAAGCTACGATTACACCTTATTTAGCCTGAATGGACAAGATCCTTTGTTGTAGCCAAAAAAACCTGACAGATAAGTCTAACCTTTTCATCCAGCTCTTCTGGGTATGTAGTTATGAGTAAAGCACACTCCTTGATGATTATACTGAATCTCAAATCTCTTCTGCATATACATGTATAACTGTGTACTCTGTGGGAATCTGTGATACAGGCAAGTTGGCAACTGAAGGACCTTCTCCCAGACTGCTTTCTGATTTATGTAGACCTGTCACAGAGTGACTGATACAAGTGAAATAAATCTGTTGAGGACTTAAAAGACATGAAACTTGACAGACATTCAAAGTAAGTCAGATACAGATATTTCATGTTTTATCTTTTCCTGTGCTACGTCTCTAAAATGAGATTAGCTGACATGGTCAACAGTCTCCTAGGAGGGGTCCCCTGCCCCCCACCTCTAATTCTTTTCTCCAGCAATACATTTTTCACTATGCTTTGATCTTGGCTGACATTTTAAACTTGGTAACATTCTCCAAGACAATCTCAAGGCTTTAAAATTACATTACTTAATACAAGAAATACCTCTTAGCAATTGTCCTGCTTTGAACCTTTGAGATATATTTTTGTATCTCAACAGAGCAATTGTGATGTTGTTTATCAAGCCTAAATGTAAGCCTAGGCATTGATGGCCAGGCCCATCTTGTTTAGTTGCTGAATGTAGAGGGTTTGCTAGGAAAATACTAAAAGTATGCTGTAAAAACATTTGTGGGATCTCCTACACTGATGGGGACTATCTAGTCAGTATCAGGGAGGCAGCAACAGAAAATTTCTGGAACAAGTTTTCAGGATTTTCACAATTTTCCAGTAACCCTATTTTTTTTCTCTCTCCCAGTTATACATACATCATACACCCAAACCTATCCTGATCCAAGCAAAAAATGAGAAAAAACATATTCCATGACTCAGAGTACTAAAAGACTTTTGCTATCTTCCATTGAGAAGTTTGTGGTAACTAGGTTTTTTTCTATTAAAGACCATAGTTAAGGGGCTCTGAATTAGAAATCCCTCTAGCACAAGAAAAATTAACATCTCCTTGCTCTTTGAGCTAGCAATACTGAACCCTCCCAGACTATGCCATGCATGAGGGCTTGGGGAGGTGAAAGAGGCAGCCAGAAGAGCAGTGTGACAATGGGCTACCCCTGCACAATACAGCTAGCGAGCGTCAACACCTCTGTCACATCATTAACCTGACTATAGCAATCATCAGCAATATCTTCCATTTGCAATAATCCATCTGGGCTATAAATGATCCATATTGTAGCTGAATAAGCACCACATTGAGCAACCAACTTCCTGGGCTTAGTATGTTATATTTCAACATTAATATTGTCTGACTTCATTGAGGTTCTGTATTCATCAGACCTTGTTGGTACCAGGAATGATCAAAGTGCTACAGGTATTAGCTACCATTCCCAACAAGCCTCTTGGTGTATTAAAACAACACAACTGAAGCCCAAGTGGACTTACAGATCTTGTAGCTACACAGGAGAGAATGTCAAAGGAAATGTTATTCTCCTACTTTACTAGTTTAATTTACTTTGTCCCTGTCCCCATGAATCAGAAATCCACTGAGTGAAAGAATATTTCCCAAAATAAAACAGGGAATATGATGAATTCATTTTCCTATTCTTTTAAATATGATTTAATGTAAAAAACCTCAACTCATCACATAGGTTTGTTCAGCATTTTTTTTTAGACCAGTGTAGTGTTATACTGATGCAGCATCGATGTGTACATCTCTGTGTACACTTGATACATCCTCCCATGAACTTTCCTTGTAAATTATCTGCCAATACAAAGAATACTAGAGAAAATAATCTTGAGAGTTAGTGGCCTAGAATGTAGCCCCACAAAAATGACCAGAGGTATTAAAAAGAAGCTCACATGAACATATTCACAAATGCAAAGTAATCTCTTATGAAGTCTCACCTACAAATCCAAGATTCCCTTTCTCCCATTTCTCTGTCCTTTTTTCAAGCTTTATTCTCCCTTCTCCTTTCTCAGAAGGGGGAAGACACTGGAGTAAAAAACAGCTGCAGCAGCAGGAGTAACAACCTATCTACATTCTACCGAGAACCAGGTTCCCTTGCACTGAGGACTGCTTTTCATAGAGAAGTATAATTCTCTCTTCCAGGCATCAGAATCTTACCCCAGAACTCCTAGATTTGGCTGCAGATTCCTTTTTTCTTTTCCAATAAAAGAGCATATTTTTAATATCATATGTATTGTTTATGTCTGTGAAACAGTCTCTTTCTGTTTTGTTTTTCTGATGCTGTGGATGTACATCAAACATCATAATGAAAGAAGCCATCCATAAGGTGCACTGCACCATACATAGATTATGTAAATATTTTTAACAATCTACCAAGCAAATAGCCAATTTCAGAGAAATATAATTATCTTTAATCCTATGTATTGTAAATGTTTGCTTTTACTCCTTTATGTAACCTTATTAAAAATTTCAAGATGGATACATTCTCCCACCGAATCTGACAAACATCTGGTTTACAATAGAGTCATGTGATGAAATTCCATCCAGAATCACATTTGCTCTTCAGTAGGTTTTCTCCTACTATCATTCATAACACACAACTTCTGTGTTTTGTCTGTGATATAAGACAGTACAAGGATATGTTTTTATTAGGAATAATGCACAGTCGTTTCCCTTATAGAATTTAAATCTGCCATCTATGTGTAGGTATAGTCAAATATATTGATAGCCTCCCTTGTGGGTTCTGCTGACACTTGGGTTTAATTGTAGTGAACTTTGAATTCCTATCTTAAGGTCAGTTATTAACTATTGATGGATTCTCCTTTTCTCCATTTAATGCTAAAGTATTCATACTAACCAAGATAGATGGGAATGCTGAAGAAATTTTTCAACGCCATGGCTGAGCAAGATACCTTTAGACTCTTTCTCTGTGGCAAACGGAGAGCCCTTTTCTAAAAGTGGTGATCACTCATGCTCAGCTTAAAAAGAAAAACACAGCACAACTGTGCTCTGCTGACCCCTCGCCACTTTTTGTTCTGCCAGTACTATGTTCCTAGAAATAAAAGGTCCTATATCCTGCTATTAGGAGAAAAGAAAATAAAATTTCCTCAGGCACAACCTCGGATACCAACCTTGAAACCAAATGGGGTCAGAATGCAAAGGAGCAACCACAGCACCACGCACCACCCAGCCGGCTGACAAACAACTCTGCTCCTTTGGGCTTCCCAGAAGGGAAAAGCATGCCCCTCAGAGATTTATAAACACATACATAATAAATGGAAGGCTGAAGTTTAAACTGTTATGAAGCATTCTCTACTCCGCTTCCGAAGTCCTCTGTGATTTAAAGAGCTGACATTTACTGTGTGCAGGCCTATTATTCAGAATGACTGTTTGTGTATAGACAATATTTTAAACTGGCTTGCTATAGATGAAAAATTCTTATTAAGTCAGAAAAACCGTTTAAGTAGGTAACACTCTCCCAGTTTAGACTGCTATAAGTCTTGCTGACCCACTGCATGGGGGTAGGTGAGCCTGTCAACACCATCTGCCACATTAGTGTGGGGAGATGGAGGTCCCAGCCCCACAGGTGCTTTGCCAACACACGTGTGGCACCAGCTGAGGCTGCCATCACCTCTCTCTCCTGACAGGCAAATGACACAAAGCGGTTTGGTGCCACTGTCACACATTTAAACCTTCCTCTATCACATGAGCTTTGACAAGTTCTGGAGCTGTGGAATGTCTGCCTCCCCTGGAGCCAGTGACACAACTCATACTGACATCCTCCACGGTCCTTAGAAGCGTTCAGACAACCAGCACTTGGCACCAGCCAGGCAAGCAAAGTCCTGAGACACCACCCTGGCCACACTCTTTTCTCTCATCATGTTGGAAGGCTTTCCAGTTTTCCACACTCAGCCTTCTCCAACGTTTCCTTATGCCACTGTCCAGACTGCAGTCAAGCAGGATATACTTCTGAGGTATCCTCCCTGCACTGAGCCTACTGCTGCAAGGAGCAGAAATCTCTCAAGAACCTCTAGGCATTCCTGTAGCAAAACAAAATGACCAAGCAGACCTAAAGCATGCACATAAGAGTTTGATTCTACATGATAATAATTCAAAATACTCCTAACAGCCTTGATACCTTGTCTTTGTACAACATACCAGTGGAACTCAATGCACGTTTCAAAGCATATTCAAAAAGTTGAACTTTTCTTCAGTCAGTTCACCACTTGCACACCACCCAAACCTGAGAGCAAACTCTTCTATTTTCTATAAATATTTTGCAGGTATATTTAGAACAGAGAAATTCAGTCATAACTAAGTAACAAGAAAAACAGTGATGTCTCCATATATTGCTACTGACAAGACTGTCTATGTCTCTCCAGTAGGAAGATTAGTCTGCATGAAAGACCCCACAGTACAGTATTTTATTGTCTTTGTATTTTATAATAATGCACAGTTTAGAGAGTATTTAATATGTAACACATAGATCTGGCTAAATACAACTGGGCTCGGATTTTTCAGGTGCAATATACTGATCTGATACAGACAATCAACCTACTTGAAGTTTGCACTAAAATATACACTTTAATCTTGATGGTTATGTGTCTCCATGAGGCATAAGCATAGTTTTAAATAGAGGGTGTGAGAAATGATGCCTCATGTCTAAAAATTTTAAGGTTTTATTGGTTATAAAGCTGGGGATAGGAACCTGCAATCTGCAGTAACGCAAAGCAAAGGATTGCAGCACTGAGTGCATGAGCAATCAGAGGCACCCACCCCCACAAGGTGGGAAAGATACCGTTTATTTCCCGGAGCTAAGGCAAGCCCCTCCCCTGACTCCACCCTCTCGTGTTGTCCCGGTTGGCTCACCTGTATCCAGGGTCCTCTGATTGGTCTGTGAGGGTCTAATGGAGTCTTCTGTTCTCTCCCCTTATGTTAATAGGGTCATGCCCCATTACCTCACCGATTTTCCCGAAGGTTCTGCTCCCTTTACCTTGTATAGCAAACTCTTTTTCATTAACCAACTCATTTATGAATTTCACAAACACCAGCTTATTAACATCATTAACAAATAGCCTGTTAATGAATTGCACAACTTATTAACGCTATTAACATTAACAGATATCACTCACTAATCCCAAACTTATTATCCTTACTAACAAGCTTACTTAATTGTCTTTAACCATTAACCCCCTATACGAAAGCCAACCTCTATGATTCTCACTTATAACAGAGGATAATAGACAGGGGGCTCTGACCCCAAACTTTATGTTCAGACTTCTACAATAAGATTTTTAGAGACAGAAATTGTTACCATTATCCACTGACATTAACTGAAAGAGAAAGGTATCACTTATCTGAAAAATCAGTGCATGAGGGTACAAAATGGACACTGTGATCATGGACCCAAACACTGGGAAAAAAATTGCAGCCAAACTGCAACTCCTAATATCTGTGGAAGGGTTGAAATGACTAATCATCAGCAGCTGATTAAGAAGAAATTTAATCATAGCCCAGACCCTTAAAAAAATCAGCATAGGCAAAAAGTAAAGAAAAGCAGATAAATATCACAAGATTTATACTTTTATATAAGAATTTCCAACTACAGATGGAAAAACATTTGCTTTCTCCCCCATATAAATGATATTTTGATATGCACCACTTTTAAATGCTGTGTAGGACATTAGTACTTCAAAACAGATTTAGTAGGTTTTAGTAGTTTCTACTGACTAGATAATTTATGAGATCTTTTGACTTTTTTAGTGCTATTAAAAGTGTGGAATATAATACTATTTGTGCATCAAGAAATAGTGGATTACCCAAGGGTTGGCAGCAATTCCTGTAAAACACATAACTCTTAATCATCTGTTTCAGGCATTTTTTCTATTTGCAAAGTCTGCACCTGACCTTTTTTTTTTTTTTTCCTTAGTTAAGGCACTTGTATTTAAAGCATAATACTAAACACGTAATTTGGACTTTCTTACTGATCTCTGTGAAGGCAAATTTTTTTTGGAAAAGGTAGAAGAATGCACATAAAGAACACTCCTTCAGGCAAAGATCCTCTAAAAACACATTTAAAAGATTCCAAACTACTATTTACTTACCTTTTTTCTAAGTTCAAGGGGGCATATAAAAGTCCAATGAAACCAATGGAAATAGTGCTTGTCAGTCCATGGAAATAAGGATCAGGCCTCAGCCTTTTTTGCAGCAATGAAGTGAATAGAAAAGCTTCTAATGACTTCATCAGGACTTGGATTTAGTCCTGACAGGAAACACAGCCATAAAATCATAAATTCAGTAAGATGAAATTCCAAGTGAGTATATTTGGTCAAAGGAGGTGAGGACTGAAAATGCACAGAGAGAAAAAAGTACAAACCGAACTGTCTAGAGCTGTTAAAAAATGAGCTGGTGTCATGCTGGTAACCCTTTAAAATAATGGTCTAATCATTATTAATTCCTTCGGTATTTAATGTAATAACATTAATCATTATGAACTCATTTGGTATTAATGTGAATGTCAGACGTACCTCTCCACATACACACACATCATTTTGGGATTAGCTCTTTGCTATATAATTCTCTTTGTATCCCTCAAAAAGTGCTGAAGATAGTTGTTTTGTGACTTTGGCACAACTGAGCACAAGCCCTACCTATATACAACCATTTCTACTCAGATTTGAGAGCATTTCTAAGTGCCTGGTAAGCAGTTCCAGCACAAAGAGGTGGGAGGCAAATTATGGAAGAGAAGCCACTGGCATAGTTTACATGAAACCTCAGGTCGATTTTGCTCTTTGCTCTTATTTGCCACATGCTACAAGTACTGGCGACTGTTCTGAGCTGGACCTGCTCTAGATGTGAGCTGACCTTTTAATAATGAAGATGAATGTTAATGAGGATCTGGACCACCAACAAGATTTTTTGTTCAAGAGAGACCACTGCCACTGCAGTTTGGTGGTTTGTAACAATCAGATAGAGAAAGTCTGAAGGCATCATCCAGATGATGCTTCCAGAGAAGGTGCGTTCTGTGCTGCCTACTGGCAATGCCCAAGATCTACAAAACCCATTAGATTCCCAGTTACTTTCCTGGCAGACATAGAGAGAAACAGTGATATCAAATAGCAGGATATGGAAGAGACTGCTGTCCTATGGAAGCTAACTCTGACAAAATAGATTGCACCAAAATCCCCATAACCAAGAAAATGTCACCAAACCTTCATTATTTCTAATTAATATGTATTTTTAATTGTATTGAAATTCCTAGTGTTTTATGCCAGTGCAACTCATACAAATGCTTTGGTACAGCCTTCCCAACCACTCATAATAAATATGACCAATTACTGTCTTTTGGTCAGTCCTGAATAGCTTGGCATGCTGTTAGTTAAAATTCTTTTTTTTTTTTTTTTTTTTTTTTTAAGTACAATTTCCTTTTTGTTT
>WEKY01053722.1:58006-69722 GCA_013390045.1 Picathartes gymnocephalus
TGGTTTTTTTTATTTTTGGGATAAAAATAAATGTCATCTGGTTTTGACTGCAGATAATGAATCATATTAAGAATTTTAAAAGCACTATTCTCTTTTTTGAGACCTAATTTCAGACCTATTAACACTTTAATATGAAACAGAAGCCCATCATTTCATTAGAAAAAGAATAAGGCCCCTCTTGTAACATATGTTTCTTCCTTTATAAAAAATTCTTTTGAAATCCTAGATTGGGCAGCATCAGAGCAGAACGTAGATCTGGCACAAAGACAATGTGTAGGTGAGCAGACTTTGCGTCAGGGAGATTAACTATTTCAAGAGAAATTACAGGTTTCTGGCAAACTGTCCTTCTCATTCCTTACAATAATAAATGATCCAATTTATAAAAATGAACAATATGAACAATTGCAACACAAAAAAAAAATCCTGGTGGGGGCAACCAAAAACATGTGAAATGCTGGCATGTCACCTCCACAAACTTACCTATGATTACCCCAAGGACAAACCGATTCTTTTTACAAGTGCTTTTTGGCACCTTAGATATTTATTAAATAAAGGAAAGAAAATTATAGCTGTGCCTTTTCAATATTTAGATTTTAAAATGAAAATATCTTTAAGACACACAGAACATGAATGCAAGAGCTGGTGTGATAGCAGAGAACCTTATTGCACATAATTAACAGACACATAATGTCTGGTTACTAGTAATTTCCTTCTAGCTGAGTAAGGAAATAATTTAATCATGTTGATCAAATGAATCCCATGAGCCCAGTGCAACATTATGCTTTTTTTCCCCCTCTCTAAATCTGCATTAACTGATAAGACTCTACTTGGTGAAATCATGGAACCCATGATTGTTTAGGTATCCTTAGTTTTGCCAAAAATATTGGCATTATTTTAGTAATTGGGTAATCAAGTATTTCAGTAAAACCTTTTCTAATACCTGGTGCTGACCTGAAAAGAAAAACAGCAGGGAGAAGGAAGACAGAAATAACTTGAAGTGTTCTTTATTTGGAATAGAAACAAAATATTTTTTAAAATTGCATATTCCATGTTGGTCTGTTACAACAGAAGAAAGGTATTTCTATAAAGAAATGCAAAAAACCAAACAAGTAAGTCCCTTAAATACTTGAGTGTTAAGCAGCTAAGTGTAAATTACTATTATTCTCCTCTCCTCACTCCCACAATATCACCAGGTACAATTCAGAAATTCTTTTTCCCATGTAAACTGTCATTTTATGTGATAATACATCATTTGCCTTGTCATTCCAGGGTTTCATAGCAAAATCTTTTGTTGGATTCTGCTTTTTTTCTCTTTGAACTACTTAGAAAAAGCACTGAACTACCTTCTATGCCATCTCAGGTAGTTTTCTGTAATGTGGTGATATAATTTAACACTTACCATAATACATTTTATCCATCTATTGTTTGCTAAATAATTCCTGCAATAACACTTTTATTCTTTCCATAATTCTTTAGGGTAATGCTGGAGGAATAATATTTTTAATGCAGTGATTGATGTCAGATTCTCCAGCATGAATAGACCCCACGAACATAGGTTATTGATAAGCATAAAAAAAAGCTGTATGAAAAGAATATCAGGGATCAAAGGGTTAATACCTTTTTATGAGGTTGTAAAAATCTACCTCAAGAATCTTGTGTTAGCAATATTCTTTGTGTAAGATGTATGTTATTAAAACAAGTAGCAGCACCTGAATTAAAGTGACAGTATGATGGATGACTAGTGAAGTGGAATCAGAGTCGTTTGCAGCATTTTGGGCTAGATGTGGGAATTCTGCCTCAGAGGTAGGACGCTTGGCAGACGCATTGATTCCAGGCTGACGCATGTTCATAAATATGCCCCTAGAGAGGTGTGGCCTAGCAGAATTTACAAAATTATGGTCATGAATAATTTAACATTTATTTATGGATGCTATATTTAAACAGCATTTTCAAAGGCAAAAGGACCATAGCATACACAGTGAGCTTTAGATAATGCAAATGCTGCACAAGACAGAGACAGTTTGCATACTTCACGGAGAGGGTAAGTCTAGAAGAACTAGGTAAGTGATATGTCAGTGCCCTGGCTTCGTACACCACAGTCTGCTGCACCCCAGAGGGACTGACAGTTCTGGGAAGTACCTGACAGGCTGGCAGTTATGACCTCTGCAAAAGAGATCTCTTCAGGAAGAAATACTAAAGTGCTGATGGAGCCTTCTGTGAACAACAGGCTCCAAGCCTGCCTCTGCAACCGCTGTGTCTGAGAGCCTGCTCACAGGTCAGGCAGTGAATAAGCTGTCCTCGATTGCTGTAGGGCTGCATTGATCTTGCTATCAGACCACTTGATGTTATTTCCGGAACGCTGGCACTTGTAGGCCTAAAATGCCAGAAGTTAGGCTGCCTGGGAAAATCCCAGCCTCTCTGGTCGTGCATGTATATATCTCACAAATATTTATTGTATGATAGAGTTCTCTCAATTAATGCTACAGATTTTTCTCTGCTCAGCACATTTGGAAAGCACAAGATGAACCCATACTTCATCCAGTGAAATAAAGCTATAACAGAAATTAAAGATGAAATGTCATGAAATAGAACAGAATCTCAAGGTAAAGCAGTATACCTCACCCTGGAAGGGAATACCCTTGAAGGAAGGGAAGACTTTTATTTAGCACTGCACTGCTAGTTTACATTTTACCCTCTATTTACACTCTATTTTATTCCATTGTGTCATTTCTTGGTCTTCAAAAGACATGATTTTACATTTAATTTTCACTACAGAGGATATGAACAACACTGGCTTGTGGGAACATTCTATTTTGGTTTTTTTTCCCCTTTGTTTCTAGTTCTAAGGAGTTGGTTTTCAATGCTAGATTCCTGCAAAGAGCAAGGAGAAGTATTCATAGTGCCCCTGAAAGTGCTTTGATCTGGGGATGTACACAGCTATAAAAAGTACCTCTAAGAGGGCTGATAAAAGGGTTATTTCTTTGGAAAACTTTCTTCACTAGTATTTTCCTGAAAAAAATGCTCTAGGAATACAGTTTTTCACTATTTATTGTCTAACTTAAGGCCTTATGACAGTCATCCTGTCAATGGGATGCTCTGAAGAGGGATTATCTTTATCCAGACATTTAGCAAAACTTCTTGGAGCCTGCAATTCCTCGACCTCCTGAGTCTATAATGTCCATATTATCAGAATATGCTCCCCATCATCTAACAATCTTATTTTCTATAGTTTAGTCCCACTATATTTAATTCTGTGTCAAGGGGACACAGAGGAAAAATTATTCCCTTTCTCTGTGCAACCACCCTTTATAGATTTGATGCCTGTAATCATGCTCCATTAGCCTTTTTTACTCTACACAATCCTAGTACAGTCTGTCCTCAAAATGCCACATTTTGCAAACCTCCAAGGAATTGTCTTGCTCCCTTTGCAACCTCTCCCACTTGGGCTCATTTTTCTCCTTTCCACACCCAAAAGTGAGCACACCACCCCAGAAAAATTCTCATTAATGCTTCACAAAGGAGATGATGACTGCCCTTCCTCATCTCAGTATGCACACCACCTTCCCTGCCTTGGACATAGTTGCTTTTTCCCCCAAAGCAGGTTTGTGTTCACCCACCAACCTGCTAAAGTCCTATTTGATCCCTTCTCATAAAACAGGTGTTTCCTGGGTTGTGTTTGTCAGAGCATTCATTTCCACACATGCTCAGATGCTTTGGCATCACCAAATGCATCCTGTTCCAGGCTGTTTCTCCTGTTTATCAAGACAATTTTGAAATCTAGTCCCATTCAACAAACTGCCTCAGACTCCCTCAGCCTGGTGTCACCCGAAAATTTAATAATTTCAGTATCCACTTCATTATCCAAATCATTATTGAAAACGTGGAAAGGGGCCTAGACAGAACTTAGTCAGTACATCCTCCCAGGTTCACAGTGAGCCACTGGTAGCTTGTGTGAGTGGTTATTCTTCTAACTCACTTTACACCTACATGAAAGTGGTTTCCCTTAAACTAGATGACTTATTGGAATAGTTCCCAATAATGTTGTTTTAAATCTCTCTCTTAAATTTAAGGATAAAGGTTGAACAAAAATTCAAGTGGTTGAGCTAACGGGCTTCTGGCCCATCTTTTCCCAGAAGAAATGAAAGTAAGAGATGACAAAAAGTAAGAAATCCTGTATCATATTCAGCACAATTGTGCCTTCTAGTTTTTGTTTCACATCCTGTCCAGAGGGATGTGAAACACATGCTTCAGGTCTATGGTTCAAAACTAAGGCAGAGATACACTGCCCTTTGGAACTATGAAATTTTGGTTTTCTTTGTGGAAAGAGATTCCTTTCATTCTCATCATCCCTAGTTCATCCACAGTGGAAGCAAAGGAAAGAAGTACAGCTCACATGCCCTTCTCCAACACTGAGTCCCCTTCAAAGACACATTTCCAGCACCAACTCCATAGATTTGGGTCTCAAACCATCGTGAGAAGGCTACTTCACATCCTCTGCCTGCCCATCAGCAATTGCTTTCCAGTGGAAGGACACAGCCTCACCTGCTTCAACTCCAGACAGGGAAAATGGTTTGACAAACTGTCCATCCAAAAGCTTTGTAAGCCTGATACGAGTAGGGAAAAAATTTCTTCTTTTAAAGAAACTTATCAGACCAACACTGTTTTATCTGTTGCATAAGACATATGTGTTTTGATTGAGGATTACATTACAATTTTCTCCAATTACCTTACTTTTGGAGTTTATTTATTAAATGTGAACAACTTTCCCACCAGAGATCTTGGAAACTACAGATTTTCACTCTGTCCGTTAAGGTTTTATTTTAATACTGTATAACTTTACAGATGCCAAAGATGGTGTTAAAACAAATAAAATAACCCCAAACCATGGAGCAAACACTGTTCTGCATTTAACTTTCATGTGTCAACACGAAGGACTCACCAACCATAATCCTGCTACTTGTAAGAGTGGTGCACTATCAAATGGCAGTGCTGGCAGCAGGCATGAACTTAAAATTTGGGGTTGGGCTTTAGGTTTTCAAATTTGGGTTAAAGTGTATTAATTTATGATTTAATTATTTTAAATAAGACAAACTGCTGGCTCTGTTCTCCATATCAATATCTTTAATTAAGTGCAATATTCTCTGATTATTCTGTTCTAGCAGACAGCTCCAAATCTCAACTTTCACAAAGTTTAGGGATGTCTCAATGTGGCCAACCCAAGCTTGGAACATTATCCAGAAGTTATTAGAGGCAATCAATTTTGATTTTCCAGCATAGTTTTCCTCTGCCGCATCCCCTTTTCATCTGGAAGTAACTCCTGTCTCTTTTCTAATTGATGAGGTGAACTGGTATGAGTGAGCTTATGATTTCTGCTCTTTGCCTGAGTGGCAGGGAAGTAAATGGAAAAATCGTCTCAAAGGTTTAAATGAAGGATTTGGCTTTCGCAATACTGGAATTACTAGTGCTCAGTGGATTTTTCTTAACTGTTGCATGCCAAAGAAATAAACCATGAATGATTAGGGTAGTAGGATTTTTGTTATCAGATAAATCATCACTTACTCAGGTTCTCTGACTTCCCTTCCTTTCCAGGGTTTGGGGGTTTTTTTCCATTTTTAGTTTACTGACAACAAGAAATATCTCTGAACTGGAAAACCCTGACCTGACTTGAAAGCAGCATTTCAAATACTTTTCTCTCTCTTAAAACCTCAGACTTTCTGCAATGTTTGGAGCGCTTCCTTCGGTTTTCAAGTACTTAACCCAATAAGTCTGTACTCTTTCACAGACTAGAAACACTTCTCCAGAACTCAGAAAATTATCTTACTTTTTAAACACTGCATGATTTAAAAGTAAGTATTAAAATACAAAACCTTGATTTTTAATTCTTTTTACAAGTTTTTCCTGTCCAGTCAATGTTAGTACTTTTAAAAGAAAGTGGGTAATTTCCAGAAAAACTCAGTAGAATTGGAGCAGGAATCTGCTCAGTTCCATTACTGCAAGGAAAAAAGAAAGGAAATCCTTTTACATGCTGATGATAGGTGGATTTCTGTCAATTTATTCTGTGAAGTACTGTGATCTCAAGAATACCAAAATATTAATAATTAATATAAGCCTTGACATCCCAACCCAAAAGGTGTTGAGGTGCTTGATACACTATCAGACAAATCTGTATTTCCTACTAATCTTTCTTGCTCCTATGCAGACACCAGAGTTAAATCACTTTACATATCCCTGGTGCAGCTTTGCCCCTACATAACTTCTGCACTTTCCTGATATAAGTCTGGGCTTTTGCAAATAAAGACACCAAGCCAAACTACTTCCTTATTGAAAACTCAGGGAAAATGAAACGTGTCTTGCAAAGCAAACTGGGCTTCACCTTTAGGACACCCTGATTCAATCCTCAAATTCAGCACTAACAATGTAAGAACTTCTTGTTGAGGACACTGAAGACTGTAGGCACACACACGCACCGAAATATTCTTCATCCTTTTTCACATGAAATTTGTAATAAAACATCTGGCACCAGCTTCATTTGTATCACAGAGGAACTCAATAAACATAAAAGAAATCGAGTCACAAAGAAACTCGGTTGCAAAGATAAATGCATCTGAGGCTCTGAAGCTTCTGTGGGCAAACAGGAAGATGAGGAAAAGCCATTCTCTCCTGTAATTTCACTTCACCCCCAGCCCCGAAAGACTGGGCTGCTACATGTTGCAGCTAAGGGCTGTTGGTAGATCAAGCATGCATTAGAGCTACAAAGCACATTATAAGTGACACAGGAGTACTACAGGTAATGGAAACATTCTGGTTGAATTCTAGGGCTTTTGAACCAGGTGTTATAAAAGAAATGCCAGCCTCAGTGCAGTCAGCAGCAAAACGCCTTTCAACATTATAAAACCAAGAACTTACCTGATATGTGCTATTTTTCATTTTTCTGTCTTTCTGCCTTCTTCATTTATCACTTTATGTATTCTGTTGGATTTATTGTCTTCTGCCCCTTTGCTTTACTTGGAGTCGCAGTTTTTCCTAAACAGAATCCAAGCTCAATAATGGTCAAGACTGAGGTGAACTTTTGAACCCACAAGGGTTGAACAGGTTCAAAATTAAACAGGAACAAGAAAACAGTTCAGTTCAAGTTATTATCTTCCTACATTCACCGCTTCTGATTTTATTCTCTAGGCAGTTACACATGCAGATTTAACCATGTGCAAAAACATTTACCAGGATGGGAGTGGAGCCATAATCGGTAAACATATATGTAATTCCCATTGACATCAAGTTTGCACTGAAAGGCCTTTCAACAAGTTTGATTTAAAAAAGACCAAAAAAACAAAAAACAAACCAACCAAACAAACAAAAAAAACCCCAAAAAACCAAAACACCAAACTTCACTATTTGGGCCTTTGGCAACAAAACCCACGCTGCTACTGTAGAGCCACAAAGTACTTCCTGTAGTAAAACAAGTACTGCTCCAGCAGTGAGAGAGGTGAATCTGAAACTGTGGCATGTTTTTGGATTTCATCACTGTTCATGAACGTTTTGGATATCATTAAAAGAAAATTATGCCTCTAGTCTTCTTGCTACAGAGAAAAGAAGGTGAGCAGAGTGCCAGCGTTTTCTTAAAGCATTCAATTCTGGAGCTGGGCTCCTGGCAGCAGCTGGCTGCCTCCTCTCCCAGGGGTTTGGTCTGAGGCAGGAGAGGTGGTCCCTGGTGCTCAAGCAGAGAAAAGACCAGTGTGGGGACTCAGAAAGGCTCTGCTAAGAGGTGGACAGGAGAATTTATTCTGTCTCCTCTGTCCTGACCATCCCAGCACTGCACACTATGTGATGTATTTGGGGACAGAAAGCGGTCCTATATTTCCAACTGACATATTCTAAATCAAGTATCTATTAAGGAAAACTGCTTTAACTTTCTTCATCTCTCTCACCACGAACATTCAGGTGCAGCTATGCTGCTCCCGCATGCCCGGAGAGAGGCAAACCCACCATGCCCTCACTTCTTGCAGCCCCTGCCCACAGCCCAGGGACACTGGAATGTGCAGGCAGGCTGTGTAAGGGCTACAGGGACCACAAAACAGGCCAACAAAGAAACTGTAGATGGAGCAATTCCTCACAACACAACAAAGAGCCGTCCCAAAACACATCCCCCCAGAATCTGAACAGACGAATCATGCTGGCAGTGCTGGCAAGGAGAGTTTCCAGAGGACATGCGAGATGGAAAGAAGCAAGACATGCTAGTGAAGGAGGATTTGTAAAACCCCTACAGTGCAAAGAATTAGGCCTCTCTTGCTAAATTACTGCTCCTGAGAGCAACCTCGGGTTGAATAATACCCATGCAAGTGTAACCATGCTGACAGCAAGCTGGAGGAGAATGTCAGTTATGGAGACAGAGCAAGGAGCATCCATAGAGAAAAGAAGTTCAGTGTTTGCAAAGTCTTTCCCAGCTCCAAGAAGAGAGATGTTGGCCAAACAGCCTGGTGACCAGAAGGAGTCCGAACTTACGATGAACATCTTCTACCGAGGACTGTAGGTGCCCCATTGGTAAATAATGCTGATTCTAATCCAGTTAAAATTAAATCACTCCTCCTGCTTGTGAGTTTCTTAACTTGCACAGCATGTAGAAGCCAAATTCTACTGATTGCATGAGAAAGGTAGGACTTTCCCTCTTTGGAGCCTTCATCCTCAAAAACCTATAACATTTTGCATTAGGGATATCAGAAATACCCTTCAATTGTCCACCAACACCTCAAATTTTTGTCTATCTTGATTTCCCATTTCTTGCACACCCCTGAAATTTACAGTGGTGCATCCAGCCTCACTTCTCTGGAATCCTCATCAACTTTTATGCTTACCTTGTTGGCTAAGATTGACAACAATATTCCTCCAAATTTTTTTCCCTCACTTCATCAGTTAAAATGTACAGTATGTGAGTACTACTTATGCTTAGAAACATAAAAAGGAATTTCAGTCATCCTGCCAGGTTAGAGACACAGGTGTTATCAGTAAAGCTGGTAGGATGAGTTCACCAAAGACAAAATACCAGGATGGCTGTCACAGGCAAACAGGGGCACTGAAGCCATACATCTGAAGCCTCCCTTGTCCTTTCCAGAAGTGCAAACTTTGCTGTCATCTATAAATCAAACAGTTTATGAGGCTGCAATATTTACACTCTAATTAAAAAATCATAAAGCCAGACCCCTTCAGTTTGTAAAAAGAAGAACTCAGGATCTGCTATTGAAACATGGTGTTAATCAGTAACTACTAATGATCTGCTTCACAGCCTTAGAGGTTACATGCTTATTCAGCTACACATAGCAAACAAGATAATGAGGGAAAGTAGAAGAAGTGAAAGGAATATGTTGCAGCAAACGCAGGGTTTTGCTACCACCAGGACCTATTCCTAACCCCTCCAATTCTCATGTCACAGTTTATTTTCTCATTTTCAAAAGGCAACAGATTTATAAAGTAAAGCTTTGATACCACATTACATACAGAGTGATCTTGAGATGTTTTCTGTGTGTGTAACCCCTGAAGAAGCCAAACATAGCCCTGGAGGAACACCTGATTTTACCTTTATATGGTCAGAACTCCAGTCTCTTCCAAATTTATAAAAAATGAGCCTTAAGAGTCAGTGTTTCCATGTGAGTTTTTCTAAATTATTAGGGAAACTGTTGATTTCTGAATCTGCCATTAGCTGTTTATGCAGTCAGAAAAGAGCTCTCTAGCAAAGGCTGGAGAAATCCAAGCATTGTGCAATGCTGGAAATAAAATATACAAAACAATGTCAGCTGCAATTAGCGCTCCTAATTCTACACTTAAAATAGCATTTGTCATTCACAGTTCCTCACAAAAAAATCAGGGCTTGGCTCTCCCCCTTCAAACTAAAAAAGTCTCTTTCCCTGCCACATACAAAGCTGCATATTGAGTCCCACAAAGTTTCACCCTTTTCCAAAACCAACCACCATACCAGCTGGGAGAGCCAGCCTGAGAACACAGACTCTTTTGGGGCACTTTCACAACCTGGCCAATCCACACCAAGGCTTCACTTAAACTTCTCATCTCATATCCATGGGTTTGTAGCTCTCACTAATTAAGGGTGAAAAAGACAGAAGGCAGAGATTTTTCTCCCTAGTACAGGCTGGGGTAAAAAAGAAAGCAACATCTGCAATCTATCCATCACACCAAGATTTTAATTCTTTTCTTTCATTCTTTTCCTTTTTTTTTCCTCTTTAAGTTGACCATGGGTACAAAGATGCAGGTGAAAAATGACAGACTTTATTTTTTCAAATCCCTCCTTCTTATTCTTCTCCTCTAGTCTTTTGACTGTCTACAAAGAATCAAGCAATAGTTGTTCTAGGTGAATGTGAGTTGGCTTATTTCTGTCACCAGTTATATGATGCTATCCAGAATATATAATTAAAAAGACTCGAACTAAATTACAGTTTCAACTCAGGTATTCCCAGCTAATATATTTTTGTCACTATTTCAGACCAATAAGAATTAATGAGTCACAAGTACATATTTATGTGACCACTTAAAAACAGTAATGATTTATCCTGGTTAGTCGTGCAAATTAACAAAAAAAAAACATGAAAAAACCAGAACCATTTAAGATTTTTTTTTGTTTTGTTTCCTTTTCAAGCAGCTTCTGTGAAGGAATATGGTGCTGTAGCAAGAAATGTAACAGCATATCGGAGGCGGGCCTAACTCCAACAGCTTGGTCTCTAAAACTGGAGAACAAAAGTGTTTGACCAAGAACCTCAGAGCTACAGTGGGTGTGATCACAGTAATGCCTGCAAAAAAAAAAAGGGAATGTAAAAGGAGAAGAGAGAGGAGAAGGTAACCACAGTGATATCAGGTATGCATTTACTTTATGGGTCCTTTATGTGCCAAGAAAAGGGCCCAACAACTTTCTATCCTGGCTACAGAAAGTCTGCACTGCTCACCTGTGCCTGTATGAGAGGAAAGATTGCATGGGGTAAGAGAGGCAGCTCAGTACCTCCCCGCTATCTCTGCCAGGGTTGCAGCCATCCTGGAAAAAACACCCCAAAAAATATCAAAGGCAAGCTTGATCTCTTTCAGCAAGCACAGAAATATCACTTGAGAAGCATGCAAAAGCTACATAAACAAATCTATCCCTCCTTCAATTAATGTCCCCTCCAAAGAAGTTTCTCACCTTCACCAGAAAAAGAAAAGGAGGGGAGCCAGGGTGTGGGAACACAAGATACTCAGCTGCAGTAAAAGGGGTTAAACTCACTTTTTGAGATAACAATATACCCACACACAGATGACACTTCCTAGACATGCATCATTATGCCTTACAGATTTTCTTCCACTTGTGCACTTCCCAATCACTATCCTTTCTGGATTTTACAAAGTAAGCATGAAAGCTATTGTTCCAAGCCATTTCCAAAGAAAGCAGTTGAATGACATACCATAAAACATATGGGTCTCATTAACTTAAAATATTGCCTGTTTTAAACAGCCTCTTAGCAAATAACCATACTTAAAAATTTAATTCCATTTCGCGAGTCATGCTTTTACCATTTGGGCTACAGTTTATCTTAATGATTATATTACCATCACTTGTACTTTGTTTTGATGGCCAGGCTGCCGGTGCCAAATCCTTGGTGACCTCCTGAAGGAGACTTCCACCTCCACATTCAGCGTGGCTCAGGAGAGTATTGCTGGAAATAACTTACAAAGTTGGCTTTTTAGT
>WEKY01053726.1:504-76333 GCA_013390045.1 Picathartes gymnocephalus
TCCTCTCCTCTCCTCTCCTCTCCATTTCTATTTTCTGTCTCACTCTATTTATTTATTTAACACAACCCCCGGTTTCCCCACAACATGGTCTGGGACTGCTGTCTCCCTGGCCTCCTCTCACATTGCCTGAAGGGCATCCATGAGAAAGAAGATAAACTAAGTCAAACACTTGTGATCATTTCCACTTGGACTAAAACACAGACCTGAGGATCACTGCAATGGTACAGTAACTGGAGGACATTTACAAATATTTAAAGATTTATCACTTACATAAGGTTTTTGACTGCTACACATAAATGACAGTAACCACAAGCACATAGTTCAGTGCTTTCATTTTAGAGAGAAAATTGTCTTATATCCAGAATAACATTAGCATGATTTCCTGAAGGAAGAAACCCAGTAACAATGATCAAAGGAAAAAAAGGCCAAGCCCTAAACAGATCATAAGATGTGCATAGTTCTTCCAATGCAATCCTTTGTACAACAAAAAAAAAAAACCCTTGAGCACTAACATGAGCACATAACTCTGTACCTAAAGGCTTTGTGTTCCTGATGAATTATTTAATCACAGAGAAAATACAGATCTGAACAGGGTTCAGCAGATCTCCTTGTCTTCTTTAGGGGTCCTGCAGTCCTTCTCCTCTTAGGTGGCATTGCTATTTTCCTCTCTGCCAGCTGCCATTGCCATTTCTGGCTTGCTCCCTATTAGAGAACACGTGTCTCAAATGTGATTGACAACAAAACTTTCTCTGTACATGCTGGAATGAGAAGTTCAGTAGTGGATTAGGAAGGCACAGTCATGTCCCTTCTCAGCCCACTCTGAAGTCCAGCTTTATAACACTGCTTTTCATCCTTGATTTCAGAAGAAACAGCAGAGGAAATTCAGTCATAGCACTCAGGAAATATTTACCACCATCAAAGTACTAAAAACCTCTTTTGATGACAGTCTTGTGTCCAGTTGCATCAGTAGTTCTCTATACAGACCATTCCCCTGAATAAATATTAACTTCTCTGCTCAAGCATCAACCATTATTCACATAAGCCTCATTCCTAATGTAATGACACTGGCAAGAAAAACATAACACACAAACCAAGTACTTTCAAATCTACCCTGGCAAACACTTTGTGTCCTTTATGGGATGATTTGCTGTGGTGTGATGCATTACTGTAGCACCATTACTTGTTATATTACTACGTTTGGAACAGGCTGTCAGCAGCAGATGGACTCTTACTGATATGCAAGTAGGTGAGATACAGTGGCTGCACAAATTAAATCATTGTTTGCAGATCTCTGTGCTGGTTTCTCCTCGGTAGAGGGCCATAACAAAGTGGTAGGAATTCCTCAGTGTTAAATCACCGCTGATTTTTTATAATGCAATATAAAAAGTAATGCAAACAAAAATTACTGGTGAATCAAGGTTGTGAAAGCCATTTCTATGCATCGTTAGTGTACGTATTTACTATAAGATAAAAGATGCACAGGGATTTACCCGTGAGACTCCCATAGGGGAGGCATAGGTGGAATAAATCTCTGCACAACTTACTGCAAATTTACTAAAGTTTTTAAGTGTTTGGGTAACTATATGACTTAAATTTACATGTAGAGTTTTAATGGCTAGATTTGGCAGATTTTAGTGCTTTAAATTAGACAGGAATGTATTCTTTGTCTCAAACGTGTGGCCTAAATAGCATTTCCCAGTGCAGCTGGCTTATTAACAAAATGATGCAAAACAAAGCCAATTATGAGCCTTTTTCTTGCCTAATGCCACTTGCAATGGGGTCCTCTGGTCATATCCAGTCTGTAATGAGGAGGAGGTGGGATCAGCCTGTGGACAAAGAGCATCCTCACAGATGGTGAGCGAGGCAGCAGCGCATGAACAGGCTGTGCCTCTTGCGTTTGCTGAGAAGGGGATCCATCCAGAATGCACAAGCAGCCCCTGCAGAATTCAGTCACCTACAGGGAAGGGAAGGTGGCTCAGTGGTCCAGCTCAGGGTTAATGATTGATGTTTATAAATTGCCATCACGAGTGCTGACACACTCACACACTCACACACTCATACACTGGGGAAGGATGCTGGCTCATGGAACAGTCAGCAAGTTCCTGCTGTCTCTTCCTCCCTGCTGCCCCTTCATCTTTCTCTTTGTGTCTTCAAGAATAACTCCTGAATATGTTTCATAGAGATTATACTTCTGTGGTAACTTATCTTGACTTGTCATCTGCCCATCTCTCTGCATCACTTATGAATTCTGATAGTAATTTGAATCCTGAGGTGTACACGGAGAAAACTGGGTGGAGGTTACTGGTGGATCATGGATTGCAGGGATGGACACACAGAAACAGACACACCCGTGAAGCCTGAGCATCCCTGTCCATGTCAGAAAGCTGTGGAGGTGGCTCATCCCCAGCAGTGCCTGCACTGCTCCTCTGGCTGTGAGCACCGTGTCGTGCTGATGCAGACAGCAGGTGTTGCTGAGAGAAGACCATCTCCCTCTCTTTTATCTCAGTCAAGAAACAGCCCAGCCATGAAATGAAGCCCTGCATGCCTGATTGCCCAGCAGAAGGACGCAGCCCTGGGAGGCCAGCACAGCCAGCAGCAGTGGCCTTGAATCCTGGCTGGATTCAACCCGGGCTGGAGAACCCAGAAAAGTGCACAGGCACATGTGGGGCAATGACTCACAAGTAATTTGCTTTGTCTCCTCTAATGGGCAGAGATGATCTGTAGGTCCTCTGCCTCCCACTCTGGTCTCTAACTGAGTCAGAAAGCTGACTATATCGGCCTCCTGCAAGCTGTGTCATGGGGGAGTGATGACAGCCATCTTCACGATAGTTGAATTCTTCTCAGAGCCATGGTAACAAAGCTCCTAATTAAGGGACACAGAAAAATGAGCAGTCTCTCCCTCCCACTCTTTCATATGCACACACACACACACAGAAAGCCCAGAAATGGATGATGCAGCATTTCTCCTGGCCTGAAGGATACACCAGCTCCAGGGAGAGAGAAGGCACCTGTGGGCAGCCTCGCATATGGTTCTCCCTGCCACAGTGTCTGTGGGGTTTCCTAGAGCCACATGGACTGCACCAGCAGGACTGCATTTCCACAGGACACATCAGACTGAGGTTTGGCAACAAGGGTGCACCAAACTGTAAAATTCAGCATCCTTGCCCTTAAAATTTCCCATTGCTTCACCTGCAAGGCGCTCAGTGTGTCTGGGAAGTGTCTGTAGGTGTCATCACTGAAGGGGCTGAGTTTTTTTCTTTAGCTTCTAGACAAGGAGAATCACCTCTTTCCCAATGAAAGTGAGCCAGGCTCATTTTTTTTCTTATGCCTCCAGAACAGAAAGTTTAGGCTACTCAGATCCTGCAGAGGATTTTAAAGTGTTTGCTCTCTGCTTTCTAGTTAACATTTTTTAGTGTTGTTTCTACTAAACATGATGCAGCTGGGCTCTGTCCCTGCTGAAAAATGCTTCACTGGATGACACCACACACAAACTTCTTCTTCCAGTACAGACTCCATGAACCGAGACCTTTTCAGGTGCTGAAACTTCTGTGCCTTGACACAGAAATTCAGTGAAGACCTCACAAGCCTTCTTCACTTCAGTCCCACGTAATCATAACACAAATATAAACCTCTAACTTTACAGGCTGAACTCAGGTTATGCCTTGCTTTTAGACTTTTCCACACAGCAAATTCCCTTTTCCCATTTTGAATATCCTCGTATGTACCTTGTCCCTTCCTAGGGTGAATAATTAATTTCACCAGCAGGCTTCTGCCTGTTTATGCCATACATCCCATTTGAAGTTAATTAGCCATATTAAAGTTTTTGAGCTAAAAATAAAACATGCCCAAAGATGCTATCTATGCCCTTAAAAGCACTATTTGTGCTGGCATGCACAATTTCTCCCTTTTTTTATCACAAGTAGCCACCGGGCTCGTTTCCTCTCTCACAGTTCTCTCCTTCCCCCAGATTTGCATCCCTGCAGGAGCCCAGGGGCTGTTTAACATGCCTGGCTCCCCTCAGCCAGGACCTTGCTGCAGCAGAGCACTGAACACCCACTCAACTCCTTGAGTTCTTGTTCCAATGAAGCCACATAAGAAAGTGGTTTCCTGAGGCAGAATGTAACTTAATGCTGTAGAGTCAGTTTTGATGCAAAAGTGATCACTGATACTACTTGAGGGGTGTTTTTCTTATTTTTCCCTATTTAAAAAAAAAAGCACCAAAACTGTTATTTAGAACTGCTGCAAAAATAAAACTGTCCTCCTAAGTTCACACATTTATAAAGAACCCTGTATGTTAATTTTCTATTAACGTGCAGCACGTTCTTACTGTTATTAAAGAGAATATTATAAATAACATATGCTACCATTCAAAACCTAAAGTATCCAGCATTTCAACATTGGTTGTTGTGATACGTGGAGATCCTAAGATGTGCTCAATCCTAAATGTTAGGGAAAAAATCCACAGCTTTTCCAGATAATATACTAAAACTAGCTTGTGGATAAACAGAAATAATTGGAGATTTTTGCTTCAGCCTTTTGAATTTGGGTAGGATTCTTCAAAATGTACATGATGTTTAATGTATGAAAGGCCATTCTGCATCAGACCAGAAGACCATTTAGTTCTGTCTTCAATAGCTGCTTTTCCCAAGGGAGGTGGAAGAGTAGGACAAGGACATGTGATATTCTCCTCTCATATTCTTCCAGTCTCCAAGTGTTTTCAAGTAGAGACAGTTGCTGTGTTGGAAGTGGTTTCTGTTTAATTAGTTACACACAGTGAATTTATTTCATATGTATTTGTCCAGTCTTGCCTTGAACCTGTGTCAGCTTTCAAAATGTCTTGTCAAGTTTCCCCAACAAATAGGAAGGCTTTTTATTTTTTTTTTCTTTTTCTTCTTTTTTTCTTCTTTTTGTTTTGTTTATGTGCTCAATTGTTTTAAGGGAAGCTGAGATGTAATAAGAGAAGTTCATAGTCAGGGCTTCAAGGACTCCGTGTGCTGTGAGAGCTGGAAACCCTAGAAACAGGGAAAAAACCTTTTACCTCAAGGCATAAGCCAGCTTCTGACCAGTGAAGTTTAGAAGGAAACTGGACTTGCAATTTGTCCCATAACCCAGTACTGACCTGCTTCTTGCAGATTTATTTGAGGCATTTGGTGCTGGTCACCATCAGAGGCAGGTGGCCAGATTGCACAGACCTTAAACAGGAAAGTTGCTGTGTTCCCCTTTTAACAGTTTGCTTTATTTATTGATTAAGTGAAGAAATATGCAGATTTCACAAAGGGTTGGTTTCCTTCCAGAACTAAACTTCTGCCATTCAAGTGCTTTATCCACTGACTTAAAGAATGTTCCTTCTCTTATTAATCTCTGGCAGGAAAGTGCACAACTCTTCCCATGTTTGCTCCTTTTTCAGTATGTTTTCAAGCTTTCTCCGGCTCTGCTGACAGTTTTGTAAGAATAGAAGCCCTGATAAAGCATTTTTAAATGCTAGTATCCTGTTTGGCTGCTTTTCGTCCCTCCTCACCCTCTTTTTTTGCTTCTTTGGAACCAGGAACTGTTCCCTGTTCCAACCGCTGCCTGACAATACTGGGACTAATTTAAACATGCTGCTGGAAACACTTGGACAATTTTGGGTGGAAATGTGGGATAGATGGCTGTACCCTGCCTCTCCTCAGTGCTCTGACAACCACCTGCCTGACTCTGTGTGGAGCAGCACGGGCACAAGGGGTTTGGGGAGCAGGTTATCCCTGGGAATGCCTGTGGATGCAGATTCCCACAGTGGAGCCTCAGGGCTAAAAGGTTTCGAGGTGCCACAGCTCAGCCAGAGACAAGAGAAGGTGCAGAATCTCCTCAGCCACTGGGTGTCTCGAGGTGGGCATTAAAAACGTAGAAGGCATCAAAAATGAAGGCATTTTAAAAGATCTGCTACTTAATTATCTCTCAATCAGCAGTACTAAAACTCATCTGCTCCATCAGGTTGCTGTAAAGGTTAAATAGTGTCATTATTAACGTGCTTTGGAAAGGTAATTAATCAGCATTTTTATTTTTAGAGCCAAAGTTAACCATTTTAAAGATAGATCTCACTTGCCTACCATTTACTTCAGGAATATCCATTTCTAAGGACTCCTGCTTTTTTTACCTACATAAGAAATTCTCAGTTAATGCATGCCATATCATAATAATTACATTTTTGAGTCATTTAACACACTACATATCTGCCAAACTCTCTCCCAGGCTTACTCTTAAATGCAATTGAATTCAGATTGAAGCAGTGACCACACTAAAGCACTTTTGTTTGGAGCAATTTCTCTTCCCTTTTCACAAGAGTGAGTAAGCAAAGGCCAGGGAGGCTGCTGAGCTAAGCAAAAAAAATTACAATTTCTCTTCTTATGGGACATTCCAATATTTTGGGGTTTTCTAATGTCCAATCAAAGGACATGTTAAGTAACAGAACCTCTGTGGGATAAAAATGCTTCTAAATTCTACCATAATTTCAGAGAGTGCAGCTGAATTATTCAGTTTTGGGGAAATAAAAGGTTCTGTAACAGTAGGAGGCAGCCAGGGGTCTCAGGGAAGTTGTAGTACACCCATAAGGAAAGCTGGGAACATTAATTATACCTCCTTTGAGGCACCTGGACTTCTGTGCTGAGCACAAAATGAAATGGCTCCCTTTCTTTAAAGGAAAAGTGAAACACATTGATTTGGTATGAACAGCAATGTAATATTTCACTTTGATGGCTTAAAGAAAGAGCAGATATTTTGGTCTAAGTAGCAAATTCCCTTTGGATACTTTCACATTTCTGTAAAATCTTTTTTCTTACCGCAAAAGGACAAACATTTAATGGAAAATTCCCATCAATCAATCTAACAAAAAGTTTCAGTGTTTGCCAGCACAGAATGACACAGGAGGCTCTCCCAGCAGCAGTCAAGAATTTTAGCCCTTAGCCCTTAATTTTATTCCCCGCAGTGTTTTTAGCTGAAAGCTATTGTTTAGGAAAAACTTCTGTTTTCATAGGCATCCATTATTTTTCAGCTGAGTGCTGAACAGTGAAACTGTGCAAAATCGCTGCCATACAGGAAACAGCAAAAGCTACAGACTTGAAGTTGCCTTTTATTAAAAAGAGCCCTGGGTTTGACATATACACATCCTGTGGTGCTCACTCAGCAACAGGATGACTTTGGCTATAGCAAAAAACCATTGATTTTCATAAGTAATTAAAAAGTCATTGAAGATGGTAAAATCCTACTGACTTTTTATGGATATTTTAGGGTGGTTTCAAAGCCAATCAAGTAGAAATCCAAAGGTTTTTCTTTTCAAGCACTCCAAACCTGGGATGAAAATATTTGTGTCTTACAGGAGCTGTGCAATCAGGCCTTTGACTGTTCAGCTCTGCGGGCTGGGGTCTTGGGCCAGGCTGGGTTTTCCTCAGTGTACCAGATCCCAACTTCCTGGAGGTGAGACAACTAATGATTCTAGAACAACACGATGGGAGATAAACTGGCATCACAGCTCCAAAGGTACAAAGAGCACTCTATAATTCCCTAAGTCATTACAGCAATCTGTTTTCTGGTTTGGGGTAGAAATTACTATTTTGAAATACAAATTTCCAAGCATGCTTTTCTCTTAATTCTTCACAATTAATGAATGCTTTTTGCAAGATCAGTTGTTCATATACATGTAAAAGGAAAAAATCTATTTACCACAGGAAAGTTTTATAAAAGAAAGATGTTCAACCAGCCCTGCTTTTGATATGACAATAATTTCATTGTGCTTAAAGTAAACAGTACTCAAACTGGTGTCTTCACTGTGCCAACCTGAGCTTTTCCCCATAAAGAGGCAACATTCAACAGCAAAAACGATGGAATGAGTGATGACATCCTTTCTTGGAGGAGAAGAGTGTGGGTGTTTATTAGCAGCCTGTGTGTGAATTCAGCAATGATATTCTCCGTGTTTGCTACTCACATGGGAGCTGCTCAGGCTGCTGCTCCAGCTCCCAGCACGAGCAGTCCCCACTCCCAGCTGTGATGGAGGCAAAGGTCTACGTGGGTCAGGGGCAGGCTGTGGGGGCATCTCTCTCAGGGAGAAGACACAGAGAAAGATCTTGGCACGGATGTGGGATATCAGAGCAGGGAATAGGTGGCAGAGCATGAAATAAGAGCACAAAAGAGACTCTCATGCTCAAAATCTCAAACTTGCCGGATCTGTGCAGTACCCAGTCACTCACATACTCCCATTTGTTTTCTTCAGAGGTGACTGAGAACATAAGCAGAGGTGAAGGTCAGCACTTAAGGTATAAACAATCTCTGCCCTCCAGGTCTCAGAGGGTAAGAGGCCAGACACATCAGTCATGTGCAGAGAAGCTGTTCCATTAGAAGCCACAAAGATGCACTGATTCACACCACTTCACCACCTGAACACTAATTTTTTGCTGGAGAATATGAAAAGTCTTATTCCTCACAGGCTGAGGGAGGGGGAAGAAACAGCTTTTTCACAGGGCAGTAAGGGCAGCCCAGTTAAATTTCATTTTGGCCTGGTCAAAGGCACTGTTAAATGTCTTTCCAAACAGACCAGCCATGGTCGCTGTCACACCCATCTGCTAAATTCACTAAAACCAGTGATGTTTTACATGGCAAGAGGAGCAATATCCAGGCAGACCTGAAATCTCTCTACTTAAATTCTGCTGCAAAGGCCAGACATCCCTCCAGCTGTCTGTCTGGGTCTATTCACCTTATTTTTCCTTCATATTACTTTATGTTAATTTTTAAGCTTTTACTTTTCCAGTCCTCTAAACTGAAATCACTGTAGAAACATCTGGTGACAGTCTCTAAGCCTCTATTCCCAACAGTCTCTAAACATCTATTCCCAAGTGCCTCAGCTAAACAACTGTTCATGACACTCAAAGCCTCTCTTTAGGTTTCTTCAGGTTTTTTTCCCGTTGAAGTATTGCAAGGGTTCAGATATGAATTCTGCCCAACAGGGACTGGGAGGAGGGGAGATTTAGCACAACTCTGCCTGCAAGACACAAATATGATTAAAACACAACTACCTTAACTTAGTGTGCTACAACCAGTCTCTGTTTAAAATAGTTCCTAGTAGGGAACCATCCCACTGCCTGACACATTTTGACAGAGCGGGGTTTTGGGAGTTTGGGAAGGTTAGGCAGGGTTGGGGTCCAGGCCAGGTGGGCAGGCTGACCTCATTGTTGCCCACCTTTGTGCCCAGACCTGTGGGCCCAACCACTCCTTTACTCTTTTTGGGTTTGTTTTTTTTAATAATGGAAAGTATTTTAGAAAATTATATTACCACCTCTAAGAGGAGCAAGCAGAGCTGAGACCCAGGCTGGCACCCTCCTTCTCCAGGCACCCAGCCTTGGTGCTTCCCTTGGGGAGAGGGTGGCAGCAATGCCAGCCTTTGCCTCCAAATCTGCCATCCTGTCAGGCCACAGCAGACGTGGCACATGTGTTTTATTCACTGTCTTCTTTTTAGCACACTACAAGTTTTCTAAGGATTTTACTCATCTGGACAAGTATCAAGTTTCTCTATTTTGTGACTCCGCTCTTGGACTTATCAAAGATGATTTTTAAGCTGAGGAGGAACAGCTGCCTTCTGGTAACACCAGCCACGTGCCAGACCATCCCCAGCACTCATTTCTCCTCACTACCAACCTTTCTCAAGTGTTTTGGAGAAACAGAATTTCTCACAGCCCCCTCCTCTGTCCTGCTCCCCACTTGATAACTAGGCTACCTCAGGGCAGTAGAGCCATAAGATGATAAGATACCCGAGTGGGAAGCAATTGGTACATCTGCCCTGCGTTTAGCTGGCAGAATGCAAGAGCAGGTGTTTGTCACAGCTCTTGCAATCTCATGGTTCCCTCCCCAACAACTTCCCCACAGCCTGCAGACAATCTCTGAACAGCCCTTCCTAAATACTTATATAATGATCCTGCAACACATTGAATTTTACCAAGTCCCCAGAATGTAATTTTCTGAATAAAAACTCAGTCTTAAAAAAAAAAACCCAACCTAAAAAAGCATTGGTATTTACCGCCAAAACCTAATTATCTTGTTTTCATGAGATTTTCACCTCTATTGACAACTGAACTGGGCTGATTATCACACCTGGAAGCAGAGTGAACACCAGACTCAGCCAACCATATCGCCTTGAAGCATTTTCTTTCTCTTTTGGATATTTTCCTTCTAATATTAAAATCTCACTTCCAACATCAGCATTCCTGCTGTTGCAGTTGCTCCCAGAGCCTCCTCTTCCAGCTGGAGAGCTGATGTTTCCTGAAGCACAGCGCTGTGCACACTCCAGCTTGCTCGTTACAATTTACAGTTTCCTCTTCCGCTGCCCTGGGCCACTGCACAAAATAAACAATAGCTGTGTCTTGAAAACCATCCAAAACAAATGGGTCTCACTGCCTGTGCTGCTCTCAGATCTGTAAAGAGAGCTTACTGTGTGCACAGTTGGTTTAATCCTGTGAATAGTCGGGAAAGTATGATATAATGCTCAGTTCTTACCAACCAGTCCTTTGCTGGAGTCTTGCTAGAGAAAATTTACTCCCAGATTACTCTCTGTAGCCTACAGAATAGCTGAGCTGTATTTCTAGAACTGGCTGGTTTTTGTATTATTTTTTTTTTCCCACAGTAAAATTAACCATCTGTAACAAGGAAAAATGTAAAAAAGAAAAAAAAAAAAAAGGAAAGCAAATAATCCCCCTCCATCATTATGAGCTGGCAATGCAGTGGTAATAAGCAGCTAGAGCTGGAGTCAATATTTGCCAATACTCTGAACATTCAGAGGCATGCTGTGCACCTGGGATTTTCCCTAATATTTCCTGGATACTCAGATTTTTCTTTTTGCCTCCAGCACAGTTTCCTGCTGTCTGAGTAAACTCCTCAGAGATGCTGTTTTTTGCAGTCTCCTGTGTTTTATAATTCAATGGCAGTTTATCACTCCTTGGAGTAATCCACAGTGGAATGTACTGCAGTCTCCTGCTGTGGGGTTGTCAGGTGTGGGATCTTCCCTCCACCTCAGAGCAGCTGGGTGTGCTGACCTTGTCATGACAGAGCCTTGGGTCAGAGTGGAGAGATCTCAGCAAGAGATTAATGCCCCCACAAAAGGGCAGACTGTAATTCAAAGGAGTTGACCTAAGAGGATAATCTGAAAAAACAAGTCAACTCAGGTTAAAGACTTACATTTTTTTCCTCAAATCACTCCAGGTCGTGTACAGTCAATAAGATTTATTTTGAGGTTGTCACCTGGGGTTTTCTCCTCCTCATCTGTTTTTTCTGGATGAGATTCCTTTGTACAGGAAGCAGACTACATATGAAACCCTAAAGGCAGGGCTTTTTAATGTGTACTATCACATTTTTCTGTATTTCCATCACTCTAGTCTATCAGGTTGCCTTTTGCTTCTATAAAACATCTTTATCTATCTCTGCATCGACAGAGCCTCCTAATTTTCTTAACAAATATCCATTTGTTGGCACCAAGGTAACCTATAAAATACATTGAACTTTGCTTCCCAAAAGAGTCCTTGAGGACTGACCTTACCCAGTCCAAAAATTTCCAAGAATTTATTTGATCAGATAAAGGAAATCTCCACAGGGACTACTATACAGCATAAAAATGCAAGGAATATGGGATTAATTATTCCGGCTATTTTAACTAAGAAAGTTGAGTACTAGTCACAGGAGCAGCCTTTGAACTGTGGAGTAATAATCCCAGTCAATCTGGATGGTTGTCCTCTAATTAATAAGGTTGTTGTATGCCTTACATTATCTGCCTTATTCCCTTGTAAGTGTTGTAGATAACCAACAGCACAAATAATAACTTATGTGGTACCATATGAAGAAAAATTTAAAAAATTACATCTACTTTTTGGTTGTCTAAAGGTTCAATTATCTGATCAAAGCAAAAAGTGACGCAAGTCAGAGGTGAGTTATTTTCAATGAAAATAAATTGAGTTTTATCATTTTATCTTCATGTATTTAAGTATTAGCCAAGAAGGTCAATGGCACCTGGCCTGTATCAGCAATGGTGCGGCCAGCAGGATCAGGGCACTGATTTTTCCCCTGGGCACTGGTGAGGCCACACCTTGAGTTCTGTGTCCACTTCTGGGCCCCTCAATTAAGGAAGGACATTGAAGGGCTGGAGCGAGTCCAGAGAAGGGAACAGAGCTGGGGAAGGGTCTGGAGCACAAATCTGGTGAGGAGCAGCCGAAGGAACTGGGGGTGTTTAGCCTGGAGAAAAGGAGGCTCAGGGGTGACCTTATTGCTGTCTCCAACTCCCTGACAGGAGGCTGTAGCCAGGGTTGGTTTCTCTTCTCATATAACAAGTGACAGAACAAGGCAAAATGGCCTCAAGTTGAACCAGGGGAGGTTAAGATTGGATATTAGGAAGAATTTCTTCACCCAAAGGGTTGTCAAGCAAAGGTTCCCCAGGGAAGGGGTAGAGTCACCATCTCTGGAGGTATTTAAAAGATGTGCAGATGTGGCACTTAAGGACATAGTTTAGAGGTGGAATTGGCTGTGCTGGGTTACCTGTTGGACTCAATGACCTTAAAGGTCCTAACCTAAATCATTCTATGATTCTATTCTTGTAAAATTTGTTCTCTAATATTTTATGACACTAGGTTCAGACTAAGGGCCTGTAGTTGCTTAAGTCACTTTTTCCTCTTCTGGCAGTATAGACATTGTGGTAGTACATTTACTATTTGATGCTCATATGGCACAAGCTCTCAACTTGCTGGTTTCTTTTGAAAAGTTCTTCCATTTCCATGTGTAAGATGAATAAGGGTCGGGCCATTTGACCCAGGTTCATCAACCTCCATGAGTCTTAATTTCACTTTGAGAACATCAAGTTTCATTCCCTTGCACTCTTTCCACCAACAGCATCTATGCCCAGACTTACTATAATGTAAAAAAATTTTCTTTCTGAAAGATGATGTATGAATTTAGGTGTAGGACCGTAACATCCTCCTGGGAAAATGGCCCCATTTGTTTTTCATTTAATTGGTTTTCAGAATCCCAGATGCTGTTTGGGTATTCTGATACCTTGTGATCATTGAGATGCAGTTTTCTTTGGAGATCTCTACTTCCCTCTATTCCTGCAGGGTTTTCTTTTTCTACATATCTTTCTTTGGTGATTATCCAGCCATGGGCTTCCAAGAACTATTTTTTTTGCCCTTCCTTTGCATAAAAGTACCACCTTTATTTTTCCTTTCTGTAAACAGGAGAATACCATGAAGGTGTTTCTAAAGAGTTACTGCAAGGACTGGTCCCTGGACTCAGGGTTTTGTGTAGTTTTTTCAGTCTGGAATGAAAGAACACCTTGATCTTCAAAACCTGCAACTCATGGGAAAGTAAAATCATGATAAAAAAGGAAGAGGAAATAACCTGATATAATTACTGTAGTTCTTAGATGTATAAGCAGAATAAATGTAGGGATTTTATATTAAATTTATATTGGGCACCGATTAAACTGCTGCTGAATCTAGTTGTGCTAGACAATATAATGGAAGTAGATGAATGTAGGAAAATCTGATAATTTCAAGAATTATACAGGACTGGGATTTTTTTTCTTTTTTGTGACTGATTTAGGGTAGAGCCAAGCTGTATCTGAGAGGAATGCAGAGCCACATCTCTGAGATTTTAGCATACCAATGTGTCTGATGGTGGCACCAGGCTATGACAGAGAAGGGGGTTGAACATGGGATAACACTTTGTCTTTCTTCTTTCTATCTTGCCCAGCTTTCTCAAGTCTTTATGCACATTTTCCTCTGTTCTTGTCTGCAAAGCAAAAATTTTGTTTGGCTGAGCCCCTCTGTGAGATCCTGTCTCCTGTGTGCTCCTTTAACAGAGGAGAATCATTTCCTCTCTAATCTCCAAAGGATCTCAGCCCATCCAGGTAGATGTCTCTGCTGACCATAACATATCTCACTTGATGCTACTGCAGCCTGCTGCATGGAGGGATAATTCACCATCCTGAACTCTTTACAAGCTTTAGAAGTTCAGATTTTCACCCTTTCAAAAAAAGAAAACAGTGTCAGCTGCTAGTAGCAAGCCGTTAAAAGGCAGAGGTCCTCCAAGGATTCTGTGTGTACCAGGAGTTTTAGTGTTCGGAGATGCAGTGAGGCAGCTCCATTGATCATCACATAACCCATTAAATCATTTATTGTTGAAGTCTCTCTACAAAATCCCTTTTAAAAAACAGAGAATATTTTGTATTATTTATTACAAAATCCTCTTCTGCCAACAGTGAGACTCACTTCATACAGAACTTAAATAATGGTAAACTAACTGATTTACTGCAAAGTAACTGATTTACTGGAATACCTCTTACATTTTTAATAGCTCTGTCTGTGTGCCTGCTGTTAGTTGCACCCCGCAAAACTGGCAAATGAAATACAGGACAGATGTTCTGAAAGCTGAAAAAGAGCACCATAGTTTTAATGAACAGCTACCTGTCTGGGACCTCTGCAGGAAAAACAAAAATCCCATTTCTAGGTGGCTTCTGAAGAATAGGATGTAAATACTTTAGAAAGTATTTTAGACCCCACTGATGTCATGGCCCTTTTGAAAGGCAGGTCCCTGACTGGGGATAAACATGGAATTATCAAGACTCTGAGATTAATTTTGTTCTACCAAAGATCAACTCTGAGAATCCATTTTGGACAATAAATTTTGGGGTTTTGCTCTAATGCACCAAGAAGAGTAGTCAATTTTCTCTTCATAAAGTGGACACTTATTCCAGTGGGCTGGAATAAGGACATATTTACTCTGTTCACAGCAGAGAACTGCTGACCATCTTCATTTACAGAATCACAGAATTAATTAAATTGGAAAAGACCTCTGAGATCATCAAGTCCAACCTAATTTAAAGTAACTACTAAACAGCAGAAGTTTAAATTTAAATAGGTTTATAGAAGAAAGTAAAGTGTCAACACTATATGGTGCAAACGTGCAGCAGGTGAAATTCAACCTAAGTGCCTCTCCTCTGACCGTCCAACTCAGTACAAATTTGTCTTGAAGTACTGAAATTGATGGGGATCAGCTGCAGACTGATTGCAGGGATTACTGTTTATTCATGGCTCACACAATCTGCAGAGAGAAATGGAAGCAGTTAATTCTACCTGGTTCCTTGAAATTCAAGACATTAAAATTCCAAATATGGCAGATTTTGAATGTGTCCAGCAAGAATAAACAACAGATTGTTTCTACTGAGAGCTGGAACCATAGCGAGCAATACACGAGGGACAGGCACCTCCCAGCTTGATGGCAGTATTTAAAGGGTCACTTAATTGAATTCCCCTCTCTTAATCCCCTGCAAATCTTACAGACAATGCTCCTTTAGATACCTAAGAGTTTTGGACATAAAGCCCCATGAAAACAGTATCTCCTTAAACTGTTTTGTCTCAGCTGCATATAGACCCTCTTTCTAACCCCATTCAGTCTGTGCATGACACATGGATTTCAATTCAAGCAGCTTAATCTCATTTTAGAAAGTATGTCTAGGCAAGCAAGGCAGAGAGCTGTCAGAAGTGGGGATACTTCTCTTTGCACTTTGACATAAGCCTTTTCTTGTGACATGCAATTCCACATGAAGATTTTGCTTCACAGGGAAATGCTCTACCATGCTGCTGATTCAAAGAAGGTTTGCTGAAGAAGGTTTCATGTTACCCAAAAATCTACATGAAGAATTACATCCCATTCTTGTAGCTGCCCAGGCTGTTAAACTAATGAGTAGGGAAGGAAAATGAAGAAGATACAAGAGCACTGGTTTATTCACTGTCTGACTTAGGACTCAGAGTTAAAGGCTTGTAAATGACACTGAATAGGATCCCATCCTACAAGAGGTAAGACCAGAGGTCTAGACAAGAAGGAAGACACACGTGGTTATAGACAGGCAGGGAGAAATTTTTTGCAAGGAGGATGGGGAAACAGTGGAACAGGTTGCCCAAAAAGGTGGAAAATGCCCCAACTCTGGAAACATTCAAGGCCAGGTTGGACAGGACTCTGAGTAACCTGATTTAGATGAAGAGGCCCCAGTCATTGCAAGGGGGTTGGACTATACAGCCTCTAAAGGTGCCTCCCAACCCAACCATTCCGTGAATCCATGATTCTATGAAGGCATGAGGAAAAAGGCAGAGCATACCAGTCAGTCTGTTAGCAGAACCTCCACAGATGAATCACCTCAGCTCACTCAAAAAATGAAAGCGAAACCCTTTTCCCTACCAGTACTCTGTGGGAATGCCATAATCACATATAAAAGTGGGAATCAGGACTCCATGCTTCCCACCAGCCTTCAGAAGAAATCAACTTAATGTGGCTAACAAGTCACACTTAGATAAGAATGAATTGCAGCCAAATGCAAACCTGACAGTTCAATTATAAAATATGTCAAGGCCTTCCAGGAGTGATTAGCCCCATAGCATTGAATAAGGTTACCAGAGGTGTGGCTGACTAATTGGCAATGCAGAATTAATTTTTAAATGACAAACAGCATCTTATTGATGTGGGTTGTTAAAAGGACAAGGTATAGCACTTGGTAACTGGTGGCACATGTATCTAAAGGGCTCATCTGTATCTTGGGAAAAAACAATATCCAAAGGGTTGGATAGCTGCCTGGCAAAAATCACAACCTACACAGTTATTAGGGCTAAAACCTCCTGTATGTCCCTAGATGAAGGACTGCTGGCTGGCAACATGGTTGATAAAATTAAGACACTTTCAATTAGCAAAAATATATACATTGATTTCTATGGAAAACAGTATTTCCAGATGCTGTAGAGACATTTTATTGGTCCTGATCCAAAGGAAGCTGAATCAGGGAGATTAGTAACTGACTTGGCTGCTGTGGAAATGTGGTAACTGTTTCCAAACATTATGAAAAATAAGGTGATTGGAAGTACTCAGCAAGGATTTCTGAAGAGATGATGACTGACCACCGTGATTGTCTTAAATGGTTCAGTGGATAAAGGGAGAGCACTGGATATTGGGTATCTTGAGTTGAGTAAGGCTTTCAACTTTGATTCCTGTAACATCCCCTTTTCCAAACTGATTAAATGTGGACTAGGGAACTGGGCAAGGAGGTGGACTGAAAACTGGCCACACTGCCAGCCTCAGAGGGTTATAATCAGCAGGGTGAGGTCAGCTGGAGTTGAGTCACCAGTGGCGTGCCCAGGGATCTACAGCAGGGCCAATACTGTTTATCATCCTCATTAATGATCCAGACAATGGGAGATTTTCTTTGCGAACTCTTCCCTCAACAAGTTTGCAAAGACATCAGCAGGTGGTGAACTGCTCTATTGTTTCTCACTTGCTTGTCTTCTTCTTAAATTTTATTTCTCTCTTTATTATCTCCCTTTAAATTTTATTTCTCTTTTTATTATCTCCCTTTTCACTACAATTACTATTAGTGATATTATATTTTACTGTATTTCAATTATTGACCTGTTCCTATTTCAAGCCAAAGGTTTTGTCTTTTTCCTCTCCCCATCCCACTGTGGGAGACGTGCATGCCACAGAAAGGAGTTGGTGTTGTAGTAAACCCAAGAAGAGATAAGTGTATGTATTTTGAAATGACAAAACATGTTTTAGTATGTGTTATTCGTCAGTGTACATATATTTCTGTGTGAGAGTGGTGGTAAATGAATTTCTCCTTTCAGCTGGACAGACACACATCAATTAATTCATGTTCCTGTAGCACCACAGGAATTATTCTCATATTTTATATTTTTAAACAATATAAATGTGAAGTATGAGTGCTCATTAGCTCATTTAAAGTACTTGTTTTATACAGTCATAACTGCACATAGTCTTTCTTTTCAAAATAAATTTCAGAAAATGTAACCCTTTAATACTTAGACATAAGTGCACTGTAAACTAGAACTGAGCTTGTAGTAACTGCTGGAATAAAGTTCTTTGCAAAATCTTATTTGCCTTGTTGCTGTTCATGGGCATGGAGCAGATCGATTAAGTTTATTATGAGTAGCACATAGTAATTTTTCTAGTCTGCTTTCTGGATTGCCTTCTTTTAAGTATCTAGTGCTCCACTTGTGTGTTGTACACACAACTAGTGTTTGTAGTTAATAATTGGGGTAAATACATACTTAAAGCTGGTTTCATAACAAAATAGCAGAGTTAAGGCTATTTATATAGCACATGGACCAGACACATTAGGATATGTTTAATTTTTCCTAAACATTTTTTAAATTCCTAATTTACAAATCAGAGAGTTTTTTTGGGAATGCTTATGACAGTAATTTCATCTTTCACTATTAAGGTATTGAATTCTATTCTTAAATTAAAACCCTTTTGATATAATTTGTTATCACAAGATGGAAATAGGAATAGATATAGATATAGGTATAGATTATATGGATATAGATAGATATAGATATAGATATAGATGATATAGATGATATAGATATAGATAAAACAGTTCTTCCAAACTACTTTACAGGTTTGGTTCCTAATTCTCTGAAGAAAGGGAAGTTTCTAAATACCTTTTGAAAGTGGAACTTAGATATTAAACACTTTGATAAGTTACAGCCAGGCTTAGAACAGGATTTGGTCAAAAGATGAAGATTGTATGTATTCAAACCAAAGACTGACTTGAACACATATAAAGTTTTTTCCTGTTTCTCAGCATAGTTTGTTCCATGATCTGGCATTTCTGATGTAAATTATTTTGATTAGCATGTGCCAGAACGAGCAAACGTGTACAGTGGAACCTGCAATAATTCTTCAGAGTGTAAAGGTGTGATGCCAAGCTTCCAAGTCAATTCAGCAGGACTTTATGCATTATGGAGAATGTATGCTATTATTACATATGCTGAGACTTTTGAGCATTGCATAAAACAAAAGAAAACAAACAAAAAAATATTTAAATATTAATAAGAATTCCATTTACTGCAGTGTCAAAGACATATGAGAAATAAAAATTGAAATACCTGGAAAAAAATTATGTTAAAACCCTGTGACTGAAAAGAATAAAACAAAACATAGCAAAGCAAAAAAGGAAATAAATAATGGATGAATTAGTGGTTCCTCTTCCATTGTTAAAAACACAACAGAGGATCAAATGACATTAAAAGATAACCAAACACAAAAGATTCTTTTTGGAATAGGAAGTGTCAACATTCTCAGAATACATCTAATTCAGCAAAAACATAAAAAGGAAAAAAAACCAACAAAAATTCGTTTGGAAGTCTCCTTTTTTCCTTTTGGATTGACTTTTTATCAAGTTAATAGGCTTGTGGACTATCCTTGTTCACCTAGGCGTTGAAATAGGTGTGTAAACACTGTATAAACAGAAAGTTAAGCAAATACATAGAAAATATATACAAAAAATATTGGCATTATATAAAAGCTATTCACCCTGCATGCAGTCCGATGGTAATTTTAACATTTTTCAGCATGTCTGGTGATTTCCAGAGTGACATCTGCTCAGACAGTGACTGATCTCCCTCGCCCCTCCGCTTTCACTTTATTTTATTCCCATAGCAGAGTCGAGGGGTCTGTTACTGCCTTTATTAAGGTCTCTGGGAGTTTTGCCATCTCCTCAGGCCTCACTTTGATAAGAAAAAATTGGGCTCATGCTGCTGAAACCCAAACCATAAGCAATTTCCAGTGTGATCTTTTCCACATAGTAATTTCTCTTCCTGGGCACAAGAACAAATGTAGGAACATATAATCCAGTCTCTGTTCTCACTGGTGAATACTTGTGTGACAAATCCTATTAAAAACAGTTGATATACCTAAACCAGCATTTTTTCTCATCACCATTATTTCTGTGACAGGTGGGTTTATTGGTCAGACTGACAACTGGAGTGAACATTAGACTTTATTGCCCGTCTGGAGATGAGCAAGGCCTGGGAAGGTGCAGCCCTTCAGCCTTTTCTCCTGCCAGCCTGTCAGGTGCAGGATGCTCTGCTATGCTCTGGAACGATTTGCTGCTGCTACTTAGCACATGAGTTGAGGCTTTTCTCCTACTCTGGTTGCTCTTTGCTTCTGAGGGAAGGATTCAGCTGCATAAACATGTCTGAGATTGAATTTGCTGTTTGGATACCCCATCCGTCCGTTAGCTGTATCTCCAGAAGGGATGGCTTGGAAGAAGCCCTGTAGCATTTCTCCCAGCCCTCTGCGCAAACATCTGCAAACATGAGGGTGTCTGAAGTAACCTTACATGTTTATATTTAGGCAAACATATTATGCTGTGACTGACAAAATTACTTTTCACTTTACAGTTGGCTCTTCCCAGTCTGCAAGAATGACCTTGCACATGGAAATTCACCGAGACTATCTGGTTTTCAGCTGGCTCAGGTGGAGCTGTCTGGAAGCTGTCACACGCAGTCTGTGGGTTACAGAGTAGGGATTAGGACCCAGAAGAGGAATAGGAATCTAATAATAGGAACCCATGCAGACAATGGGCTGGGGGACAGCGATCCCCAGACCCTTTCCTTCCTGGAGAGGTGTAACAGCTGGATGCTGAATATTTGAAATCTGAGGGTGTAACAGAAGCTAAGGTTAGTTAGAAGCAAGAGATTGCTTCTCATTTGTCATGAGATCAAATGGTTGGATATGGCTAGATCCCCATCAAATACAAATTATTTAATTAAGTAAAAAGAAAGGAATGAACTCTTTGCAACCACAGCAACTGTGACATCAGGCTGGAAGATCTTTGGCTGTTTTCATTCTCTCAGGTTTGATCTGCTGTTGCGTTCTGCATCTAAACAGAAAGGTAGAAGGACTCACCAAATCAGGTCTATGTAAACAGACATATTTGAAGGGACAAAGGGGTTCCTGTGGTAGGCAGTGTTGGGTATAAAACTCTCTGTGTCACCAACAGACAGACCTGCACGTCCTCACGGAGCACCAACATCTACTTTCTCATGGGGTGTAGGTTAACATTTGGGTTTCCTCCATGGACTTGCAAGCTTCTTGCTGACTGATCTTAACTCAGCTGCTGAAACCCTTCAGAAGAGCAACATAGGCAGGGGACTGGGAAACAGCAGAAATAAGTGCATTATCCAGCAGGAGTGGAGGACAGTGGTCTGCTAGGAAGGTGTGTAGACAAAAAACTAGTCTTGCTTTCATGGGAGAAAACACACTCACCTTTAAACATCTCAACTCTCTAACAAAAAGAACAAAGTTTTGTCTTTGCAATGTTAACTGAAAGATATGTTTTGTAAGCAGTTTTCATATATCATTGTGAAGGTCAAAAATGGAGAAGAAGATTTCAGCTTACATAACAAGCAATGGCCATTACTGGCTCTGTGAAAGACAATGATGGACAGAGCTATGTGCCCGAGGTGGGCCTTTATATAGGCTTTCCCTTCATAGCTCCTCAAGGGGTTCTTTCCTCTGCTTTGCCAAAAGTCAGCTCAATTTAAAACCTTAATGCATCCCTTCATCAGGAGCAGCTGGCAGAGCTAATGAGAGGCTGCCAGGGATTGCCAGGAGTGCATGACTCCTCTAGTTCTCCCTATCCAGAGCTGCTGCCACCCTGACTTTCCTCAGAGGATTTCTGGGAACCCCCCACAACCCCAGAATGAGATCCCTGAGGATCTAGGAGGCCTCAAAGCATACCCAGAAGCTGCTGTGTCTGTTGCCTGTCTCATTTCACACCGTCCAATTCAGTCTTGTGCTTCAACCACCCTTTTATATCTTGGAGTTCCCCATTTCTGAACATGGGGTAGGGATGTCTGGCATTTGATGGAGATGGATTCAGACGAAACATCAAGCTCACAGAAGGATAAAGCATTTGGATTTGCTTCCACATGGAGTAATTTGCAATCCCAGTAGCAGGGAAAGGCAAAGAAAGAAGCATCACCTCTGCTTTACAGATGTTCAGCTGCAGCACAACTGGAATAACTGATCTGAAGGCTTAGATAGGATAGAAGCAGGGTAGGATTGGAAAGGAACAGGAATCCAATGAAGAACAGCTCAAAAACATGTTATGCCAGTCAGTCTGAAATTTATTTCATTGATCTAATATATTTTTTTTCTTTTTACTGTGTTCAGACAAGATTGCTAAGACAAGATTAGCATATAACCTTCACATATATATTTATACAATATATCTTATGTGCACAGAAGCATATTATAAACTACTATTGGACTTCAGAAGTACCTTCCACACATCTCTCAATTTTCATTATTCAATTTCAGCCTTTATAATCCTTTCACCCTTGTCTCATCTCCACTTTCAGAAATGGGTGGCTTGGTAGACAGTGGGAAAACAGTGGATATTGTCTGCCTAGACTTCAGTCAGGCTTTTGGCACTGCTCAGCCAGAGAGGAAAAGGCTCAGGAGGGATCTCAGTGATGTGCACAGATACCTGAAGGGAGGGTGCAAAAACGACAGGGCCAAGCTCTCCCCAGTAGTGCTCAACAACAGGACCAGAGACTGTGGCCACAAACTGAAACACAGGAGATTATCTGAATATCAGAAAATATTTTTTCACTGTGGAGGTGAAAAAGGCTGCCCAAGGAGGTGGTGGAGTCTCCATCCCTTGAGGTAACTAAAAAAACCTGGACATGGTCTGGACAACATGGTCTAGGTGGCCTTGCTTAAGCATGGGGGGTGGACCCAAAGGTCCCCTCTAACCATGACCATTCTGTGATAAAATTTGTGAGCCTAAATTTTGACTGAGAATTATTTACAAATCATTTTTTCCAATAAGAGATCTCCCTTTCACTGGTTTTCGAAAACAAAAATTAAAAATGTGGACTTTGGGAGTTTCTCCAGTTTGCCATACTTCTATTCAATAATTCCAACTAATTTCCTCTAATAAGGTACTTGAAAATTAAATGATCCATAATTTTCAGATTATCAGTCCTTGAAAATTTTCAGGGTATCAGTTTTCTTTCTCTATGCTGCACAAGGAAAAAACCAAATATCTCAAAACTTCCTCTGGGATAAAACAAATCATTTCCTTCCCACTCCCTATCATTGAGTCCCCAAGTGAAATACTGGCACCAACAGAATCAACAGAAGATTACCACTCACAATTGCCTTTAGGCAAGGCAATATCCTTATGGATTTCATTATACTCTCCATTTTAAGTATAAAGAATTTGTTTTTACACTGATAGAATCTTTCAAAGCAGCAAGCTTTCTGAAGTTCAGTCTCTGTGAAGTTACTAACATTTTTAATTAATGACATGAAGGCACTCAAATCTCTTTTGTATAACACAGTGAATTTAAACAAGTTAAAACAACAACAAAAAACCTCCAATCTTTCTAATAATTTTTAATGCTCTGATTCTGAAGAATTATTAGCAGATATTCTGCTATGTATGATAAAAACTGTGTGATTTTATATCCACCAAGCCTGTCAGGTGGGGCAGCATTTCACCTGTCTTCATTGCCAGTGTGATGAGTTCTACTGGATGTTACTTCACATATTTTGAATAGGGATGCCAGGTAAAATCCAGTGTAGTCTTGAAAGGGTAGCATTCAGTCTTCACACTGAATTTTCTGATGCTGGGACATTCAAATCAGATTTTTTCAAGCTATTTTAACTTTGATATGTAATATATAATATAAATGTGCAAAATAGCACAGTGTTAGTTATCTTGTCACAAGGACTGACAAGATCACAAAGAACATTAACTAAGTGGTGTTTATCTCCCCACCTTTACTCGCTGGGAAAGGATTGGTAGGGTGGAAACCACACCTAATATTGGGTTCAGAGACCATGAATCAAGAAAAAAGATTTGCCTAATGTGGCCTCTGCCTTAGTGAATAAAGAGATTGTAACAGGCAAAGATGCTCTGGGAGTAAGAGGGTAATAGATTGATGCAATACACCCCCTGTCTTTATATCAAACACATTGTATTTAGGCAGACTTCCTTTTTTAAATAGGGCTTGCAGTATAAAACAAATATTCAAAGTCAGCACTGGATATGTAAAAAGAGGCCCTGCAAGGTGACTGGACACAATTTTCAAGGGAAAAAATTGGAAAGGTGCTGTCAGTAATTATATTTGAACAATTTTAAAGTGTCTGAATATTTTTAAAGCCTTACAAGTACAGGCTTTGGTGGCCCATATGGTCTTCTGTCCCAAAACACTACTGCCTATTTTGAAATAAAGGTCTATAACCAGCCCTCCAGCTGAAGAATAAATTAGGTGCTGGATGTGCAACCCAGGTCTTCTGTTAATAAACAGAAACAAAATATCTCAGTGAAAGAACAATGTGAGAAGTAGGAAATGGAAAGCACCTGTCACAGCACACAGCGCAGAGCAACCCGCTGCACCTCTGCAGGCACTGTTCAGAGCTGGACCCAGGAGGAGGACATTCAAGGGTCTCTGGTATTCAAAACTGGACAGTGAGAAGAAATACAGCCCTGTAAGCCTGAATTTGGTGCCAGAGAAGGTCATGGAGCAGCTCGAGAGCCATCATGTGGCACATATAGGACAGCCAGGGCATCAGGCCCAGCCAGGATGGGTTTGTAGAAGACAGGTCCCGCCTGACCAACCTGATCTCCTCTATGACAAGGTGACCCACTTGTAGCTCAGGAGACAAGGAGCACCATCCCCCAACACTCTCTTGCTTAAACAGGATTTATTAAAACAAATAAACAATTTCACGAATATATTTACAAAGGGTTCCGCACTTCCTGGCAGGGGGAGCATCACAACTGGGACTATTTGCAGGGGCTGCACAGGAAGAAGGGATCTGAACTAGTTTGTCTCATCAGGCAGGAGGGGAGGCAGCACAGCACGTTTTCTGCTTGCTCCTCCCCACGGCCACAGGGCTGTCTCACCAGCAGATCCTCCACAGTGCCCAGCTCTAGTGGAAAAAGGGCACACTGAGTGGTCTCAGGGGCAGGAGCAGCAGGGCGTCAATCATGACCTTGCAGGCATTCAGGTATTGGGAGGCGCTGCCGGCTCTCATGGCTGGATGCAGCTCTCAGAAAGTTGTTCTTGGGAAGGGCTTGGCAAAAGCACCAGAGGTCCCTACCTTATTCGGGGGCTTCTCTGGAGCGTCTTAAGAATCAGGATTTTTCTCAAAGTCCTTCTCCTTCTCCTCCTCTATCTGTTCCTGGGCTCTGGTGGACGTTTCCCACTGGCTGCAGTCATCACAGTCAGAGCTGCTCTGCCTGGGCAGCCAGTAGATCCCAAAGAGCACAAGAAGGATTTCAGCACCGACCCAGAACCACCACTCCTGGCAAGCCAAGAGGAGCATTCTTCCTGGGGTGAGTCCACTCTGCTTCTGCATCTCCTGCTCCATCACCAGCAGCTGGGCCATCTCCACAACGCGCTCCTTCTCATGCAGCTTCAGGAGCTCTTCCGTGACCTTCACTGATGGAAGATCCATCCTCACAGTGTATTGGAGGATGCCCAGCACCACCAGGATTTTGGTGACCCTTCCAGCTCTGGCCTGGAGGAGGAGGAGGGAGAAAGCAGCTCAGCAGGGCTGGGTGGTGGGGAGATGGTGACTGGAGGAGCTGAAGTGGGAAATGTAGGGCCCAGGGATGGGGGCAGCCCTCCTCCCAGCCCTGAGGGCTCTTGCCCCAAGGGTGGAACCTGCCCTGCCCAAGAGACTCCCCACAGCCCCTGCACCCTCTCCCCAGCCTTAGAAGCTCCCCCTTGGTGCAGGTGCTTCTTGTCTGTCCCTCAGCCCAGCCTTCCCCCAGCCTGCCCCACTCACTGCTGCCTCAAGCCATACTGCAGCAGTGACACTGCCACACAGGGCATCTGGGGATGTGTCCCCCTCCTCTCATGTCAGAGAAACCAGAGCCCCAGAGTGACACTCCACCCAGCCAGGCTGGGCTTTGCAAAGAAACCAGATGGAATTCTGATGGAACCAGAGTTTATGTCCTTTGGAAGAAAGGTCAGCCTTTTGGGAGGACTGCACAGCTGTTGTAGGACTGTGCAGGGAGAAAATCAGAAGGGCCAAAGCCCAACTAGGACTGAATCTGGTTATATATTAACTGCCATATAAGAGAATAAAAAATGTTTCTTTAAGTTTACTGGCAACAAAAAGGAGTGCTAAGGAGAATCTCCATTCTTTACTGGATGGAGGTAAAATATAGTGAGATAGAATGAGGAAGAGACTGAGGTATTTAATGCCTTCTTTGCCCCAGTCTTCAGAGTAAGGCCAGTTGTTCTCCGTGTACCCAGGGCCCTGAACTGGAAACAGAGATGAGGAGCAGGCAGAAAACAACACCTGGGCAGAGGTACCCCAGGGGGATGCAGGCACTGTTAAACTCAGCCCACACTAGAGGGATCACTGCCCTGCTGTTCACAGACTAACCAGGAGTTATTCCCAGCTGCCCAGTCACTTGAGCCATTTACAGTCTTTCTCACCAGCCAAGTCATCTCCTGGCTGTGCTGTTCCTCATGCTGCCTCAGGACCTCTGCCGTGGCCTTCACTGCCTGGGCATCTGCCCTCAGCCCGTACTGGAGGATGGCCAGCACCAGCAGGACTTTGGTGATCTTTCCAGCCATGGCCTGGAGGAGGAGGAGGGCGAGAAGGGGCTCAGTGGGGTTGGGTAGCAGGGAGAGGGGGCTGGGGCAGCGGGGGCAGGAAATGCAGGGCCCAGGCACAGGGCACTCGCCCCGATGGCGGCACCTGCCCTGCCCGAGGTGCTCTCCTCAGCCCCTGCAGCCTCTGCCCAGCCCTGGAGGCTCCCCGGGTGCTGGTGCTCCTGGCCTGGCCCTCGCCCAGCCCAGCCCTGGCCCTGCCGGCCGCACTCACCGCTGCCCCGAGCCGCACTGCAGCGCTGAGGCTGCCACGGGCGGGGTCTGGGGACGTGTCCCCTCCGATGTCACAGACACCGGGGCTCCATGGCCACACCCCGCCCAGCCAGCTGGGACGTTGGGCGGAACTCAGTGGAACTCTCATGGAACTCTCATGGAGCTCTCATGAAACCAGAAAGTTCAGGAACTGTGGGAGAAGGGGCGGGAGGCCTACACAGCTTTGGAGGGGTTATGTGGGGAGAAAATCAGAAAAGCCAAAGCCTGACTGGAAGTCAATTTACCCAGTGCTGTAAAAGACAATAAAAAATGTTTCCATAAGAATATTAGCAATGAAAGGAGGGCTCAGGAAAATCTCCAGCCTTTACTGGATTGGGGAGGATAACACAGTGACAAAGGAGAGGAAGAGGCTGAGGTACTTAATGCAAGGCCTGTTTGACAGACATGAATCCTCCCATGACAAGATGACCCTCTTAGTAAATGAGGGAGAGGCTGTGGCTCTTGTTTGCCTGGAGTTTAGTAAAGCCTTTGACTCTATTTCCCACAGCATACTCCTGGAGAAAGTGGCTGCTCATGGCTTGGACATGGCACTCTTTGGGTACAGAACTGGCTGTGGGGCTGGGCCCAGAGAGTGATGGGCAATGGAATTACATCAGCTGGCAGCCAGTCATGGGTGGGGTTCCCCAGGTCTCAGTGTTGGGGCCTGTTCTGTTCAATATCTTTATCAACTATCTGGAAATGGGGGTCAGGGATGGATCTCAGTCACTTTGCAGATAACACCAAGCTGGAAGGAATGTTGATCTGCTTTAGGAAAGTTCTGCAGAGGGATCTGGACAGGCTGGATTGATAGGCTGAGGCCAAAGGTATGAGTTCAATAAGTGCCAGGTCCTACACTGGGGTCACAGCAATGTTAGGCAAAGATCCAGGCTTGGGGCAGGGTGTCTGGAAAGCTGGCTGGTGGAAAAGAACTGCGGGTGTTGGTTGACAGGAGCTGAACAAGAGCCAGTGTGTGCCCAGGTGTCCAAAAGCCAATGGCATCCTAGCTTATTTCACAACCAGTGGGGCCAGCAGGACTTGGGAAGTACATCGAGACTCCTTGCAATCATTTTATTCAAGGCAGGAGACACTCTGTAAAGGTTTGAATTATCTGCAGACTGCTCTGCTATACTGAAAGACACAGAGGTGGGACTGCTCCGTCAGTTTGTTCTGCATACTTGTACTTTCGTGTCTCTTTTCAACTATTCCAAAATATTTTGAGTGTAGAACAGATCAAGGACTGCTGATCACTTTAAAAGACATAGCAGTGAGATCACCCTGCCCTTTGCAAAAAACCATAGCAGCCACATCAAGTCTGTGAACTATCGTAATAAGTAATAAATAATTTTAAGTTTAGATTTTAAAAATTCTAAGAAAGTCAGCCTTTTAAATTCCATAGGAAACTGAAAACCTGATGTGAACTAAGAGAGGAAAGGGACCAGCTCCTAGACAAGCTATGTGACCGTAGGCATTGCTGATCTTGGCATTACAGAGTCCTGCTTCAGGAACTGCAAGAGTCATTCCCAGCTGGTCTTTTGTATATATTTAAGTAGAGCATAGCAATGGAAACAAATATAGGGGGTGTCACTATGCCTTCCAGAATCTGCAGGCAGCCTGTGCAGAATTTTTGAAATAGCTCTGTCACCTCAGAGCTAAATATTCCTCCTTTAACAACACCCCCACTGTATTAATTTGTATCTGGCAAAAGAAGACTCAAACATTGACATTTACAGATATGCTATGTGGCTACTAAATTCTGGAAAGAAAACCTGGTTCTCTGTCTGTCCAGACCACATGGGAGCCCTGGACATCTCAAAGAGACAAAGCAATCTTTCCCTGAATCTGCTGTTGAAGATGAGCAACAACTGCAGGACATCATCAGATAAAAGGAAAAAGGAACTGTAGTGAAAGGACAATGAGTATTGGTTTCAGACTGGAAGAGGAGAAATTTACATGATGTATGGAAGAAACTTTACTGTGTGGGTTGTGAAGCACTGGCACAGGTTTCCCAGAGAAGTTACGGATGCCCCATCCCTGCAGGTGTTCAAGGCCAGGCTGGATGGGGCTCTGAGCAACCTCGGATAGTGGAAGGTGTCCCTGCCCATGGCAGGGGGTTGGGACTGATTGGTCTTTAAGGTCCCTTCCAACCCAAACCATTCTGTAATTCCATGAAAAGACAGAGTCAGAGAGTGTCCAATGGCTGTTACACCTTTATCTAGGAAGCAGATCAGCAGCTGATCAAACCAGAATTTATACTTTTGACCTATAATTCTCACCCTTGTCTCCAGGGTCAAACCAAAATATTTACAATTCTTTGTCGCATTATGCTGAAAAATAAGCTGCTGCCAAATGGGATATCCATTTTGAAACTACCAAAATTGAATTGCAGGATCCCTATTAAAAATAGTTTAATTACTTTTTGTCAATCTAACAGTCATGATCCAACCCATGCTAGATATTAGATCTCTAACCAAGGTGCAAAAGCTTCATTTAGAGTTTATAACTGCAACAACCAAAGACATCAGTTCATGTGATCAAGGCCAAACCAAGAGGAGAAGCGGAATGGGAATGTTCCATAAAACAAATCTAGCAAGTCCACTGTGGCCTAGTCTCCTGCCCTGATATGAAGTGCAATTGAAGGGTGAGATTTCTGCAGGGTATTTTTACCAACACCATGTGCAAGTAACACAGAAAATTGTATTTCCCTAGCGTATTCAGTGTATTTTGTCACCAAAATGTGGTTAGTACAAGTCATCAGAATACTCTATTGTCAGATCAACTGCCAAAAGTCATCCAGGAATAAATAAGTCTTTTTTTTTTTTCTACTTAGAACACATGGTTTGTGAGCAGGGAAAGCCAACAAACTATCATATTCTAGTATAGCACACCTACATATCAGATGACTGGGATTTTTCAACAAAACTCTACTTTTACTACTTGGCAATTTATTAACTTGAGTTTTAGAGCCTGCTGTCTATATGTAATATATAGATATATGTCTATAATGCAATATTAGCTGGTTTTTCAAATAATTTGATTTGTTAAAAACTCGTTTTTCTCAAAACTGCTGCTCAGATAAAAGTGCAAAACCAAAACAAGTTGTGAGGGGGGAGGAAGAGAGAAGCTCTCCAGGCATTAGATAATTTTTGGCTTATCTCATTAGTATTTCAGAGATGTTTTGTAACTCCTTTTGGATCTCATTCTTGTCTTTCTCTAGGATCTCACCACTGTATAGAACACGGCTCTGGGAAGTTGAGAAGTCATAAACTGTTATAGCAGCAAATTATTTTCAGCCTCATTTTTAAGCTTGTGTGACCATGCTTGCTGCCTGTGTGTCTGCTCCCTCTGTCCCCAATTACTTTTAGATTATTTGTTTCATAGTCACCAGGACAGAACTGGTAAGATCTTACTGACACAAAGTTCCCAAAAGCTCTGTGAAAACAGGTGGGCCAAGTGGGGAGGCAGAATGAACTCAACCTTTACTGGGCATCAGAGAATCCACTGTGAGCTCAGGTCTGAGTCTTAGTTACAAGCACATACCTGTGTTTACCAAAAGCAGCAGAGTCAGTCACCCTTTTTTTCTGGTGAAGAATATGTTGCAGTTTCACAAGTGAAAAATCATAGAATTACAGAATCATTTAGGATGGAAATGAACTTTCAGGTTGCCGAGTACAACCATTATCCCAGCACTGCCAAGTCCACCACTAATAGTGCCCCTAAGTTCCACATCTATACATATTTTGAATACCTGCAGGGAATCTGGCTCCTCCACTTCCCTGGGCAGCCTGTCCCAATGCTTTTAACAACACTTTTGGTGAAAAAATCTCTACTAACATCCAATATAAACCTCCCCTGGCACAACCTGAGGCCATTTTCTCTTGTTACTTGGGAGAAGTGAGTGACACCCGCCTGGCTACAACCTCCTTTCAGGTGGCTGTAGAGAGCAAAGAAGTCACCCCTGAGCTTCCTTTTTTCCAGGTTAAACACCCCCAGCTCCCTCAGCCGCTCCTCACCACACCTGTGTTCCAGACCCCTCCCCAGCTCCATTGGCCTTCTCTGGACTCACTCCAGCCCCTCATTGTCCTTCTTGTAGTGAGGGGCCCAGAACTGGACAGAATTTGGGGTGTGGCCTCACCAGCGCCCAGTACAGGGGGACAGTCACTGCCCTGCTCCTGCTGCCACACCATTGCTGGTACAGGCCAGGTGCCATTGGCCTCCTTGGCCACCTGGGCACATCTGGCTCATGTTCATCAGCCTCAGCCCATCAACCCAGCCTATCCAGATCCCTCTGCAGATCCATCCTGCCTTGAGAAGGTCAACAGTCCTGCCCAACTTGGTGTCATCTGCAAACTGACTGAGGGTGCACTTGAGCCCCTTTTCCAGATTGTTGATAAAGATATTAAACAGAACTGACCCCAGTACTAAGCCCTGGGGGACCCCACTGCTGACTGGTCACATCTGGATTTCGCTCCCTGCACCACCACTCTTTGGCTTGGTCATTCACCCAGTTTTTTACCCAGCAAACCGTACACCCATCCAAAATAAAATATATTTATATCCTCTACACACACCATATAATAACCCCAAGAAGGATGCGAGTGTCCATTCACACCATGTACTTCTTGCGCAGGGTATAAAATAACTAAATGGTCTTCAAAAAGCCAAGATGAACCAAAGTAGAATTCCCAGAGCTGCTTTCATCACTCTACAAAGGTAATGGAAAGAGATGAAGAAGATATCTATATTTGCACAATAGTTCCATTATTTCTAAAATTACATTGATTTCTACTACATTTTTTTTTTCTTTTTCTGACATGTACAAGTTTTTCCTGTCAGCTTGAACTGAATTTTAGCTTCACTCACGGAACTAGCAGCAGCCACTACAGTTACGTATCATGGGCCAGGCACTCAGGTGGTGTAAATCAGGGTAGATCTAGTGACTAGGCCAGGCCTGAGAAACTTTATAGATGCTGTTCTTCTGTTCTTCCTTGTGATCACAGTGGTATTAACACATATTTTCCTGCCCATATTCACATTGCGTGGAATCACTGGTCTACTGGGTTTTGTTTGCTGCATTATTCTTGTTGGGGGCTTCTTTTGACAGTCAGCTAAATTGTATTGTGCTATTTATTAAGCAGCAATTATCTTTTGACTTCTCTTGTTAGGCAAAAATAGGAGCTACTATCTTGGAAACCATCTCAGTGAAAACTGCCTGGGAAAGATCAGTTGCACAAAATATCCTGGAAAAGGCATAACCAGCTACACAACCTGCACAGGACTGTCCTGCTGGGATGGCTGTGCCATCTACAGAGACCCTAAAGAGCAGGAAACCTCCGGGCTGTCCCTGCAGTGTCATCACCACCCGATTATTTCCTCACCAGAAGGCTCGAAGGCTTACTTTTGTTCTCACTTGTGAAAGTTTCACATCAGCTGCAGATGATTAATCCTTAAATATGGATATTAAGACCCACCTTCTGTTTCTTAAATAGCTTTAAGAACTCACACAGTTCTTCAACATATCTGTTTCAGAGCTTAGTTTTTCATCAGCCTTAGTGAAGTCTCCATCTTCAGATTATAATTACTTCCTGTAAACTTGAGAATTCAAGAAGTGCAATATGGCCCTTCAGATTTCCAGGCCAGCTTCTGATCTGTTTGTGGAGGTTTATTGTATCCCTTGTTCCTAATCTCTGTCCCACCAGAGCATGGCTTTCTGTGTCAGCCGAAAAATTATCATTTCCCTGCTGCAATGAAATTCCTCTTCAATATCCCAGAGGAGAGCAGGAACCTTCTTGAAGAAGACAGTAGGTGCAAAATAAAACCCTTTAAAGTGGGAAGGCAGCACTTAATCTACACATATAAGAAGTGTTCAATTTACTCTATCAAGACTTATTTGCTCAGCCTTGTCCTTTAACTAGTCAATATTTGTAAGGTGTAAGCCTGCCCTTCTCAAACTTTATCTAAAGGCTTTTCAAACCATTTAAGGTTCATGAGTCTTAAGCCTATGATACATCTCCTTCACAGGTTTTCTGGAATTTTCTGGAATGTGTTACAGCACACACTGACATCAGAGAAGGCAAAATATTCCTCTGCTAACACCAAGTGGGCAGGCTCTGAATTTAAAGGTGCTAATAAATGCATAAGCCATTTAACCACACAGGATGTGGTATCTTGAAAAAGGTCACCTTTCATGATGAAGACATCTTTGTGGCTTTACAGGATTTCAGTTTCACAAATGCAACCATTGAAAGGGAAATATTAGGTTGAAAGAATAGTTTTCATACAGTTCATTAAAGCTTTTTTTCTGGTTTTGTTAGATTGCAAGTCCTATGTGCTGCACACAACACAGCTGCATAATGTACATTCTATATACTATTGCACAGACTAACATCATATATAATGCAATAATAAATACATGCCATAAATAATTATATTATGCTATTTGTCACTGTAATATGACTTTATTGTACACTTAAAATAATACTGGTTTGCATACATCTAGAAGTGGGAAGAAGGTACCATAAGGTGATAAATTGCCGATAATGAATAACATGGAGGTAAACAATTAGAGATGTTAAAATATTCTTCAAATCACTTAAGTATTTTAAGGTAGGAAGGGAACAAACACCAAAAATAAGGACAGATTTGAGGCAGTGGAAAATAAATCATTCCTCATCTAAGGGTGTGAAAACCTGTGGAAACCTAAAAGGGCTCTAGAAATTACACTGGCAATATCCCTGGGAGAAAATATTAAGGACAAGAAACAAATTTTGCAGAGGATGTGTAACAACATGTTTTATTCAAACAGCTACTGTCAGAAAAAAATGGTCAAGCTTTTGTGTACACAAACCACACTTCAAGAGCAGCCTAATGACTAATATTACAGGCAGCATTACAAGTTCTTGGAGAAATGCTTAACTATGAAGAAAGAAAGGAATATCACAAGTTCAGCCATTCATGGCAGTGTAGCTGAAGTTGGATGCCTGAGCTGTGTAAACAAGCCCCTTACATTTTTAACTGATTGCAGAAATTTCACATCATGCAGCTGTGACTCCCTTCCAGAAAATGTCTCCTAATTAGCTCGTGTATATTTTTAAACTGCACGTTATATGGGCAATGAAACAGAGGAAAGGCAAATTAACAATGAATAAATCTCTTTCACCAGTTACTCACCATAACAGTTACCATGTTCTCTCTCATCCAGACACACATACTCCTTCCTCTTACTCACATGGCTCTCCTGAGAAAGAGAAATAAAGACCCCCTTCATAATTCTTCTTAATTTTGTTTGCAACCAAAATTGAATTGAATGCACAAAATCCAGTCACATTTGCAAACTGAAATCACCTGCCCCATCTCAGTCCCAGTTAGCCGTGTGGTGCCATTGAATATCCAGCAGACTACACAGAAACCCTAGAAAGGGAGGGCAATTTCTGAAGCACCATGTTATGTACTAGGAGCATTCCTTATACAAAAAATAACCAAGAAAATTCTTATTCCTGCAAAGAACTTGCAGAAGCAGAACTCCTTAACCCGATGTAAATCTCCATGGTGTTTCCGTAACAAGAAAGGTATTTCCCTGTAGTTCCTCCATTTGTCAGAAAGCACTTCTTAAGGATATTAAGGAACAGCAAAACTAATCAAGAATGTCCGTATTCTAGAAACTGCCATGAAAATAAGTAAATAAAAAAGCATCCAGATCAAGCATCTGCTCTGTTCTTTCAAGGGCATTAATTCACATGTGATTCCTCATCTTCAGCTTCTCCTTGCAGCTCCTTTTCCCAGCCCTCTCCCCACCTTTGGAACAGGAGGAAACTTTCTCACTCAGAACAGCCTCATCTCACAGCCATTTGAAACCAGCAGATGCAGGAACCCGCTCCTGGTCCAGGAGAGCAGAGTCTTTCTTCCCTGTGCCCTACATTATCCTGAAAAATTCTCACAGGGAGGGCAAGCGGCCTTTCCTTTCAGCAGAATATTCAGGAAGTTTGCAAAGTGGGTTTTTTTCCCATCTGGGGACTTACACAAATCTGCTGGAAGGCTGAAGTCCAACCCTCCCTTGTAGGGGCCCTTTCATGACAGTTTTCATCCATCTGGGAGGGCAGGAAGAGGCATTTTCTTTGCAGCTGCTCCCCATGAATCAGCTGGCAGCCACAGTGCCCATATTCTTCCTCCAGGACTCTTAGGACATGGCATCCTCAGCACTACAAATTTCTAATCACTCAGAGAAATCTGAAACTTTGTTCCCAGCCAACAGCTTGTCCCCTGGCAGCAAGAAGCTGGGTTTCTGCACTTCTGTTGCATATTTACTGTAGGTCACTGCTTGTAATTTCTTGGTCCCAGTGCTCAGGCTTTGGTCCTCTATAATGTCTCGCTTTTCTCACACTTCACTGGCCTTCTGTGTTTTACATTAGGCGATCAGCAGGATGAAAAATATGACAGCAGTCTCTAGTTCAGCCTCCTGAGTGTTCTCAGCCAATATGCCAAAAATATAATGTCTTTTCCCTTTTTTTCTTTTTGTTTTTAATAATGTTATCTGGATGGCGGCTATAGGCATCTGTTGAGCTTGCCATATGCTCCATATTTCCATATAGAAAGACGATGATGCTAATACAACAATTATTTCAATAGCACTTGTTCATGGTTTAAAAGGAGTGTTTGATGTGCACATACATAAATCCAGACCTGAGCTATTACACCCAATTAAAGCATCCTGCATTTGGGCACATAGGACAGTTAGCACACAGGAGCAGCAGATTTATTTGTGTTTTCAGTCTGGTCATAAAATTGAATCACTGTTTGTCTCCAGCTTAACCCCCTTACAATTGAGTGGCTGGAGCAAAACTGCAGATGAATCTAATAGACTCAATCTATTCATTGACGAGATTGTACATGTTCCAGCTAAATTAGATACTGCAATTTTCTGTCTCTGGCAGTTTTCTGCTTTTCAGTATCATGCACTGCTGAGCATCTCAGGGAAATCAGAGTACTGGTAGCCTTGTGCTCACCCCATAAAACTGTAGATATAAACACTGACCCCTACCTGAGGTCTCTGGAGCAAGAGCATCTCTTTGGCCCCATTGTGACTTGCACAGCAAAGCTTAACCCAGGGCTCTCAAGCAATGCCGTGGTGAAAGCTGGATACATCAATGTGGAAGAAAAACAACATTAACTTTTCAAACAGTACTGGATGTTTCCTTGTATAATTTTAAAATCTACAATTCATAAAAGTTCTAATATGTAGCCTTGAATGCATCTTTACCTGCCCATCCCTGCCCCGAGAACTCTTTCCATCTTGACCTTGGCCGCCTTCTGTCATTGTGGAGCTGCCTGACCTGCACTGGAACTGACCTGTGGATTGACCTCCTGGCTTGACTTCAACCCTGTCCTATCCCCATGGCCTTGCATGGTGACCTGGAAACTTGGTTGAGCCTGTGATCTCATGACCTCCTCTGCTCCCTTGCAGGGGGTGGTGAGGTGGGTCCTGGCTGGTGAGACCCTGTGGACCTGTATGGAGGCCCCCGTGGTTCTCTGCTTCCAGGGAGCTGCTGGCCCTTGCTGCACAGGAACATCATCCCTTTCTGAAGCAGTGCTCCAGTATTTCCTTGGCTAGTAAATAAAAAGCAGAATTGCTTTTGGGGTTGAATGAAGTCACACAGAATCCTTAACTAAGGAGAATGAAAAAAAAAGACACAAACTGGAACTTAAAAGGGGAATGCTGCCAAGCAAGGAATTCATACACAAGTTTCCCAGAGCATTGACTTGCAGAGTAGATGACTTCACCTCATTAGCAAAAGTGTCCAAGGCAGAAAGAGTCAATCATCAAAAAAAGAAAATATTTGTCATTTGGTATTTGCACTCTTTCATGAATCTTCCTGGCTCTGAAATTGGGCAGCACTCAAAGGAATAAGGCAGCAATACTGGAGAATGGAGCCCCTTGTTGTGTGCCTTAATCCCATTAGGCAGAACGATGAAATCTGTAGCTGAACTGCAGCAGGATTTAACTGCATAAAGAGTTAGTTTGTTTTGATTTTCCCGTGTTACCACTGTGTAATCCCCTGTACCCTCTGTAGAATGATTCAAAGTCTGTTGTTTCCTCTCCAGCTTTTGGGGCCAAGAGTTACATTAATGAAAAATGTAGCTCATATCTCCAGTCATGAAAGGTCACTGCCACCTGATGCTTCCTGTGATTTCTTTGAAATAAAATGGTTAAGGCTGCATTGCAGCCACCTCTAGTGTACACAACAAGGGGAAAGTTAAATTTTAAGAGAACACTCAATTTTCACACCTTAAAAAGGGAATCTGGGAACCGGTAACAGGTTGCACTTTAAACTAAAAAAGCTTTGCAGGATTATCAATCAGACATATTGTAATAGAGCATAGGCAGACCTATAGGGATATTCAGCTATTGACTGGTTGGTTGTTGCATTCATATGAGTAAATAGGACTCTGTTTGCTGCTAATAATATGAAAGGTTACATGGAAAAATACACTAACTTTGAGTTGTTAAGTAATTTGGAGATTCGCTGTCTGGTCAATGCATTGATTTGGATGTAAATTGCTCATGGTTTGGTGTCCTTATTACAGTTGCAGTGTTTAGGACAAAAATATCAATATTTTCACTAAATATTGTAAGTTAAGTTATTGTGCAGTGTGTTCATATTTATCTTTTCTTAGTATGTTGGATTTAAAATTGCTCAGTACTTGAGGTTATGAAGTGGGAATTTTTGCACATTTTTGGTTCTGTATATTAAGGCATGGCTCAGTTTTATAATACTCAACTTCCAAAGGTCCTGCAGTCTCACAATGGCTTCAAAGGTTTTTAGTTCTCAGCACCTCTGAAAATCTGTTCACCCTGAATGTCTGCAACTACATTTTAATCAGCTATTTAGGCCTTTACAGTAGTGCACAAACCACTTTATCCCTCTCCCGGGGGAACCAGTTGGAGGTGTCTCCTGACTCCCTGCCTCTGAGGCAAGGAGGGATTACAATGAAATTGCCCACCTTCACTTTTTCCTCCTAGCGTTTCAGTGTTTTGGACAAAAGGGAAAAGATCTTCAATGCCAAGTTTTCCTGCAGGTCCTGCTGTCAGAGAGGATGCATTTTTTTCTCTCAGATAGGATAAATTCTCCTTTCCAGTTCCTCACTTGTGCTTCCAGGCATGCAGTAACCATCTGCCCGAGTGCAGCCCTACAGCAGCAAATCTATACAATGCAAACTGGAAATGTAGCAAAGCCTCCCAGAGATGGGAGTAAAAGGCCTTTTCCCCAGTCACAGTCTGTCATAGTAGCCAGAGTAATTTGTCCCTTGTTATTGTCATGTCTAAAACAGGTATAAAACCCCATTCTCAAGATCTCAATTACACACATGGATTCAGACTTCCACAAAGTGGTCCATTCTTTCCTTCTCCAGGCAGAGTTCATTTCTCAGCTGTTGATATTGAGTGTAAAGGTATTCTTTTAGAGCTGAAAACGTTTTATTAACATGTCTTTACCAACCTCCTTTTGTAGATATGAACATGGATCTATGCTCCTCTTGCTTCAACTACTTTTAATCAGAGGATTATGTACTGTATTTCTAAAATGCTCATGTAATACTAGATGATGAAAGAACAAGATAGAGGAAGAAAAATAGATCCAAGAGGTGATATGCAGGTAATTCTGCCACAGGTACACCAGGCACAATTTTGGTTAGATATAGCAAAATCTGATCTCCAAGATGACCACACGCTCCTTTGGAGAAGAGTGAGGCTGTTTGGGCTGTTTAAATGGTTTTGCCAATGTATAGGTTCAATGGTACAATGGAAATATTAAAAGAATGCCAGTCAAGCCACAGTTGGTTTATAAAGTGCTTTGGTGGGATTCTGTAATAGGATCAACATTCTGAAAATTACTCCAGCTGCAGCTCTGGTCTGCAGACGCTCACCTGGCTGGGAAGGGCATTTCCCTCAACAGCAGAGTTCTGGCTGGGCTGCAGGCAGAGAGCACAGCACCTGGGCACACCACGGTAAAGCTGCTGGAGAGGACTGGTTTGAAAGACTTTATTCATCCAGATTGACCTAGAAAATTAGGGAAATCATGTAAAGAAGCATCCTTTTGACCTCCCTACTATCTGTTAGCTCTGTGCAAGGCATGTCTGCGCTGGCATTGACTCAAGAAGGGAGAAGGCATACAGTCATTAAAAAATAACTTGGACTCACTTTCTATTCAACTCATACTTTCAGAATGAAGTCCTGAGTTGGAAATACAGAATCAGCACTTGTGACACAAAATCAAGGAGATTTATTTTCCATGAAGAGCAGAGATGATGCTGTATTTTCACTTCTTTCCTGTGTCTATCAATCTTGAATTGTCTGAGAATTGAATTGTCCCCAGTCCAGTAACTGATCAAGCTCAGAAGTGGCTCATTTTTCTGTAGGCCCATAGGTACATACAGAGCAGAAGTCCCAATTTCACATGAGGGGTTTTATAAGCAGCATTTGAAAAAATTCATGAGTCACCAGGTAACAACCTTTGAACAATGAGAGCTTTATTCTCCAGGACTGTGAAAATGTGGCCAAAGCTCATAAAATACACTCCACAGAAATCATCTGAAAAGGCAATAAAACACCTCTGCAATACATTTATTTTCTTGACTGTCTTTGTCTTTACATGTTTCAAAACAAAGGAGTCTTTTTTCATGCATGTTACACTATTTTGGTCTCCATGTCTGATTGGCCTCTTAACTGATGGACCTTGAGCTTTTTGGGTTTGGTTCAGTCTTTTACAGAGAGATATGCTGACATGATGTTTGATATGAGCCTGCACTCCCAAGTCCCACCATACTTCCTGCTGTAGTAAAGTCAAGGTTTTGATTCAAGTCCATTTCTAATAAGAGCTTATTAAAATTTGCAAGCACAGTGCATTTTTCAGTTGTTAGTCCTGTTTGGTTTTCTATTATGCTTCCCTCCCCCAAAAGTCCCAAATATGGTTTGCTGTTACATCTGATAAAAAATTCAGCCAGTGTATAATTCTTTCCCAAGTCATGGAGACCACAAGTGGGAGTTGTACTGTAACCACTAAAGGGGTAATAGGGCACTCTTATAATACATGTTTTCCTTGTGGCAACAAGGAGAAACCATGGTTTAGTGATTTCACAATCTTACAGTGGTGTCAGACTGACAGATTACCGTGCAAAATATCCCACAAAATCCAGAAAGGAACTTGAACATAGACTCAGTTCAAGTTTCAACTAGATGAGCCAGATGGAAAAATCAAAGAAGATAAAAAAGGGAGGTTGGGAGTCAAGAGAGGGAGCAGAGGGACAGGATGCCAGCGTATTTCCTCCTAAATTGTGTCAGTTTGATTTCTGGCAGACAAAAGTTGAGTTTGCTATTGCATTTTCTAATATTCCAAGCTTTGGGACATTTATCTTTGCTATTTCTCTGCATTTATCATCACACTATCAGCAGAGCTGCCCCAATAGCCTGTGTATGGAAGCCAGCTGGCTCTGCTCTTGAGACGAGATCCATCCCTCATATCTCCAGGCACTCCCAATTCACTGCAATCTTTCTTAACATCGGGGAGGTTTTTGTCCCCATTAGGGTCATACATATATCTCATTTGTTGGTTGAGCAAACATCCTCTCCAGGATGGAGAGGCTCAGAATAAAATGAAAAAGGACAGAGTCTGGCACTTTTAAAGGCTGTGGGAATGATGTCACTGACTTCAGTGGGGCCACCATTTTAGCCAGAGCTTTCCTCCAAAATCATCATTTGTGTCACATCTTTAACATGGGCATTACAGACAAAAATCAAAAGGAGGGACATGCTCTTCCCTCAGCAGTGGTCTCTTCTCAAGAAGTGACAGGAGGGAAATTCCTGTTTATCCAAGGTTGTTATCCAGGGAGGCCCCTGACCCCAGAGCTGATTGGAGCACAGTTCAGAAAAGCAGAGTTACCAGCACTGATCAGTGGTGGGGCCACCAGGAGCTGTATCAGAGCCTGGGACAGGGACAGCACTGCAGCCCTCCCCATTCCTGGCAGCCTCCAGCCAGTGCCTCACACCACCCCTGCCCCTCTCCCTGTAGGGCACAACTGACCCCACAGCTCTGCTCCGAGGGATCACGGCTGCGGGGAATATCTACACGTGCCAGGAGCCACTGCAGCTGAGCACAACCTTCCTCATGGCTCTCAGCCCAAAGACACAGCAGAGGTTTGCATCCTGGAAGTAACCACTGACTGTCACAAACCACCCAAAGGGCTTTAAACTATTAAGCACCTGTAAAGTGGGGCAGAATGAAACTCTCAAAACTTTAGGAGATGTTTGATTTGGCTTCAAAACCTCTAGCCCATCTTCAGCTTCACTCAGCAAGCTCTTGAATGTTCCCACAAAGCAAAGCCACGAGCCAAAGAACAAAACCAGTCAAGTGCATTAACTTAGAAGCAGCAGGAAGCGCCATTAGAGAATGTGTACGTGTTAAACAACAAGCACCACTAAATGCACAAATAGCTTTTATCCTATTTGCTGTATCTCATACACGCAAAGGAATCTCTGCTTATTTGTTGTCTGGCTTAGATTCCGCTTGGTTTCGTTTTTAAAAAGGATTAAAAACAAATTGTCACTTTAGCTCGCTGAAAAAATAGGGTCAGTATCTTCATTAATCACCATTGACAACCCACTCCACCTTTGATCACAGCCACAAGACTCTGAAATTCACTACAACACACCTGTAAATGACACTGCATTTCAGATTAGCAGTCTACTGTAAATAAAAATGTACCCCGAATTCAAAGCTGCTCTCAAGACACACAGCATAATGGATGTGGTATTTTAAAGTTCATGAAATATTGAAAACAGATATTTTAATTTGCCAAATTAATTGCTAAACCACTTTATGATCGGTATGGTTTCAAACTTTACTAACATTGTAGAGTCCTTCTCTTCACTCCTCATTTCAGTGTTTTTTCAGTTTGAGCTAACTCTTTTCCAAGAACCAGGTGTCCAACTCCCACTCCTCTGAAGTCTCCTGATCACCATATAATACCTATAGGATTAGCCCTACAGAGAGTCAGGCATTTCCCCTAGAACATTATTCTCATTAATCTTATGGAGAAGGGCTATCTCCTTTTTACTTGACAGCTCTTTTGCAAACATTTTTTTTAATAGGTAGGAACAGGAAAGGGAAAAGAGAATGATTGCCACTGTCTCCTCTAACACTGTTGAAGGCACAAAGTGAAACTTGCAGATAGCAGGTTCATACAGAAAACCAGAATTAAGCTTTGGAGTACTTTTTTATGGGACACTGAGAGTGGCTAAAACTCACATGAGCTTTACAAAATGGGATTAGATATATTCATTGGAAAACAAAATCCATGGAGAAATATTAAACAAGAAGTTCTTTTCACAAAATGCACTGGTACCATGAGTATTCTAATTCTAAGAACACAAGAAGAGAAGCCCATGTTAATAGCAAGTTATCCTTCCTATGAATCTTAGTAGGTATTAGGGAAAATTAACTAGAATATATTCCTGATTTAACAGTATTTCATGCAGGTCTGGGCAAAAGGTAAAAAAAAAAAATGAACTTTACATGATTAAGTATATTTGCTTTAAGAATAGTTTAAGAGGTTAGGGCTCACCTTAGTTTCTTGCGTTTTTATATCTGAACACTTTAATTGCCCTTTTATTATATTTGTTCAATAATTTTTAGGTTCACTTTTAATTATATTTTTTTATTGCACGGGACTGGGATCAAATTTAGATGAACTGCTTTAAATGGGAAGGATTATAAATTCAAGCATATGGCTGGAACATAAAGCTGAACACTGTTCCTTTAATATAGAAAAATTCTGCCTGGAAAATCTATAAAATGCCAAGAGAACCCTTTCTCAAGACAATCAGTCTGTGAGTGCTTGTAGGAATCAGCAGGAAGGAGGACAGGGGGAGCTAATCAACATATCACCAAGTATTTTGACCACTTTATTTTAACTGCACAGGTTTGCTGCATTTTTCCCTGCTCCTCTTAGGGGAAAGCAAAACCCAAGATGAATTCCAGTCTTTTTAATGAGATTGATGGTAAATCTCCTTCAAATACAATTTTTGCTTTTGTGAAATGCTGATAAACACGTGCTGCCTTTGTCCTGTGAAGCTGCCCCATCAGAGTGAGATGTCCCAGAGAGCAAAAGCTTTGTAGTGCTCTGGATGTAAACTACAACGATTTCACAGCACCAAGAGCTCTTAAAAGTTTCATGACTAGTTAGGACTCTTATTAATTAAACATGAGCCATATTATTACAGCTCTTGTACCAATTAAGCACTGAATTGGTGCCCTGCTACAGAGAGTGACAATGCTGTTGTCCTTTGGATCTCACATCAATGTTTTGACTTGTTAGTTTGGGTGTTTAATCCAGATTTTCAAACATGGAATTAATAAAAACTGAAGGCTTCCATTATGTAGCCATGGCAGGGGCCATACTTAGTAATTCAATCACTTCTTATGGGCTTGTACTAATTATATCAACTCAGTTTTATTTAAATGCCTTTGAAACATTTTGATGTAGAAGGGAAAAAAAAAAAAACCACAACAAAAGAAGAACTTTATATTCACCTCAGTAATGCATTAAGCTCTCAATTTGACCAGCATTTTAACTGCCCGCTTTGAAATCAGCAACTTTTCATTTTCAACTTTACCCCAGATTCTTCTGCAAGGCATTTGATGTTTCCTTCTCCCTGGGGGAGGTAGTGGGTTGGACATAAGATATTTGATCGCTGATACAGTAATAGCTTTAGTTTCAGCTGAATACATAAATTGGGGAAAAAAAAGAAAAAAAGAAAAAGAAAAAGAAAAAGAAAAAGAAAAAGAAAAAGAAAAAGAAAAAGAAAAAGAAAAAGAAAAAGAAAAAGAAAAAGAAAGAAAAATAAAAATGTAGTGATTATTGTGTGGGCTCATATGATTAAAATTCCACAAGTAGCTCCTGGGCTCTAGGTAGGAGTAGCTTCCATAGACCTGATTGAGTATTTTCTCCCTGAAGTTAAGACAATTTTTCTCTTTAGGTAGAAAATTATTTCTTTTCAAATGAATTTCCTTTCAATATCTTCCATAACCCACAACCAAGCCACCTGTTTTTTCTGTGTGAGATAGGAGAGGTGTGGCAGACAGTGCTAAAGGGATGCTCATGAAAGCCATAGTGATATGAAGGACCCGTGACAGTCACACACCAACAAGACTTTCTGAGTGACCCTGAGAGCAGGGGAGAGTCAAAGTGAAACAATGAAGGTTGGTAGTTGTGTGCTCCTAACCCAGCACAGCACACTGCATGATGACAGCCAGGGACAATAAAGGGAAATTTAAAAAAAAAAAGTAGCCAGAAACAGTCCCTGGGGTGTCTGTGACAGCCGCTCATGCTTTATCTGAAACAGGTTCCATGGGCGATCTGTACTTTCTGCCGCCCAAAATACTTTGCTCCACAGGGAAGAGAAATGTGCAAAGCCAATTTCCCTTGTGCCACTCCACCTAGAGGTCTTCTACTCGGACAGAGCAGAGGAGCCATCCTGCAGTGCTACCAGCCAAGGATGGCACACCACATATGCCCACAGCAGAAGCACTGGGGTTTTCCCTTCTCCCACCCCAGTCTTCATGGTTTCTATGCACAAGGCAGAGATACAAGAACACTCTGTGGCAGTTTCGCTTCCACAGAGGGCAGGAAACAGCAAGAACATCCCTCTGCTTCTGCCAGCAGAATACAGTGCCATTTGCCCCTTTTCCCACTGTTTTCTTCACAGTTGCTGGGTTCTAATGGTGTTTTCAGCTCCAAAACAACAAGAACTTTTGCTTACCAGATGAATAATTGTAAGGGTTGTGCAAGGAATAACTGAGGTGCCTGGTCGCACAGTTTCCAGAGGAGCACGAGGTGCTGTCACTTGACAAGAGGCTCACAAGAGACATAAGGACTGATTATTTTTAGTTGGTTTTGGTTTTTTGGTTTTTTTGGTTGGGTTTTTTTTTTTTTGGTTTGATTTGGTTTGGTTTGGTTTGGTTTGGTTTGGTTTTTTTTTTGGTTGGTTGGTTTTGGTGTTGGTTTTGGTTTTGTTTTTGGGTTTTTTTGTTACAAATCCAGGACTAAAGACGCCTATTCTTGCTTGGACAGGAAACTGCCTATGCAATCTAAAGAAGCAGCCACTGATATAAAGTCCTATTTCTTTCCCACTCCCCTGCTCCTATGAGGGGTACAGTTCAAGCAGAGCATAGACACAGCTTTTCTCTTAGGCTGAGCTGGAAGTCCAGCTCAAGGAAGACTCATAAATACCAAATTACCGACTGCCAACAACTGTGCTGGACTAAATTTTACCTGACACTTATACATCTGCACCTCTGGTCAAGTAAGAAGAACCCCTTCCGTGGAATATTCATACCAAGCCTGTCACAGCTACTGACCCAGTCCTCAGAAAAAGTTCAAACTATTGGCTATATTGCATAGAATAAAAATTATTGTCTCTTTAGGAGGTGCAGCAACTCCCATCCCTGTACTAGCATTTGTAATGGCCAGGATAATCTCCAGCCATCAAATTGCCTTTGTCCATAAGAGGTGACATATCCTAAATATGCACGAGGTTCCCTGCTTGACAGTCAGGGCAATTCAAGCAATAGAAGGACACGGTGGGATCAGCAGCAGCAAGGATCACATATTTCCTCAGACTGCAACAAACACCAGGCCTGAACACCAGGCAGGAATCAAGATTCTCAGAGGTTTAACAGATGGGCTAGTCCAGTGCTTCTTCACTGCTTCAAACCTGGGAATCCTCCTCAGAAAATAATTTGCAGGCTATCTTGCACAGGGCTGTCACAGCAGCTTATCAATTTATAACCAGTAAAGATCAGCTGAATCTGTGAATATTTATTAATTACTCTTCTGTGATGTGTTCATTTGGCATGTGCGTGGAAACGTCCACGTATATCTTTCATTGTCCAGTTTGCAGCCATTCCCAGAGGGCACAGATGGAGAAGCTCTGCTCCAATGCAGCTGAACTGCAAAGGAGAGTCAGCTGTACCTGTGTGATCCCTGACAGCTGTTTTCCAACAGCACCAAAACACCTGCTGGGAGTAAAAATGTGAGCAACAATGTGAGCTGTCAGATTAGAAGGACTCAAGGTACCTCTGTTGAGGAGATGAGAAGATTTAATTGCATTTTTTGGGAAGGGATCCCATTGTCCAATAAGGTACTCGAGGTACAATAACCAGGAAATTTTAATTTAAAGAAATAAAAGGAGGATGACTGTTCCCTACCACACAGATATAAAAAAGACAATTTCACGTCTGGATGATTGACTCCAATTTACAACAATCTTGTAACAATAATCATTTCAATAATGTGGCTTGCCAAGGGTTTTAGGGCAGCTAACTGAATTATAGCAAATCTTTACAATTACAAGGTTTGTAATGAACGCAGTTAGTGAAGCCTCAGCGGCCTTCCCTTATCATTCAGCAGTGAGTGATAGCTCGTTGGAGGAGGCCACCCTTCCGCAAGGAGCAGTGGAGCAGCACACAAACCAGCCACGGCTCAGCTCGATGGCTTCGAGGAGCCAGGCCTGCAGGGGCAGAGGGCACGTGTGGTGTGCAGAGGCTCCCCGTGCCACCCTTCACCATTCCTGCTAAGGGCTCTCTGGAAACCGAAAGAGAGGAAATTTTTATCAGATATTAGGAAGAAATTCTGTGCTGTGAGGGTGGTGAGGCACTGGAACAGGCTGCCCAGAGAAGCTGTGGGCGCTCCATCCCTGGAAGTGTTTAAGACCTGGCTGGGACCCTGGAGAGTACCCAAATTGTGCCCCTTGGATATGATATAATTTCTGCCCTTTGTAGAATACAGCTTCCCCCAGCAAGTACAGTGTTTTTCCAACCTCAGTCAGTTATAGTTTATAAGAGAAAAACTAAAAAGCAACGAGAAATATATTTTGTCCACGACAAAAGTCGTCACAAGAGACTCAGATGGCTCTTCCTTCCTGATCTCCACTGTCATAACAAGCTGGAGAGTCAATGTCCCAGTCATGAGACCAAGTTTTCTCTGTGAGAGAGCCCAACACTTGTGGATGGACGACTTTGGCCAGCCCTCCTCTCTCAGGCTGCTCACCAAGGCTTTTCTGAGCATACAGGCAAGATCTAATGTGGAAATCTTCAAACCAAGTATGTAAATGTACAGGTACATTGCTGATATCCACACTGGAGCTTGTTAGTGAGGTTCCTTCACAGTCTGCAGAGACAAGAAACAGCTTTGCCTTGTTCTGAGGTGACTTCTAAAAACTTGAGAGGTCTTGTCACCAAGAAGTGCCTGCGTCTCCAGGTTGTTTTATAGTGAGGGTGGCTGAGGCTGAGGCCAATAACCACAGTGTGACACAGGTAAATGATGTGAAACCCAGCTCAGCAACCAAAACCAGTTCCTTGTCTGGCACACAAATGTTTGCTCATCATACCCTGAGGTTCATGCCTGGTACCTTGCAGCTGCCCTGGCTGCCTCTTCCAGGTGTGGGAATGTGCTTGGCTACAAATGGATTTACTGCAGTAATAAATTATTCTCTGGGCTTGTGCCTGGAGTGCACGTGTTAATGTTGACTTCTTCAAGCAACCAGTGGGAGCACAGCTTGGCAGCGCCTCAGATGCACATCACAAAGGTCAACCACCTTTTGGTTTGACACAAATTTCAGCAGTTCCAGCAGCAGCCGGTAAATGCACACAGCTCTCAGCTGGTTTTCTTCATTGGCCTAATGTGTGATCTGTGACTGTGTCTGAGACTTCTGAATCTGACAGTTGTCACTATGTAAGTAAACAAGCAATAAACAAAGCAAGTAGCAACTTCAGGTGGCTTTCAGGAGCTCTCTGCAGTTCTGTACCTGGTCATCTCTGTGCACTTGTGCTTAACAGCACAAGTTATCTCCTTCCAAAGTCAATGGGATTTTGTAACCTAGAATTGGAAAATCAGCTTTTTCATCACCAGCTATGAAATGGTTCAAAAATTCACGGTATGTTGAGACCACCATTTGTCCTGTTGATGAATAGTCTTTTCCTTCGTGTTTCTTTATCTCCTGACTGCCTCTGACAGCTTCCTCTGATTCTGATACCCGACATTTCCTGGAAAAGCAGGCAAATTTTTCTGCTAGGTTTCTGCAGCACCTGACAGGGCGATGTTGATAATAATAAGGATTCATATCTTTCCAAAGGAGGTTCATAGTGACATGGAGATATCAGCTCTTCCTATAAGGAGCAAGGCTGAAAGGCTTGAGTGCTCCCACCTCCCAGATTCAAGACTTGCTTTGTCACTTTGCAGTATTGATCATTATAAGCCTGGGATATTTATTGTGCCGCTCTGGTTTCTTTGCCAATTAGAGTTATAACTAATTAAGTCAGAAAAACCAATAGCCCACCTTAAAACTTTACTTTTGTGCCCTCATGACTTGACTCTGATGGCTCTTGGCAGACAACACTCCTCACATTCAGTCTGCAGACAAAGCTTGGTTTTCTTAATGTCAGTAGAGCGAGCCAAGGTAGTTCTGCATTGCGCAGATGTACAACACCCGAGAGGGAGAGAACAAAGAGCTCCCTCACAGTCGTGCGTGTTATACAACCATGGAAAGAAACAAAAATACATCCCCAATAAAAATTAGGAGGTCTTTTGTATCTGAATTATTCAAATGGGAGTTTGCTTTTATGCCTCAAGCTCAAGGTAGTTGTCTTCCACAGCATGGCCTACATTCAGGGCATTGAATATATAACTATATATACAGCTGGATATATAACTGTGCTGAACAAAGGGGAGAACTGGCAAAGCCCTGCCACTGAATCTCCTGCCCCAATTAACCTTGCTCCTGCGTGGTGCTATAATTGACTTCTGCTCTTTATTAAATGCAGAAGCACTTAGTCCATTGCTCCTGAGCTGAGCAAGCTACCAGCTGAGCCTTTTCTTTACCCCCTCAGAGGAACAATGAGGCAGCGTGAGAGCTGCAGCTCAGCCCACACCCTCCTGTCCCCCATGGTGTACCCACGTTTGGAAGAGAAAGGCAGAGCCTACGTGGGGTGTGCTCTCAGAAGCAGAACCAACCCTCCCAGCGGCCCTGTCCTAGTCACGAATGCATTTTGTTTTACTAAATTGTTGTAGAGAAGCGGAGAAGCAATGTGTTTCTCCATTAGGAAAAATCAAAACTCCGGTTCAAATTCTGAAAGAAAAATATTATTCTTCCCTCCCTTCTCCCTGTTAAAAACAGCTGCACGCTTCCAACCATTTCTGCTAAGAGAAATCAGACTTCCTATTCCAGTGGGCAGAACCCTCACCAGGCTTTGCTTGCTGGCAAATCCTCTGTAAGCTGAAGAAAACGAAATTTCCTTTATTTCAAGAAATCAGTGTGTGCACTCAGGGCTTACAAACACCTTTGCCACTGGATGGGGGTACCTGTTGTGAAGAAGGATAAGAACTGTCACTGCCAGATGGACCATTAAGGGCACTCACTGCAGGCCAGAGAGCAAAAACCAGACCCTGAAATTGCTTGATCTTTTATTGTCCCTGTCAAAACAAGGGTTTATCTACTCCAGGGAAAATGGAAGGAAATTCTAGCATATTCCCCAGTCTGGCCTAATACAGAAGCAGGGGTTAGCCCAATCCCACACTTAAAATACCAAGATGGGACAGCAGAAAGTTGCAGTCTCTGATCTCTCTTTGGAAAACACAAGCGGACAACAACTCAGCTACACAGAGGTTAACAGGAACCAGTGCTAGAGGGTTCAGTGGTAGAGAAACAGAGTCAAGGAATAGATTTATTCCTCCAGTGCCTTGGGCACTGTTTTTGGATTAGAAACTCAGAGCTGAAGATTTTTTGTTGAACTGAGTTATTTTTTGGTAATAACCTTGATTTTGTTACTGAGCTGTGATATCCTCTCTGGGAAAAAGGGACAAGGTTGTCCTGTCTCGTGGCTTTGTTTGCCAGCTCTTCTGGCCATTCTACAGGAATGTTTAGTCAAAGCAAATGTACTTTGTATTTCTAAGACAAATATGCTTGGAACTCTGAAGAGTACGCCAGTTTTTTCCAACTAGAGGTTGTTATAGTCCAGACCATCAATTCAGTAATGGAGTTTGCTTCTTCACCAGCCCTCACATGTGTCAAAATCACCTGAAATATTTTGGAAAAGGATCACCTTCTGTCCTTGGACGGATTTTTCTTTTTTACCACAAGGATATTTTTAATTGACAGAGTAGGAAAGGAATTGATTGGCAATGAAAATAAATGCAAGTCTCATTTTTAAATTGATGCCATAAAATATTACAAGCTCTGCCACTTTTCTCTCCCTTGGTGAATAGTGCTTCAGAGAGACAACTTCCCGCATATCTGGTTAAGAAGTACATGGTAGCTCCACACGATTCATTTTAAGTATTTCGCTTTCCCTCATTGACAACGTTGCCTATTTGTTCACTGTGTTCAGAGGAAAGGTCTAAACATGCCCAAGCTACATGCAAAAGGATCTTCAGAAGTTCTGTACATGTCAGAAGGGTCTTTTTACTCAGCAGGCTGCATTTTAGATACCAGGAGTATTTTAATAAAAGGATTTCTGTTCAGATCTCCAGTACATAAAAAGAGCATTCCAGGGTGAAATACAATTAAACACCTCAAGCATCACTTTTCTGACATTATAGTTTTTCTAGGCATAATTTTCTAGATCTCATACTGAAACAACTTGAAGAAAATATGAAATAAAAGTATTATTTATTCTTTTGTCAAAGAGAAATTCCTGATCTTCAAAGCACAGAAAGATTCTTCTACGTTTGGTCTACTAACTTGCATACCTATCAGATTTTGAAAACTTTTATACCACTGGATCATTTTCTTTTGTGTGTAAGAGAAACATTCAAAGAAAAAGTTCCCAATAGTCATGTTCAAAATCTGCTCCTGCCCATTCTGTCAATACACTGGTTTTCAAAATTTGCTTATGGCAAATAATTCTGGGAATAGGGAAAATAGAGAGTAACTCCTCAGAGGCCCTTCTTTTTTTCTAGTGCAATAGAAGACGCTGAAGGATTTGATTTTATCCCATCCTTCATTTAAAAAAAATCAGTAATATGACTCCGGCTATATTTTTCCACAAGACCTCCTAAGAAGTCGTATTCAAAGCCTTATAAAATATTTTGGCCATTTTTTTGCACTATTTCAGGTGACCCATAAGACGTTTGTGTTTCCCAAACTGTTCATCAAGTGCTGTTTGTGGCTCTTCTTTACCTCCTTGTTGGATCTCCTGGGAGATGTGGAGCCTCTCTCAAACCCTCAGCTCCCCAGCCTATGCCTCTTCAGGGGTTAGAAGTGAATAAATCTTCTGCCTAATCCCAGACTGGGCAGTCAGATATCCTACAACCACTGTAAAATATGGATATATGTCACAGAGACTGACAGGCAGCTGTATGGGCATGAGTGATGACTCTGCAGCTGAGGGAGTTTTGTATTCAGCACCTGAATGGTTGTTAAGACTTCCAACACAAACGCCAATTATGACAGGCAGCCCAACCCTTGACCTCTACAGCCCTAAATTTTGTAGCTGATCACAGAGCAGTCGAATGCGTGATGACTTTTAGTCACATCAGCCTGGTCTGAATTGAAGGTCTTAAGCAAACTTGAGAATAGAAAGACCATTTTCCATTACCAAAGCTATAAGGCTTGTTTGAAAATGTATTGATGCTAGAAGGTAGGCTAAAAACAACATTTTATGTTTGAGTTTTTATTAGTAACTCAGAATTTCCTATCTAGAGCTTACAATATAAATGTTTAGCCTTACAGCTCAGGTCTAAGTTTCATAGATTAGATCTAGGAATAGTATCATACATATTCTTAAAAATCATTTCCTGTAAGACAAATAAATTCTATACAATTAATTCTTGTAAAATTAAAAAAAAAAAAAGGCAAGAAATGCAACATTACAAGTTGCCAAATGGACAAATGGATTCATCCCATACAAATGACACCTCTGTCTAAGCCTCGGAAAGGGGAGGCATGGACTGATATCTACTCCTTGTTTAAAATAGCTTTATATTTATCCAAAGAGGGGTCTCTAACCCAAAGGTTAATACCAGAGGCAAAAGAGAACACTTTAAAGAATATTCCTGAAAGATATCAAGGCAACAGGCACTCTTGCAAAATATCCAGTTGAGCAGACAAAAGAGACAGAAGCTAAAAGCATGAATGTGTCAACATGAATCTTTGGGACAACATATATCCTGTTCACAACAACCTGCAGGAGGGAAAAGCTCATTACTGTTCACTGGTTACAAAATGGAAAACAAAGTTTAGGAATGGAACACAGCAGGTTTAAGGCCACAATTCGTAAAAATGCTCATGAAGTTATTTGCTGTGTATATTTTAAGTGAGACACCTAAAGTGATCACTTTAAGTGATGCTGTTTTGTGGGTACAGCAAATCTCAAATTCTGTCCTACGTCCAGCCCTAGATCTGCAGTGCCTTTAATAGACAGGCACCTGCCACAGGTTGGAGTCACAAAATCCTAAATACAAAAAATGAGCACAGCTTTGGAGCAACTCAGTCCATAAGTAAATCATTGCACTAAAATTTTTATCCCCATTTACAAGGATTACTATTTCAAATATTTTCCATAATATGGATTCTGTAATTTACGTGATAACAGAAATAAAGGCCAAAATGTCCATGAAATACACATTCAATGTCACTGCAGTGGTAGCATGATGTTAATAATGTGAGGGAATCTTGTCACTCCGCAAAGTTCAGCGAGGCTGGCAGGAGAGCACAGCACAGTCATGTTGAAACCCAGGAACCAGGGACTAACACTGAAAGACAGAAGAAATTGCACTCCCAAGAGCATACACCTAATTTCAAGCACACCTTTATAGGAAGTGTTTGTACAAAAAAACTGTGAGGAGCTTAGTCTTTTTAAATGTAAAAGAATGTAGTAAAAGCATTAATTTAAAGAGCCCAGATTCCTGAAAATTAAAAGTTCTTTTTCTCTCAGATCAGAAACATTTGCTGAATAGATAAGCAGGAAAGAGAAGCTGATGGTATGCCTAAGGAAACCCATGTACTACATTAAGATGTATTGAAAAATACATACGAAAACTCAAAGTAAGTGTTTTTATTTGGCAAAATACCAATGTATTCACTCTGCTGCCCCAGAGCATAAAGGCAGTGGCTGTGTCCCAATATTCAGCTCCCCTCTGCCAGCAACAGGACTAACTCCATTGTGTAGTTCTGCAAAGTCTGGGGGTGATTTCACTGGTTGTTTTTCCCAGAAGAAGAAAAAACAAAAGTAAAAAAATATATTAATAAGAGTATCTCAGAGAAACAAGAACCCATTTAGGAGCTCTGCTAAGAATGCCGACTCTTCCCCTGAGGTGTGGAAAACTGTGGCAATGGTAGATAGGAGAAATTATATAAAGGTGACACTGTTAAAGTAGATTGCTCTTTAATTGTCTGCCCTGGGCAAATAATACCATCTTTTTCCATTCTTCTTTCTGCTTCTCCCTCACATCCCTGACACTAATGTAAAGTTTCGTGTTCTGACTATTAATAAACTGGTAATGTTATAAAAACCTTACATCTAGTTGAATAACACTGAATTAACAGCCCAACCACTGATCAAATTTATTTCTGTGTAAAGGAAGAATATCTGCTTTGATATCAGTGGCATTGTATTAGCTTAAACTTGAAGATCAGAGTCACTCTTAAGATTCCTGCTAGGATAAAGCTTTTTTCCTCCCCTGTTCATTTCTGTGCAGTCTGAGGCCAGTTTAATTTTCAAGACCCATATTGCCTAAGGAGCAGGCTGCAGGCAAATTCCCACCAGTTGGATTGAAAGGTGAATTTTAAGCTGATGCAATCAAGCAACAGGAAAATATAAGATGTTTTGAAATTTCTTTCCAAGGAGGTATTTCAATTGGGTTAAGAGTAGTTCACACTGATTTAGCCTGAGAGGAAAAAAGAGCTTGCACACCTGTTACAAGGTTTGTCCTCAGCTCGAGGTCACAGCCCACCAGCTGAGGTGCAGGAATTAACTCAGCGCCCACACTCAGTCCTTTGAGCACAAAGGGGCAGCAGCTCCACAAACAAGCCCAGCCCAAACGGGAGCACCTGCCTGATCTTAGCTGAAGTCAATTCCTTCCTCATTTGACCTAACCCAGAATAATCCATTATCCCTCTGAAATACAAATACCTATACAAGCTTTGGGCTTGTTGACCAGATCAAATACAAATTGCCTCAAGTTGCATCAATACAATTTATTTAAGTCTCCTTGCTCATACCACATTCCATATCCTAAGCTCGGGTATTTTGCCCATGATCTCAATGCAGATTTGAAGAGCCTCTTGTTAACCAGGATAAATGTTTTGTGCCTCACACTGAGGCTCCCAGAAATCCTTATCCTTGATTTTATTGTTCCTGATCCTGGACCTGCTCTGGATTTCTCCTGGCTCTCATGGCTGTGATGTCTGTGACTGGGAGCACTGAGAGCTTTGCAGGATCAGCCTCCAGAGCCCTGATTATGGTGGATATAGAGAGACCCATGCCCCCACCAACAGCACCACAGTCCCATGCTGAGCATGCTTCTCCTGGCCTCAGAGGGAAGACATCTAAGAAAATATGTTCGTATTTTCAGTGTGTGCCTACAACTCATTCCCTACTGTTATACTTTTCCCTGGTTATATGCCTAAAATCAAAGCTTCACTTCCATGCTGGGATCCAGCACACAGGAACATCTTGTTACTCCTTTGAATATCCCTCCACTTGGTTCTCTAACACTTCTATTCAAATTCTTCTTTTTTCAGGCTGTAGCATCTTGATATCAACATTGTTTTGCATCCTCACTCTGGCCTCTGATTTTGTCATCACTGCAACTTTATTTTCTGTATTTCTGCTCTAGGAACAGCTGCTGCTACTCCACCAGGATCTTCCTTCCCCCCTCAGTCTGGCTGTCGGGAAGCTGCAGGTCTTCTCCAGCCCCACAGTTTCTGCCTGTGCCATGGATGACCCAAAACTGCCTGGGTATTCCCTGCACTCAGGTGTGCCCAGGGAATTGTTTCTGCAGCCCACACCAGCCACAGAAGCACATAAGACTATTTCCACAACAGGGTCCCTAGGAAGCCTTCCTTTCTTTAAATTTTGGGGACCTCAACCTCTGCAGCAATGCTGTAGTACCCCAGGTCTGAGTCTGCTTGGCTTTTACTGCAAGCCCTGCCTTTTTCCCAGCTGTTATCTATTGGAGGAGAGCCTGTGTAAAGCCCACCCAGCACCCCACCAAATCACAGGGGGTGCTGGCTGGAGCTCTCCAGGGGATGAGCTCATCCCTGGCCTCTCAAAGGGGACACCCCTCCCATCTCCTCAGCACCCCAGCCTTACATCTAGCTGCTGGACTTCACCAGGGAGGGCAGGAGTTTTGGATCAGCATTTCCTCACAAGTGGAAGGGTTTGCCAGACAGCCTGAAACTCTTTTGGAAACTAGACCAGTGCTCTACAAAGAAAGAACAAGCTTAATAAAACAGTCTTGGAACAAATTTATAAAAATGAAAAGGAAGCTCTCTTTCTCTCTCTCTCTCTCTCAGCTAACTGCATCCTGGCTGGGCTCCAGTTGCTGCTCTCTTTATTTCATCCAGCTGAAGTGCTGTCGGGGCCTGTCTCAGCTCCAAGAGCCACAGTCAGAGCCTGGAAAGCCTGAGCAGTTAATGTTGAACTCAAACACTTTCATTACTTTCCAGCTCTTTAGGCAAGGCACAGAAGAGGGATGCTGCCCTGGGGATGCTCCCATTCCCACAGACCCCTTCTCTCCTTGCAGATGCAAGATCCTGTACAGATGCAGAAGCCCTCTAGTGTTACCTGCAGCTGATAAACTCAATCTTTCATCAAGAGATGCATTTTTACCATGGAAACTCTGGGATTGTTACCTCTTACTACCTGCCTTTAGGAATGTGGATATCCCCTGGCACAGGCCAGACTCATCCTGGCATCTCCATTTGTGTGGCCACTGATCTCCATCCTTTCCTGACCATAAACACAGGGAATAACAACTGGGTTAGCAATTTTCCCTGCAAGCAGCCCATGCACTCTCTGCTGATGAGATGCTATCTGCACCCCAGCAGGGTAACATTTAATCTTAAATCCACTGTGATGAAACATCTTTCCTGCCAAAAAAGGGTGTGCTCACCCTCCCTCTCCCCAGCAACACTTCTCCACCCCTTTCCTTACAACCAGCCCTGCTCTGACCCTCTGAGCAGCCAGCTCAGGCCAAGCTGCTCTTGCTTGCTGAAGTCGCCGAGCCAGCACATCGAGGGGTTGGCCACACAGCAGTGCCTGTGCAAAAGAAGCAGCTGGAGTCAGAGGTCTCTGTGGAAAAGGGGAGTGGGGGTGGGGCCACTGATCTCAGGAGCAGCCCATGGTCGAGTCATCTTAGCCACCCACTCCATGCCCAGTCCTAACACCTGAAAGCTGCATTTTGTACAAACACATAAAATCACTGCCATGTGCTGTACAAACAAAGGATGATTAGAGACACAGGTGACAGTGGGGACTAACAGGAGGAGAGTGGAGGGCAAGTTCCTGGTTTGACTGACCAAGTTCATATGCCAGGCTTCACATCTTCATTGCTGAGTCCAAGGACACGTGGCATGAACAGCACTAAACCTTTAGCAGTGCAAAGCTTTAGGATGTGCACAGGTTGGACATTTATTCATTTCCCACACTAAATGTTGAGTTGGGCAATTCTACAGCTCCTTTGAGGCTCATCTTTCCATCACACCCTGATGTCACTTCACCATTCAATGCATCTCAAACTTGCAGCCTCCAAGGCTCTGCTCCACACACAGTCAGAAGCAACACTCAAACGTGTTTCAGACAACAGATTTTAAACTCACATACAACATTTTTACAGTACATTATGAAACCACGCCCATGCCTGGTTTTCTGTTCGGTTTTGGTGAGAACAGTGAGGCTTTCTTGAGGAGCTGTTCTGACATGTCTGTCACGGGGGTAGTGGCAAATGTCACTTGAATCTTCACTTACCAGACAGCCAAAACTCAGCTTGATGCTTGTGGACTTCCACTTTTAAGTTCTCGTTGCTCAACTGTTTCAGCAATTTAGGTAAGCTGGAAAAATGCATCAAAGACACACACCACCCTTTTGGTAATCAATTTGTTTCAAGCTACCTGATGAAATATGGGGAGCAGCAGCTGCTGCCAAAAGCCACAACCAGTGGTGAAGACGTGTACTCAGCATATTGTATAAAGTTTCGAAGTGAGCCTGAAAGGTGCTGGGGAGCCAGTGAGTGAAATGTTGGCATTTTACCTCAAGAACCATGATTAGAGCGGAAGATGTTGCCTTAATAAAATATGTTTTGTACCTACTCTTAGTAAATCACGGTGAAATCGACAGCCTATACAGGAGAGGAAGACTAGAACTAATCTTGCAAGCAGACTGAATTATTTCTCACTACAGATTTGAGGTTATTGGCAGACAGCCCATATTTCCATTTACTCCTCATAGCAAGCATGTTTTAAAAAATATTTTCCATATAGACAGACACACTGTAGCCACTGAGACTGCAGAGAGCTGCATGTGGGCCCTCCTGCCCTTTGGAGGCTCCAGTTTGATTTCCAGGTAATACAAACCAGAACTGAAATTGCAATTATGTCTGTAGCAGGAAACTGCTGGTTCTTTCTCCACATGGCAAATAACCAAGAGAATGGCAAAATGTTCCCAAGGAACAAAGAGATGCAAACTGCTTTCCTTCCTCCCATGAGCTACAAACAGTGCCTCTCACAGCCCTGAAATTTGCTTTGGATAGATGCTACTGTGTCTTTATCAGAATAACATCTTCATTTGTAACTGGGGAAATATTAGGCAGAAAAACTGATAATTGTAATGTTTGCTTATGCTTGATTATTATTTGTCTTCTTGTTGTCCTTCTCCCTTTTATATTTTAGAGAAGAATATCCCTGTATTTAAATGCCTCTTCAGTTTCTATTAAAATAACCAATGAAACATTTCCTCTCTCCCACCCCCAAAAAGATTTTACTCATTGAGATATCCTTCTTCTCAAGGAGAAGGAGCACTCTGTGGCCTATGCAGATGTAACACCTATGAGGTATTCTCAGCAATACATTGTGGCTGTGTGTTAGTCCCTCTGTAGAGAGACCCCTAGGCTATTGCTTTTTTGCATGATCAAAATAGAATTGCACCCACTTCTGGGTTAGTAATTGATGCAAATTATACTGACATAGCTGGTGAATTTCCTGCTTGAAATTAGCAACAATTTCAATGGAAAAATCGTTAAAAAAGAAAAGGACTAAGTAAATAAAAATGCAGTTTGTTGTGCTGTTGGCTAGGCTGAATCCGCTAATGCTTTTAAAGTACTTTTTAAGTTATTCTGTTTTAATCGGCTCAGCTATAATTCAGAGGCCACTGTTTTGACATTACTGTATGATCTGGTGGGTTTTTTTGAAAATGTTGCAGGACAAGAATTTGCACAGTTACAAAAACTATGGGTATATCAGTGCTCAGGATGGAGGGAGAGAGGAAAAGGGGGGGAATAGGGGAGGCAGGGTGGGAGGGAGAGAAGGTGTTTTATTACAGACGGCAAATGTATCCACCTTCAACACTGGGATTACTCAGAACTTCCTTCTCTTCTTGCATTTTTTCATGTAATTAGCAGACTGCTTTCCAGAAGCCAAAAACTCAGGGAGAAGATCCAGAAAAACGTGTCTGTTTTAATAACTATTTTCTTCTGACTCTCCCAAAATATCCTCCTTCCAGTTTGCCAAACAGACTTCTAGCAATAGCCTCCCTTTCCTGCTCTTCCTCACACTAACCCATTATTTCCAAAGCCATTTCAGCAAAGCAGTGTTTTGAATTTTTGTAAAGGCCGTGCATGGAGAGCCTTGACCATCCCTAGACCTCTTCACAACACGGGCATGAACTGTAGGTCAGCTCAGAGCAGCAACCAAAATTCACTGCACAAAAGGAAATCTGAGGAAATCTGTAACCAAAGCACTTAAAATGATGAATAGTTCCTCATCTAGACTTTTGTAGGAAGAATGTGCAGTCAGGACAGGTACAGCTCAGAGCAAGAAGCTGCACCACTGCCAGAGATGCCCTGAACAGCTTTGGGTGAAAGATCTGCTTCCTGCCAGTTCCAGGGCTGATGCTGAGTGTGGCCTCAGGGAGGGAAGGCAGCAAGGACTGCTGTCCCAAGGAGCCTGCAGGAGCAGTGGAGGGTGAGGAGCCACACTGAGCTGTTTGACTCCAATCCATGGCCTAGAGAATCACAGAAAAATTAGGCTGGAAAAGCCCTCTAAGATCACCAAGTCCAACCACTAACCCAGCATTGCCAAGTCCACCACTAAACCGTGTCCCTAAGCACCACATCTTCACTTTTCTTTAAGTACCTCCAGGAATGGTGCCTCAGCCCCTTCCCTGGGCAGCCTGGTAGAAGCTGGCAAGTGCTCCAGTGTTGCCTAAAATAGATGAAATGTGTAAACGCCTCCTTCAAAAAAAAAGTGCCTACAGAGCTCATGGGATGGGCACTTCTCTTGGAAAACTCTTGTCACTCTTTCCTTACTCAAAATACTCTCCTTTTGAAGTTCACACGTTGCATGCCAGCACAGGAATATCTTCTAATCTAATGTTAGCAGGAGAAAAAAAAAAAAATCTAAATCTCATGATGCAATTGTGATTCCCCTGGGAAAACAGGCAACCTTGCAGCTGTAAACTTCCTCTTCACCACACTCATGTTGTGCCCCCTACTCTCTTGGTTCTTTTATCTCAACAATAGACTTGTGACTAATATAACATTTTAAGAGCTTTGGAGCAGGGATCACAGCAATTTCCTGGAGCTAGGATGAGCTTACAATGTTCAAAGATGCGATACATTAATAAAAACAAATTAATCTGCTACAACACAAGTAATATCTTGAAGCGTATTTATTAATTCCCCTGGGATTATATGAACTGTTCAGATCCTTGGGAATTTCTTGTATTGTGCTGTAATTTATGCTAGAGAGACTAGACCTGGTACCAGCCTGCTTATCTGTCTGTGAACAGGTCAAGGATTAAGTGTTATCAGTGCATTAATAGATTTGCCTGGAGAGAACAAGGGTAAATGCATCATCATTAAAGGCAACCTTGCTAAAGTTGAAAATTGTTGAGTTTCTAAAATCTGTTGCAGAGTATGTTGAGTACATTGGCTCTCAGCATCGTGTACCTCTGAAGAGAGAAAATGTAGCCCTGCAGAGGCTTCCCAAGTGGAATTCTTGTGGGATGAGAGCACGGGGCACCTGCAGTAGACCTGCTCAGCTGGTGAGGCCATGGGCAGCTGGGCTGGAGCATCCCCCCTCCTTGGGAGGGTGTCAGAGGGAGCCTGTGCCTGACAGGGACAGCAGAGAGGCCAGCCTGGTGTGCAGTGGCAGAGCCTATTTATCTCTGGGCTCTTCCTGGGGTTTGGTGGCAGGAAATCAAACAGGATTGCTCTGTGAAAGTCCTACAAGGGGATTTCCACCAGAGTTGTGTGGATATAAAGATCTCCATGGCTTAAATAATTATTTACATTGTCCTAAGTCTTCCCTGCTCTGTTGTCCCAAGAGGCTGCTTGGCCTCTTGTGACCACACCTCCATGAGCACCTGTGAGCACCCATGTTTGGATGCCAGATCCCAGGGGAATGGCTGGAATTAGCACTTCCTTAGGCTGTTGCACCTTTCACCCCCTGTTTATCTGTGGCAATAATGTGTGCCTGGTCTATATACTCTGCATTTTGTGCTTTTATAACTGCACTATAAATTGATTGATTCCTGCAAGCAGCTAAACCTGGGGTGCTGGGGATAGCTAATACTCAAGCATGCTGATGAGCCAAATGGCTTTATATTCATCTACTCAAATCCTCATGCCTTGCTCACCAAGTGCAAAAAAGCTTTATTCACACAGAAAAAAGGTTTGTTTAACCTGAATAGTGTCACTTAATGCTGACACCAGAAAGTCAGAAACCTGCACATCAGCAGGTTTCTTTTATAATCTCTTGAGGTTCTACTTCAGCTGTTCTCTGCCCAGCTTGAATGTCTATTTGCCTCATCACAAATGATTGCCGATTTATTGTCAAGGGTAAAATTACCTACTCTAAATCCCTGCTAACTACTTCACTTACAAAAAATGATGAAGAAAAAAACTAGGTGGGGTCTTTTTGTTCCTCCAGGATCTGGCTGGGCTAATGTCCTCAACCCCTAATTGAGGCTAAGGGAAATTAGATCACAAAAACCTATATTAAAGTAACATTAAGAATCTGAATTGAAGTTGCAAAAGTGATGAATTTCAAAGATGGAGCTGAAATTCCCACTGAGCAGCCTCTCCTTACTGCATCCTTAAGCACAGAGAATTCACAAAATAGAAGTGTGCTGCCTGCAAATTGGAGCCCCATGGGCTCTGTCAGTACTGGGAAACCAAACTGGGCCATGGGCTGGGCACGAACACCACCTGTGAATGTCCACAGTGTTTAAACCTCAGTGCACCTTAGGATGGTTTAGATTCATGTCCATGACTCTGCCACGTGGGTCTGTGCATGGTCCAGAAGCAGCACTGAGCCCTGGCTGCCCTCATTTGGCTGCATGGACAAGGACTTCCATTCCCTAGGAGAAGAAAACACAGAAGTGTGGGAGCAGGTAGTGGGAAAGAGCTTGTTCCTGCCTGCTTCCTTTCTTAAAACAGTCATATCTATTTAGTAATTTTATAATGACAGGAATGATAGGCCCATTAGGTGACAGTTAGCACCTTACACTTTGAATTTTGCATCTGAAATTCCTTTCATTTTTCTCCCTCCTGTCCTTTCTGTTTTGGATTGAGCTGTATCCTCAGTGCATCCTTCCACTCCTCTCAGCCTGTCAAGAAACTTAACTGAGTCTGACTGCACTCAGATCAAGCACAGCTCCTCAAGGGAACCGTGCAACCCAAATAAAATTAAATGTAGGGATTAAGATGAGTAGGGGAGGATGTGATTAACACAACCAATTAACCCAAGTTCTCCTGTGTGGAATGAGACCTACCACATCCATGGTAAATTCTCATTAAGTTACTAATTTTATCATGGATGAACATAGAGATAACCCTTCTCAGTTCCTTTCTGTAGTAGATATTCACAAGACGTCAGTGAAAACATGCACAGCCATGCTGAGCCTGGTGCTCTCGTACTTGGCCAAGTGCTCTGGCAGACAAGGGAGCTGGTTTGTCCTGTGACAGGACCAGCAGCTGAGTTCAGGTACTCGCATTTCCACACCTGGAGATGTCTGTCTGTGCAGATTGAGCATCCTGCCTGTTTGTGGGGAGGAAAGGGGGAGATGGGGAGCGAGAAACCTGCCATCTCCTATTTTAGATACACATCAGTCCCAGCATGGGGAGTTGAACAAACACCAAGTGTGAAGCACCCAGAGCCATCCTCAGGACAGAGCTCTGCCTCTGGGAGTGGCCTGCAGGGACAGTAAATGTTATTTTCAACATTCATGTGTCCTAGAGAGGACTAAAAAACCACTTTGATAAGCCATTCACAGACCTTCTGTGGCACAGGGAAACTTGGGAGCAGAGGAATTTAGGAATGACAAGAGGCAGCCCCAGAAACACCTTCCTGGCTGCTCTCAGTCCCTGGCCCCTTGCACTTTCCTGTTGTTCCATCCTTCCTTCCTTCCAGTCTGTTCCTTCAAACCCTGGGTTTGCTCTCACCCCTGCTCTCAGCACCAGTTCTGCTCCTCTCTTCCCAATCCTGGTTGTCCTTGTGTTCTCATCCAGACATTGCTGTCCTGAGGAGCTGGCAGTCCCATTTCAGCTGCTCCTGTGCTGCCTGCAGTGCCCAGCAGTGTGAGTGTGAGTGTGAGTGTGAGTGTGAGTGTGAGTGCACGAGTGGTCCATGTGCACACACCATGCTCCAGCTGTGCCTGCTGTGCAGTGCAGCAGCCTGCATTAGATCAAGTGATTCCAAAATAGACAAAATTAGTTCCTCTCTCTGACAAAACCTAGAGAATTTTATTTCTTTCTTCATCTACTCTTTCAAAAAGACACAGAGGTGGTGCTCTAGGGCTTTTAAAATTATATGACTGTTAGCACCTTAAATAAGTAACATTTACTGTAATTGCAGCTTCCTGAGGAGCCTCCTCACATCCACCACCCAGCAGGCCCCAAATGAGCAGGGTCCTGCTTGCCTGAGCAAGGGTTGCTCCAGAGGTTTTCCTCACAGGGCTGAGGAACCAGCAGCTGCTGCACGAGCAAGACATGGGGTTTCAGTCCTGATTAACTTTAAAAAGGGCCATTTCTGAGCCATGACAGTCCCTGCCCAGACAGCTGCTTTCCATCCCACAGTATTTCAGCTATGCCAAATATGTGATAACACTTAAAATTAATGCCAGTACCAGAGTTATTCACAGGGTTAGACATATTTATTTCTGTAAACTGAGATCTTACTAAAACCTGAGTGTGTTAGGAAATACTTTAAGCACAGGGTGTGAAAGAGCCAGTCTCTCTAGAAGGACTGAAGGGAGCTTAAAAGCCAGGTACATATTCTTTCATAGAAGCATGTAGATACATCAAAGAGGGACAAGGCTGTTTTTCTGCTCTCTTTGTTTGTACAAAAGCTGTTTGGCACCTATACTGTATGTGTTTGTTTGTTTGGCAATAGTCTGCCATATGGCTTTTCTCTATTCTTCCAACTGCAGCTCCGTTCTCTTAGAAACATAAATCAGAATGACAGGTAATAGAACTGTACTTTTGTCAGAAATGGATGCACCTCGGATCTTTTAAGAGCATGTGGATATAGCATGCATACATTGTGTTTTGGAGAGGGTCTGGAGAGAGAGAAATTCACTTCCACCCCTCCAAAGCATGGTAAACTCCTGTTTCTGTACCCAGGATGCAGGTTTCCTTCTGTCTTTTGCTTCCTTTCCTTCCAAACTGTCATTCTTTTAGATAAGTGTCCAAAACACCAACCTTCTTATCTGCTCAAAAAAAAGGAGTTAAAAGCTTGTATCAAAATTCCGCTTCCTTCCTTTTTTGTGTTTGTTTTGATTTGTTCCATTTCCCTCAAAAAAAGCCAACTTTGCTGTTCCAGACAGTCCTCCTTATGAAAACAGTTTAAAATATTTTTCTCAATGAAACCTGGACACCTGCCTTATTTCAGCAATCTCAGTGCTTTCAATGAAGCAGATGCTGTTGAGTCAGACCTGCAGAAATTGTACTCTTCCTAGTCATTTTTGCTATCTAGAGTCTCCCTTAAAACAATAATGCTCTTCATCTGTATATCACCTAGTTCTCTAAGAGGGTTGGAAAAGACCACTGAAAAGAAAATAGTACACAACATCTGGAGGCTGCTGAACCTGCTCTGCCCAGCCTCCTCCCCCAGGCTGAAGTCAGCTGTGCATCTTGCTGACTCAGACCCACCACGTTTTCAGAGGGGTGAAATACGACTAAAAAAGTGCTAAAGTAAGTGTTCATCTATAATTAAATTTGCCAGCTATGCCCAAATGAGTTCAAAATACCTTTTCCAGAAATCACTATTCCTATTAAATGAGATTTTTTTCTTTTCAGATCAAAGAATAGTTTTAATAAACGAGGACACCTGTGGAAGCATTTCTTACTAAAGACAGTGATAAAATTTCTTCAGTTTCTAACCCGATGCCCCCGACTTAAGGGAAGCATTTCCTGGGCAGGTGCTGGGAGCAGCCCACCCCTCATGGGGTTTTCCTGTTGTGCAGAAAACTCAGGTCAGACCCCATTAGCACCAGCCAGCAGCACCAAGGGGCTGAGCCAGGGTTGTGATCACCTGAAAGAGCAGCAGATGAAGTCAGTGCCTGCTTTGTACCTGTCTGTTGAATTATTGATATCAAAGGTCATGCAGCTGCAGAAAACACCAAAAGCTGGCATCCTTGCTCCTTCAGAGCTCTTTCAGACAATTGCCCTCATGTTTCTCCATCACAAGGGAGGCTCTTCCCCCACCCAGAGAGCTCCTGGAGCTGCTGGGGGAAGCACAGAGCAGCAGTTTCCTCCACAGCTGTATCCAGTGTCTGTGCTGCAAACACCAAAGCCCAGGCTTCAAGCTGAGATATTTCTGGGGAGGTTTCAAAGAGGCTGCTGGCTGCCGTGCAAAGTGACCAGGGTGTCTCTGGTGTAATTATCTCAGCCAGCTGTTTTCCCAGGCATGTTTTGTAAAATCCTTGAGATTTCTATTGACCTTCGGCAACACAAATAATTTTCCTCTGTTTTATCATATTTACCATGTGCTGGATGGCATGAACAACATGCAAATGATTACAGAGGGAGTTGTAAGCACTTAAGGAGTGCAGCTGCCTGTCTCAAAACACTGTCAAGGCCACAGAAGGGACTTGCCATAAGACAAGCCACTACAGCAAGAACTGGAGAAAAGCACAGAAGAAAGGAATTTGCAACAAAAGGGCACTAATTCCAGGCCTGGTGAAGCAAAGGTTTCTGCACCTGGACAAAAATTCCCACTATGGCAAAATGTGGGGGAGAAAACAATTGCTTACAGTCATACCATCCCAAGTTATGGGAATGGCACCTATGCCCTGTGGACACCCAGAATTTGGGCTCTATAAAGGTGATAGCCCAGAAAAACAACTCTGGGACCCCCACCACCAAAAGCCAGGGTGAAGAAGGACCAGTGGGACACCACAGGATCCACAGGGTGGTGATAACTTTCTGCTTAATCTGTCTCTCTCTCACTCTCTTTGACCCCTTTCCTATTTCTTTCTCTCTCTACCTTATATTTACTGTCTTACCTCATATTTATATAAATACAGTGTTAAATAAAATCTCTACTCTTGACTTTGGCCTATGGTCTCGTTTGCACCCCTTGATTTGGGCAGAAGCACCTCTTAAAAACTGGATAATGACACAAATCTCTGTCCTACTGGCATCACTTCAACAGAGTCAGAAAAAAAATCTTAATGTAAGCATTGTCTCAGGTGTCCAAAAAGCTATATTAGGAATACAGCCTCAGAGGAATAAAATAAATAATTCTGTTTTATTTCAAGTGTGACAATATTTTTTTTTTATATAATTGTTCCTACTGCTTATTATTGACCCAAAACTCAGGGCAGACTAAAGTATCAAGAGACAGGCCCATTGGCAAGCGTTCATGGTTATGCTAAGCATTGAATGGATGGATGAGCAGAAGGGAAAAGAAGAGCTGCAGATTCTAACACTGAAAATGACATTGGGCATATTCTCTGGGTTGAGAGGAGGGAGGAACATGATGAAAAGGGTGAATTGGGAATCATAGAATCATAGGATGGCCTGGATTGGGCAGGGACACCTTCCACTGGAATGGGAGGCAAGAGCTGAGTTGGGATCTTCTCTTCTACTTTCTGTTTTTGATGAAGAAGGGGGGTCTGGGAAAGGAGCTGTGCAAAGAGACAGAACAGCGGAATCCCGTGTGTGCCTCAAAGAACAGAGTTGGAAAAGCAAGTCTGCAGCTCCAGAAAGCAAATTTTATGTTTCCAGGCCACAGAAATCTATGCAGCAGGCTCTTGGGAGCTCAATGGGGTTCCAGCCTCAGCTCCTTGAAAGCTAGAACCCCCAGCTCCTCCATCCAGTGCTTCTGTGCCCACCCTGGGCTGGGTGGGAACACCTCAGCAGAGGAAGCTCCTCCTTGCACAGCTGCAGCACATCTGGGCAGCAGGCTCCTCAAAGCGTGCTCAGCTTTGTTCACCTCCTGCAAAAGCCCTAAAGGATTTTAAATGGTTAAGCTGCATTTTTTCATATGTTTGAATCATGCTCTATTTCTCCATGCCTTATGTCAACGATGAGGTGGCTGGCCAGCAACACAACCCTGCCCAGGCAAACTCTTCAAAACCATGATCGTGTTTGCCTACAGTTTGGCTTGCAGAGATAAAATAATGTAATAATAAATCCTCCTCCCTGTCACTGAGGAGCTTTGGTTCTCCAAAATTAAATAACTTGGTGGATTGTGGCAGTGCACAATTTACCCTTTCAGCATGTGAGTCACAATCCACACTTTAATTACTTAAGTAATTCAGTCCCCAAGCCTCGTTTACAGTGGGCAGACAGTGCTTGGCATCCAGCCCGTGATTTGTAGATGCATCTGAATCTCCCACATGCATGCAGTGCTCCCCTACATAAAACTCATATACTCCTACACTCCTTTCAGGAGTTATATATTATTTACATCATCTGTATTGCAAACATAGCAGAAGAGGATGGGAGTTTTCTCTGGAGTTCAGCAGACTTTTCATGCTCCCCATGCCTGAAAGTATATTAAACATTCCTGCTTCCTCCTGTACCTCTACTTTACTGACTGCACAGCCTGTTTTATGCAGGGCAGTGCTCCCCCTCTATGTAGGTGAAGGTTTGTTTACTCACATAATGCAGCTGAAAAGGCAGCTGTAATGACAGTGAGAAACAACATAAGGAGCCAGACAATAGCAATATTTCCTCCTCTGAACATTTGAAAGGGTTTGGATAGAAGTGAAGGAGAAATAAAAACCAAAAAGTTTTATGGGATCACCAGCATGGAAAGGAGCTGGGATTGCTTCTGCAAGTTGTGGTAACTGGTAGGAGCAGTGGGGAAAGGCAGTGTGGAGAAAGACGAGGAAGGCAGCCCTGCAGAGTTCCCGTGTGCATGGCTGCTCTGCAAACTGCCTCTCCTCAACTGCCTCGGGTTCTGGGAAATTGTTTATGTGGCTTTTGGAGCCTTTGTTCTCAAATAGATCCTTTGCTGCTTCAGATATTGATCAGCTTACAAGATTCTCTGGGCAAACACAAGAGGAAAAATATTATTTGGGAGACAAATGGAATATAGCAGAAAGTAACATTTCTAGAGCACACATTAGAACCAGATGTTCCACTCAAAAGAATTTGTGGTCAGGGACTATGCCGAGAAACTAACTGCTATAAAGAGTAAAACCCAGAATTACAGCACACTGGATACAAGAAAAAGTTACACCAAGAGAAAAAAATATTGCAGAAGGATATATTAGGTGTCTTACAGTCTGACAAGTCTAATTACAGGTTACTATCCAAGCCAGGAAAGGGCTGGATCCAGCTCCCACCTCTTCCACAGATGTACTGCTGGATTTTGACCAAACCACGTAGGCTTCAGTTCAGTGTTGACTAAGGACTTAAGGGTTTTGCTGCACTGAGGGGTTTTATTTTCCTCTCTCTCTGTGCCTTACTCATAAGGACTGGATGCAGCTCATGGATGGCAAGTCCTGGGAGGGCTGGCGGGAGAAGAGCTGGCATGGCAAGGTCTGCATGTCCCTGTCGCCAGGGCACCACATAGGGTGTGAGGAGGAGGAAGGTCGCTCTCAGTCCCTCAGGGCCTTTCCCATCCCAACAGACTCTGCCCGGGGCAACAATCCCTTTGTAAATGGGGACTGGGCTGCTTCTCTGCCATTGTGAAGAGCTTCGAGGGACAAACACACTGATACATTTAGGTCTCCCACTTGAGAGAATGATAGAAGATGTGTAAAAGCACACAAATAAAAATAAATATGTCAGTCATAAATTTTAAAAGCATAACAGATGAGCACAGTTGTCACACTGAAGAGCAAGGCTTCACCTGGCTCCATGCCCCAAGTGTGGTCAGACGGGAAAGCTCAGGTGAAGCACACAGGAAGCAATGCAGGCACTGAGTGACCTTCCCTCTCTCACAGCTTCTGGTGACATAGGAACTTCTGGGGTTTCATCCTGGACACAATTTTGAGCAGAAACTGGTGGCCCTATCTTCTGCCAAATTGCCCCATCAGCTTTTGAACCCATTTGTTATTTTGGTCTCCATAACATCCCGTGGCCATGACTTGCACAACTTCACCACACGCTGGGTGGTGAAGTGTTCCCTTTTTAAACGCTCAGCTGATTTCATCAGCCCTTATTCTTATATTGTCAGGGATGACAATTAATCTCTTTCTTCAACTACCCATTCGTGATGTTATCAGGCTTCATCTCTTCCCCAAGCTGAAAATACCCAAAATGTTTTGCTTTTCCTCACACAAAAGTCACTCCATTCACTGAGCCTGTTTCTTCCTTTTTCTGGGGCTCTTGCAGCTCTCCATTGCAAGATGTGGTGATGAGTTCACTGCATAATATTCAGGATAAAGACACAGCATGAATTTATGTGGTAGCATAGCTAATTTTTTCTGTTTGTTCTCTATTCTTTTGCTAACAATTCCTAACAATCTTTTTGACCACCACTGAGCAATGAACTGATTTTCACAGGGACTTGTCCCAAATCTCTTCCCTGAACATCAGAAGCTAATTTAGATACTGTCATTCTGTGTCAGCCTGGAGTGCTTCCCCCACCCCCCCCCATATGCATCACTTTGCATCTATTGACATTGAATTTCTTCTATCATTTTATTGCCCAATCACTAAGCATTGTAAGATCCTTCTCCAAAGGCGAAAATCAGAAAATTACTAGCGAAATTTGGCCAATTTCATGTTAAATGTATTTGTAATTTCATGGGAAGCACAGTCAATATGTGAAGAATGCAACTCAGAGAAAAACCTACCTCTTGCTGCCAAGAAGTCCTGGGAAGTTCATTTCATGGAGGATTTTACTTTTAGAGAAAATAAATTCTTTTCCTCTTTTGTATGTGGCTGAAGGAGTTACAGCTTTCCAGTCTGAACTTCAGTTCTGAGATACCTACCATGCAGGGAACATGGAATTTGCCAACCAGGCAATGTCTCAGGAGGACTGTTTAAGCCTATGCAATTCAGAAAGCATTGACTTCCCAGTCAGGACAGCTACACCCTCCTCTGATGAGGCTGTGGGTTGGTGTCCTGACATCCTGGTGCAGGTGCAACACCTGCTTTGTTGTTTGCATCCCCCTGCAAGGACACTTGGAAAATTATTTTCATTAATAGCTTTCTCTAATGATTTTCAAGCCACCTGTATAGGCCATCTACACCTCCAAGCAGTTACCTGGGTCACAAAACAGCACTTTCCCCTTGGAGAAGAACAAAAATATTCTCTCTGCACAATGACAGAGATGAAAAGGACTTGTTTTCACTGTAAAAAATGAGTTTAAATGCGCACAAGGTGAACCAGACCTGACATTTGTACGTGGCTGCCTGCCTAAGGTGTGAGGTAGCTCTGGCTGTAGATTTGCATGGATAAATTCTGCTCACGGAAAAGGAGCTGGGACTTGGGAGAGATATGATGCTGCCTCCTGTCCTTCATGGCAAAATGCTTCGAGCTGCCACAGCCTGCCTTCCTTCCTTCCTTCCTTCCTTCCTTCCTTCCTTCCTTCCTTCCTTCCTTCCCTCCTCAGTTCCATTTATGTAACATTCTTATTGCAATTTACTGCACTGGAAGAGGAGCTGTTTAAGCTCAGTTTCACCCCAGTCTGAGCCTCTGTACTTTTTGGAGGATAGGATTTGTTGGGTAAGTGGATTAACGTCTTTCTTTGTGCCATCCAGGGCTGCATCAAATTGCTACTAAAATCATGAGATAGAATCTTTGGCAGTTAAAAATACATATTTTCAGGGCTGTTGCCTTCTGCATAACACACATTTGAGACCTCTAGGTGCTATCTGGAGTCTGAGGATTTTATCGGGTTTATTTCCAGATTTTAAATAAAGGGATGGACTCCATTTGGGAAGCAAGTTTATTATCACACTCAATGGCCTGTCACGGTGCACAGGAGGATGTTAAATCTGCACTTTAGAAGATAAGAATGAATAGAAATTCTGCTGATTGTGCTCCCTTTGGCTCCAGGATTGTGTCCAGACATCTGAGCTGTAGGAAAAAGGAGACAGAGCAGATCGACCACGTTGTTTTATCAACGGCTTCAATGTGCAGCATTTCGAGTAAAAAACCCTTTCTTCCCTCAGTGTTACTCCTGTTCCACATCTGCTTCCCAGCCTCTCTCTCGTGCTGCCCTTAGCTATGCTACAGGAAATACGCAGCAGCAATGTTGATCACAAACACTACTACAGACTCTTTTCTTGAGCCAAGAGCAATTGCAGAAATGGACTGTGTCTGCCAGGCAAACACATGCTCCAGGTCAGAAATAGGTTAATTAAAAGGAGATAAGCAGGGCAGGAAGTCCTGAAATAGATAATATTAGTTGGCATGAACTTGGCTTTGAAACTTACTTAATAGTTTTCCTTTTCAGAGAGTTTGTTTATTTTCTAAATCTTTTGGTCAAGGAGGAGAGGAAATGTGATTAAATAACTTTTAATTCACATTTTTTCTCTTTCCAGCTGTATGCCTGCTACTCCTTGTGTTGAAGTCAGTGCTCTTGCATTCAGTGGGGACAGAACCAGAGCCTGAATAAATAATTGAATGCAGCTCAGTGAAAAGTGCTCCATGTGGAATTTCAGAATTGTGATGACACTGGATGCAGCAAACTCTCATTTAATGTGGGTAAAAGACTGTGTGTGCTGAAGCAGAGGTCGTTCATTTGCTTAATTCAGGTTCCTAGAGTCAAGGTCATGGGGAGGGATGGTGGAGGGGGGGAGGGAGGGAAGGAGGGAGGCAGGCAGGAAGGAAGGAAGGAAGGAAGGAAGGAAGGAAGGAAGGAAGGAAGGAACCTGATGCAAGAAAACAAACAAGAATGAGTAGGATAAAATACCTTTATCTGGGCAAGTGAAAAACTGGTCAGTAAATACAGGAAAGCTATGCCATAAATAGATAATTTCAGAGCTGATTCCTTTTCTCCCAACTCTTTTTCTCATTGTGTTCCAATAATTAAAATAAAATGGTGGCTGTTCAGTGCAGGAAAGCTGTAAATGTACAAGCTATACAAAACCAGCTATGAACAGTGATTTAAAAGGAGAAAAGCAGATAATGGGCAGTTTAGAGAAATTCCTGCCGGAAAGGCAAATGATGGCAGGATCTAACCACATGTTCTGGAAAAAGAGAGTGTCTGAGCTGCCTTGGGGGTGATGATCTCGCACTGTGGCACAGTGTCCGTGTGGCCTCACAGCAGTGTGGCTCCCCTAAAGTCCTTTGTTGGACCCCAACACCTTCCAGCCTGGACCAGCCACAAATACCACAGTGTCCTGAAACACAGACAGCTATGAACGTGAAAGCTGAAGATAAAAATAAGCACAAGTCCTTCTCTTCCATCCTAAGATCAACTGAGACGTAACACAGTCCCAAACAGAGAGGAGATAATCTTAGATTTTGCTGCCAGCCTGTTTACTTAGTTATTGTCAGATGATAAATGCTGGCAAGTCCTCATCTCCTGTTTTATCCTAGAAAATGTTGTTTCCCACAGCTTCTCCTGTCAAAGCCATGCTAAGGTGGATATCAGCTAGGGTGGAAGCACAAAGCCAAGCTGTGCACTGCTAGTGATGGCAAAGCTGCTCCAGCACCATGCCCCCAGGCCACTGTGAGGCTCAGCATGATTTCCTCACACTTCCCTTTCTTGTTCAGGGTAATTGTATTTCCCAAGGATGGGAAAATATACTCTGGCAGCCAAGGTAAGTCTTCAGCATTGTGAACAGGCTGAGCTTGAACACAGACATCACAGCTTTCACCTCTAGGCAGGGCAGTCACAAATGAAATTGAAACGTTAGAACCCTTAAATGCAAAGCATGTGTCTGTGGCAACAGATTACTCTATGCCAGCTGCTGTACCAATTAGCAACACAAGTCTTTTGTGCCTTTCCTCAGATCTGAAAGATAAAATATGAATGTAGAGGAGCATCATCCAGCATCACTAAAGATGATCAACTGCTGAATCAACTGCTTCCCTCCAGCACTGGTCAAGGAACAAGAATTTGCTTCTCAAAATACTCTTTTGTCTCTCCTTTAGGAAGGATTTTCTGCTCATTGCCTTTGACTGACTGAGACCATTCCATGCCTCAACTGAGCAAAACATCCCTGGGAATGAAAAAGTTTGTTGTGAAACAGAACTGGGAATATTACACCAAAACACAGTGTTTGGATGCTGCTTAATCAATATTTCATCTCAGAAATACCAATATGTTCTGTCTGACAACCAAGCAAACAATTTCTCTGCAAGAACACTATTTATCTAAATAAAATCTAAAGCAGAAAAAGGTTAAAAGGATTTAACAGTCCCAAAATGAAAAATCCCTTTTTAGTTTAAAGAAAGCACTTGAGTTTGACTAAAGAATCCTTTAAAATACCATTCTTGGCTCAGCCTCAGATGAACATTTTTCCATTCTTTTGCTTCAATTGCCGTTCTGACAAAACTAATATTCACCTCTCTCTTGCATGTCACACATTCAAAGCAGGAGTACCCCTACCTTCCCAGACAATACTGCGTGCTTTCCTAAGAAGGATTTCTTTTGAAGTTGAGATGTCTCGGGCACAAAACCTATAAATAGATACTGAGGAAGGTGACTTGGGACAGCTGTGAGTTGAATAAAGGGCAATTTCCCTACTCAATGAGAGCATCAAAACTAGATTCCGCTCATAGCCATTTATCCAGATGTCTGTAATTTTTTGTCTGCAAAATTACCTTCCCACAATAAGTAGGAAAGGTCCTGTAGGTCAAGGCTTAGAGATATTCATAGAAAGCAGAAGTAAAATGTTATTGCCACTTTAGTAGCTGTAGCTTTACTACTGAGTTATTTGTGATAAGTCTATCTGAACACCCAGGTATGATAGAAAATGACAGATTTTAAATAAATCCTCTCACTTATTACCAAGAGCAAAAGCAGCTTTATTTTGTATATGTAAAGAGCTTCCCCTTAGACATCATGCCCACACTGTAATTTCAAATAAACAACATTTAAAACTGCAGCTAACAAGACTTAGAGTTAAAAGCCTGATGATTAATCCATCACTTCACCTGTCTTCCCAAATTATACACATTTAGCCAAATAAAGTATTAACATTCTGCATTTTACATACAGCAGCACAGGGTAAAATAATCTACTGTGACAAATATTTCCAGAGGGGGAAAAAACGATTTACAAACTGTTGAGAAAACTGACGTAATGCACAAGAAGCCCTCGGAGATTTCATAAGCAAAAAGGCTGAGCTTTCTGAACACCTCACACTTATTTTCTGAATGCACTTGTGCTGAATTACACCACTGTGGGTTTGCTGCTGTTGTTCCTGGCAAGGGAGAGGAGGGAGAACCACTGGGATGGTTCCTGCACCTTTCCCCACTGCCAACAGTCCCACATCACGCTGAAGAAAGACAGCTGGAGATGGGAGAGGTAAGAACTGAGAAGCAGGAGAGCCGCAGACCAGGCTCCATCCAGCAGCACCCTGGGGATGGCAGAGGCTGCCCAGCAGCTCCTCACGAAATTGAGATTGTGCAGAGACTGACTCAGAGCAGACCAGGAGCGAGTGCATTAAAAAAGCAATGCCAGCTTGAGAAACACAACCAGAATAGCACGGAGTGCTGTGACACACAGGCAGGGAAACAGGCTCATTACCTCATGCATATGTTTGGAAACTGTTTTCTAGGGAGCTTTTCTGGTGGTAGGTACAGTTTGTTCCTCATACTCATTTAGCTAGGTAACATTTCCACTGATTAGGGAGAAACACAAACCGGTTAGAGCAAGGCTCTGACACATCCTGGCTCATGTCTAGGCGTGAGCTGGGAGGCTGAAACTGTGTCACCAAACCTGTGAGTTCTTTGTGGGGTGTCGGATGTGACGGAGTCAGGCTGCCCACTGAGCAGGACCTGAAACGACAGGAAAACCAAGATATATTTTTAACACATTTGTACAGCACATCTTGCACTTCTGTATCAATATAAAATCTTTAAACCTGAGAGGGATGGTGTACGAGCATGTAACAGAAAGACATCTATGGAGAGATGGTGTTTGTTGGGCTGTAAGTCATTCCTTGGCCCTGCTTATGCTTTTTGCTTGCTTGCATGATGTAATGCTTAAGAAGAGCCCAGGTTTTCACTGATTTTCCTCCAATGATGCCACCTATGAATGTCTTGTTAGCAAGCACTGTCACCAGTATATTATGGTGGTACTAGACAGTGTTTTAGGAAAAGGGTGGAGTGTCCCATGTTCTGGTTACTCCTCAGCATAGCCCTCCTTCTCAGATGGGGCTATTGCTACCTTGAAGGACTCTTTCACTGAACACTGCAACCTCAGAGGCAAAAAGTCTGGTAACATTTCAGTCTATGAGTGACCAAGGCATCAGTAATCCAGTTTTCCAGTTTATTCTGGCATCAATATTTCTAGTCTGTTACAAGGCTTAGTGATTTTGGAGTCCCAGTTTAGTGCCAACAACACGCAGAGTTTACACTGCAGAAAGAGCCAGAGGTGCTGCCACTGTGTTTTAGTGCTCTTGATGGAAAACTTTTTCCCCATTCATTTATTCAAGAACCTTTCAAGCCCCAGATAAGATTTCAGCCTCCTGCAGCAAGTCCCTCCACTCGGAGAGGTGCTTTCAGCCTTCCTGAACCTGCCAATTGTCCCTTTTCACGTGTTGCTCCCCCCATGCCTCAGACACTGAGGAATCCCTGGCTCCCTGTCAGATTTCCGTGGGCTCTCACCTGGCATGTCCCTGCCCCAGAACCACATGTTTCAGTGGAAAGTGAGAGAGTGGCAGTGGCTTTTCCATCCAGACCCTTTCAAAAACTTCAGCCTTTCTCAGGCATGTTTGTTTTGGCTGTTCCAAAGTTTCCTCTCCCTTTAATAGACGGCAAATGCGTTCCCCAGCACAAACAGGGAGCGCATACGATGGGGTGGAGGGACAAAACAGATGGCACATGAGTCACTCCCATTCGCAGAGTCGGCGATGAAAACATGCTCCTGCCTCAGCATCCTGCCAGAGCCTTCTTGCAAAAGACAATTGAGGAGCTGTGCTTGGCACTGAGTCCCTGCAGCCCTCCAGGTGAGAGAGGGATTGCTGCTGAAGTCCTTTCTTTGTGCATCCAAAGCAATCCAGGAAAGGGCTTGGGACTGTGTCAAGCCCCTGGTAAAAATTCTGCTTAACAGCAGCCGACTCCTCTGTGCGATGTGAGGGCACTGAAGCATCCCCTGGGCCACAAGCTCTTTGTACTTCTTCAGGGTAATAAACTTCCTTGTCACATCTTTTTCCACCTGCTTTGCTATTTGCTTTAATTCCCTGTGCCTGGCAGCACTAGGAATGCTCCCTGTTTTCTTTTTTCTTCCCCCCCCCCC
>WEKY01053726.1:76379-147817 GCA_013390045.1 Picathartes gymnocephalus
TTTTCTTTCTCCCCCCCCCCCCCCCCCACAATCCTTCTATGGGTAATGGATTTTATATGCTAACTCACATCACTGAAATACCGTGAATTACACAAGTAGGAGTAGAAGGCATTGGTTATGCTCTTGCCAGGAAAGATCCTCAACCTATTGGAAATAATGATTATTTGCACTGTATAAATTGGATTTCTGCCATGAACAATATTAGAAGGAAAAAGCAGTGAGCAGTATTACTCTGCTGCTGAGTATTCATTGTGTTAAAACAAAAATAGACATAATATCAGATAGCTACCACCTGGAAACTGCATTATATATTTGGGTGAGAATACAGTCCCAGTCTGCAAACACATTTGCACATGATTACTTTTACATATTGCAAGAAATTTCCTTGAAATTCAGTGTGTGTAACGTTAATAGTCTTTATTAATATTTGCAGAAGAAGCTTAGAGGAAGAGGCACAAGATTGTTCTCTCTATCAAGAAGGTTTAATTAATTTTCTCTCATAATTCAGGGAAGGAGGATTGTTGGAATCAAGCACATATAATCAATGAACTTATTATTAGTTATTTCTAACGTAACTGTCCAAATATAGAATTCTTTAGACATCAAAAGACATTTCACTTCACATCTAGAAGGGACTCTTTTTTCCTAAAAACAAGCCAGATTTATTCTCATAACTATCTGAAAATTAAAATTTGTATTTCAAAGAAAATTTGATATTATTGTAAATCAGAATCTTTCACCAAAAAAAAACAAACCACAACACCAAAACGACAACAACAAAAAAACCCAAACAAACAAAAAAAACCCTTCAAATGTGAAACCTGACAAATTCAGGATATATACACAGAGAGAGGCTTTCTCCTTTTTTTCTTCTTTCCTTTTCAAACTGACACTGTAAAATCGATAACATCAAAATTGTTCTGGTTTTGCTTTTCATTTTCCTTTTTACTGCCTTCAATAATTTTGAAATTTCTTCATCTTTGAACAGGAAAAATGAAACAGTCCCATGTGTCACACTTCAAGCACTGGAAAGACTTTTCATAGTTCCAATAGCAACCAGCAGCAGAAACATTTGAAAATGCAAAAAAAAATTGTTTGTGTGGGCAGAGGTGCCTGTTCAGCTTTCATTTTACTGTCTCCAGTTTCAAAGAAAAATTTTACACCCTTAAAATTTCAAAGCAATCAGACTCTGGTGTTTCAAAGGTTTACAAGAATTCTTTTTGAAAAACTGTGTTGTGTCAGACAGAACAATGTTTAGAAAAAAACCCTGATGGTGGCACATGCTGGTTATTTTCAGAGGAATCCCAATAAGAGCATCAGTAGAAACAACCCTTCCCAAATACTCAGAGCAGCAATGCTCTAATAAAAGAAAATAACTTAAACAAACCCCATAATTTGTCTCTTACAGTGTCTCCTCCTAATTGAGGAGGTCTGGTAAGGAGAAATACATTTGTAAGTGGTCACTAATTCTGCATGAACTCATCTTTAAATATCTAACATGTGGAACTTTATAGGGATCTGATTTTTACACATCATGCAAAATCAGACCCTTCAAATGTGTTTCAAGTTCAAAGCCTTGAGCACAGCACATTTCTTGGCCCATGCAACACAGTGCATGCAAATTACATTGTGATATAGACACATCTGCACACAATTCCACAGACCAGGGCACAGAATTAAAAAATACAAGAATTCATAAATTGAAAGAAGAAATAGTATAAATGGGATGTCATAGATGAAAAAAAAAAAAAGGTCTAAAACCAAAGCATCCTCTTTTTTTATTGCTAAGGATGCAATCAGATTTTGCACCAGTAAATTGGCTTTGATTTTTGTCTGTGTTACCCTCCTGTGCAGACAAATAAAACAGCTGATTTCTGCTGTGGCAGCAGTGTTTCGCACTACAAGAGGGAGAGGGGAGGATTCGTGGCTTCTCAGGCTTGGGCTGGTGCCTGGTCATGGATCTGCTGCCAGACTCTGCCTGGGAGAGGGACCCGCAGGGGTCACACACAGCCCCTGCACAAGGACTGTACCTGCACAGGCCAGGGAACTCAGGTGGAACTGAATGTACTTCCTCAGCTTCCACAAACTTTGTACACAGCCAAGAGATGGCCTGAGCCTCACAAGCTATGCTGAATAAGCAAAGGAGTGCAATTTTGGAGTTGAAAATATAAAAGAAAATTCTCCTTTGTGACACACGTGGGCAGGGGAAGGTGCATCCTTCAGTCAGCCTGTAGCTCAAAGCCTGTGGGACAAAAAGGTTACCAAAATCAGAAAATATCCCAGATTTAAGCAGACCTGGCTCATCTCAGAATGGCACTATAATTGCTGAATCTAAGCAAGGCTTTTTTTAAAAAATGGAGAATTGGACACTACTGTAACTGGGAAGTTTACACATGAGTAAATATCAGCACAGATGTATCCTAAACCTAACATGTCTTTCTGTAAGTAGCACGAAATAACACTCTAAGAGACACCAATAACCTTAATGTATCCTCTCCAACATATGCAGCTAAGGCATTGGCACCATATCAGTACTTTCAGACTTAATGAGATGTCAGTGCCTTTGTTGCATATATTGATCTGTTCACCAGACCACAAAAAAAAGGACATGTGACCACATGGCGAACATCTGCTCTGGCTTTTTGGATGACTTTTCGGATGACTTTTCCACCTTGACTCCATCAAGGGGAAAACTTGATATTCATACCATCATTACCATTTCTTCCATCTGATCTATGTATTAAGGAATCACTAGTGGCCACCTTATTAATTTTTTCCTTGGGGATTGTTTTTTGGACAATAAATCCAATCAATCTTACTTTCCTTTTCATGTTGTTTCACATGAAGAACACTTTCTAAGCAGAAGTTACATGGCTTTTTAAAATAAATTTGAAGCAATGAAAAGTCTGCACATGAAATCCCTTGGTCCTGAAAGTTTAGCACCTCAATTTGAAGGTGAAGAAATGCAGTCCCAAGCTGCAAGTCGAGGAGAGCGGAGATCCCCTGTTAAAGTCCAAATAAATCTCAGATGCAAAAATTATGTCTTCTGTTCCAAAAGCATCTCTCACCAACAGGTTAATGTAGCATTCAATTTGCATGTCCTGTGCTTGGCTTGGCTTTACAGCCCCCTTTCAGTGCATGGTCAAAATCCACACAGATTTTAACCCAGTAAAATGTCTGTTGTCATCAGGATTTACTCAGCTCTCTTCAGCTGTACAGCAGGGAACAGACCGAAGGATCACCAAAGCCAGGACAAGTCTCTCACTGACTCAAACCACCCGGCAAAAGTGATTTCCTGGAGTCCAGGGCATGCATCCCACAAATGGCTATAAACCAATAAAAATGTACAGCCTGCAGGAACACAGTGAAATACAACAATGAACTCAAGCTGTTGAATGAGCAGCATGGCCAGCCACTCCCCAGGATGGTCTGCTGGTTAGTCAGCAGCAATGCAGAAGAGCTCCACGCAGATAATTTATGGTTCACATAAACATCACATCATTATAACATTTTCCTGTTCACTCAGAGATAATAAGAGACGCACTCCAAATCAATATTTATTATTTTAGTTTTCCTTCCTCCCTGCTGTTAAGCTTGACATCCTTCTCCTCCCCCATTTATAGCCTGCCATTGCTAACTGAACCCCTCCACAACCTCTGAGATGAGTATCTGGAGGAGATCCATATATCATGGTAGCAATAAACCAATCCTTCCAGACACATTTAACCACGATGCAATACTGTCAGGCTCTGAAGACAAGTTGTTCCCTGAGGAGCAGAGCTACTGAACCTTGATTTCCTGCAGTTCAATGTCCCAGAGCTTTCCTTTTTAACCCCAAGAAACACCAATCTGCTTCCAGCATTGTAAGTTCACCACAGGTCCCCTCGGTCCTGTACATGTCCCTGTAATATTTTGCCTCGCAGCTAGCTCCAGCTGCCTTCACATCTCCCAGGCTTTCTGCTGACTCCACTCATTCCTCCTTCACACCCTTGCTGCTCTTTTCTGTCTTCATACTTGGGCAGGAGGCGGTGGGACTTGGGTGGAAAAACAGATGGGAGAGTTGGTTGGCCACCTGACCAACTCTGGGGCCACCAAATCCAGCACAGAGCAGTAATTTGTTCAGAGAAGTCATGAAGAAAACCTCTGTCCTTTACCCACCTGCCAGGTCAGATTAACAAGTTAGGATGGCTGGAAAAACTCTCCCTTCTCAAGTTTGGTTTGAAGTGTCCAAGAGGGTCACAAGTTGCCAGAGGGCCATCAGACAGGTGACAGAAACCCTCACCTTCTTCTCCCAGTACCACAAAGCAAAAAACTTGCTGACCTGCCCCACACCCTGCTTTTCAGTCAGTAGTCAACTGACTGGCACAGCTGCACATGATCTTCACCAGACTGACCAAACTCTTCTTGAGGCAGCTTTGCATGGCATCAATCACCAATTTTTATGATGCCTAGTGCTAAATTTACGTGCAATAGATCTGTTGCTTATTACTGTCAATGTTGCCAACCCAAATCTATGAGAATGTCAAACTTGGTTATGCTGCCAATGTTTTGCTCTCTCTGAGGTGGAGCATTTCTTTCATTGTTGAATTATTTACACAATTTCCTTGTTCAAAAAGAAGGAAAAAACCACTAAAGGTTACTTGGTGTATAGGTAAAGCCTCAAAATGCACAGCTAAGACAAAAAAGGCTGCAGTATGCACATTTACTTGTGCAACTCTTATAAACAAAGTTCAGCTGCCTGAATCCTGGTGATTTATACACTTTGGGCAAATATTGAGCTAATATGTGATTCATGTCCCCAGGCACACTCCAAAGCCACACTGTGTTCCCTCCACTGTGTTTTAGATGTGTGCAACAGAATGTTACTGTTTAATCCAAAACATGTGTTATGACTTGCTTCCTTTTCCTTTGGTGCATTAGCAAAGGTTTTTGGCAAGACTAAAACTCCTTTTCAAAGGTTATCAGAATAAAAGGGTCAGATTATAATTTCATTGACTTGGAGGAAACTGAGAGGGTGGGGAAAACACATTTTATGTCCCTCTGTGAGCCATTAGCTGTTCCTGTGGGCAGTCTCTGGCCCTGTCTTTTCTTCCATGACTGAAGTTTCACCTTCAAGTCTTGGCTTTCACCAGGAAGAAGTTAAAATATCCTGAAAGACATTTTGACATCAATTGATCATTTTGCTCACCTAAGACTATCATTTATATGCTAACAGCATGTTCAAGGCTGCCATTCAGCTGCCAGCGAGTCCCCAAACGGGTTCTGAAGTTTTCTTGGGTCATCTCAGACTTCATAGTGACTCAAGACTGACAGATCAGTCAGGGCTCCTGCTGCAGCCGGGCTTCTGGGAGGTGAAATGCAGGCTGGGCTCGCTGGCCAAGCTTGGAGAGTGACAAACAGCATCTTTCTGCCACCGCAGCATGAGCGACTCCCTGCACAGGCTAGCCCTTCCCTGAAAAGGGCAGCCTGATCCTGCTTTTCCTTCTGCCTCCCGATTCCCAGCAGAGCCCCTGTGGGAATCAAAACCTGCCTAAGAATGCCGGGAGACACGGTGCCAGTAGCTGATGAATTAATTTCTGGAGTGAGATTAAGGAGAAACACAGCTGAGGCCGTGGTCTCACGGGTGCTGAGAGATCGACTTCACCCAGCTAAAATCATCCCCAGGGCAGGAGAGCTGTGTGTGGTCACACGGGAGACACGTCACGGAATAGGATCAGATGGAAACAGCGAGTTCGGATCATCTCTCAGATCATCAGACATTTTTGTTGGCAGCGAGACAGAGGGTGACAGGGAGACAGAAGGGACAAAGGAGGGTCAAGGGGGAGGAGTGAAAATGATGCTCAAATGGCACCATGCTCAGACGAGGGCACACAGGCCAGCAAAGCCGAAATGTCATCTTTAAGTTACTTGGCATTCCCCACATATCACTGGAAAAGGGGATCTGGATTTCACGGACACACAGGATTTTTCTTTAATAATGCCCAGAGTCCATATCCCTACATTATTCTACATTATTGTCATTTCATTTCAGCTTTTTGCCTGGGAGGGGAAAAAAAAATAAATAATATTTTCATCTATATATATATATACTATTAAATAATAACAATAATAATTATTGTTATTATTAGTCATAATTATACTAATGTTTATAATAATTATTATAAATATTATTATATTTATTATCTTTATATATATATGAAATCGTACAAAATGAGCAATGAAGGTAGAAAACAGGGGTCAGACTGAAGTTTGCATCTTCTGTGGGTTTCTTCAATAAATCTATCCATTTTTCTGGTAGGGACAATCCTTAGTTGACTGCAGTTCACATCACAGTATTACTGCATGGCAGATATTTGATTAATATTTGAGCAAGCTATAAAATACATGGTCACTTATTCCTTGTTGAAAAATATCCCTGCAGCACCAAGAAGAGAGAAGGAGGAGAAGGAGGAATCCATGCTTCCCTTGATGTTGTGTAGTGCATTTGAACTGTGAACCTTCCTCATGCCTTGTAAGGTGAATTTTTTAAGGATTCCAGTTATTGAACAGTCTATAAAATCTTTTCTTTAGCTTTAAATAAAAATAAATCCAAACCCCACTCTCTGCAGAACAAAATGTGAGAGAACACATATTGTGCAGACACATATTGTACAGTGCTGCCAACAGCTGTTGCCATAATTAGAGTGGTATTGGAAACAGTAATAAAAATTAGAAACCAGTTTTGAAAATATGACTTTTCACTGGTTTCATTCTGGCAGGCAGCCTCATGTGACACACCTGAAAAGCAAGAGGCTGCTGTTTATCTTTCAGCACTGAAGTTCTGGCATTCTGAGCTTCAACATCTCTCGTTAACTTCATCTTCAGACTTTCACCATCCTTTATATTTATATGTTTTAGAAGTAGGTGAAATTACTATCACACCAATATGCCTTTATTTTCTGATAAAACAGGACTGCCTCCATCTAGGTAATATGTGTTGCTGATGCATCCTCATAAGCACTTATTCTTTTATGTAAGATTTTAGGAAAAAGAGTATTTTTTTAGTTATTGGATTAATATATTGATTAAGTTTGTCAGAATAAAACAAAAGCAGTTACATTAACAAATGAAAGATCCACAAGTCCTCACAGGCATTTAGTTTAGACTGATTGTAGATATCTTGCTGGCACAAGATCACATGAAAATTTTTGCTGCTCAAATGATAACCACCACATAAAATCTCAGATAACCATGCCTAGAAAGCAAAATGACAGACTGAATTTCTTATTCATCCTATAATCTGAAATTAACTGGCATTCTGTTATTGTTTATGGACTACATTGTCCCATTGGTCTGAATGGCAGATTACAAATATAAACATAAAGACTTTGTCCCAGGGAATTTGTTGTCTGCTAGATAAGCTAGCTTAAAAATGATGAAATAACAAAACGAGCAAGTAGGGGGTTTTTGTCTTATTCTGTTTTTTAGCAATAAAACATCACCATATCACTAATAGAAATTTGCTAAATTTTCATAACTACTAGGCAAACACCTCACTAGAGCACCTGAGAAATGGCTACCATTACAAAAAGATATCTGGTAATTAAAGGCAATGATTAGCTCAACCAGTTGAATATGGCATTGTCAGCCATCCCTGGCTGGATTTAAGATTACTCATTCTAGATATCATAGTTTTCATATGTGATGCTCTCAGTTACCTAGGGATAACAGACTCTTCATTGAAAATCTACTCAAATTTTCCCACCTGGGAGTTCTAAATGAATCTAGACACAGTTTGTACCTTGTTTATATCAGCCAATATGTATTATTCAACTAGAACCAAGGGCAATCCTCCAGGGCCTGAAAGTTAAGGAGAGTTAACATGTCAGTTTTTCTAACTCAGAGCTTTACAATACAATTCCATTGCCGTATAAATCACCAATAAATAATAACCTCCTTAACACTATCTTCACTTTCCAATAACCAAAGCGTTCTTAACTTTAAATTGCAAAATTAAATAAAGGAATATTGCTCTCTCTGGCATTACCTGCACCGTTCATCATTTTGCTATTCAACAAAATAGAGTGTAACAACAGAATTCAACCTGTAGGTTCACTGTTAGAGAATTCTAATCGACTTCCATGTTGCACTATTTCAGCTGGAAACAGGAAAGTCTACAGATAAAATTTATATTTTAAAATATTTCTAGACATAACCACAATTTTATTTGGCTAATTATTTGAGTAATGCATTTACCCTTTAGAAGTGTAAATCAGTAGTAGCTGTCTTTTTACACAATTGCTGTTGACATTTCTGTTACTTTTAGTAACTCTGCATCTACTACACATATGCCAAGTATATATAATGTGGGCATATTTGCAATGAATTATAATAAAAATGTCGTGTGACAACCAAGCAAAAATAAGGCAAATATCACAACTCCAACAACAAAGATACACATCAAAACCTTCAAATATGCCCACCACAAAAAAAAAAAATCAAAAAACAATCTAATGGCTAAAGAGCATGTGTTCAGGCCTCCTTCAAAGGCCAGCAAACTCAGCTTTTGATGACAGAAAGGATGCACCATTTAGTTGTGAGGCAAGGCGAGAAATTCTAGCCATTGTCACTGCTTGTCATGAAAAATAATAAAGATGTGTTTTGGTGGCAAGTTTCTTAGTAAATTTCATTTAGATATAACCTTTCCTAAGTGCTGGCTCACTCATGGTGAGAATACACCTAATGGCAGCAGCCCTTCATTTGATAACTTTTTTTTTACCTTTTCAATTGCATAGCTCAAAAGAAATTCTTAAAAGACATGAGTACCACATAAAATTCATTGCTTACATATACAAAAAACCCCCACATATATCACTTAATTTCCATTCTCTTTTTCCTTCTACATCTTCGGTGAAGATATTCTGAGCTCCCTCTCGCTCTTGATGATTTGTATTTCAATTGTATCTTCCAGTTTGCAGCTTCTGTATTTTTTTTTCATTTCAGTTCATAGTGAAGGTACCAAAAGTCCTTGCCTTGGCAGCCAAGGGTGCACTTGTATTTAAGAGTCACCGTAGTTGTGGATGCTGTAGCCCAGGCATTCCCTGACTGCAATTCTCTCTGGCATCATTTATCCAGCCATCCAGTGCTAGGATAGGTGAGAGCAGCTCACCTGTTGCAAGGACCATTTCCAGCCTCGTGCTTAGTGGGGCATTATCAGTGCAAGCTGCAGTAAATATCCTTCATGTTGCAGAGGATAACCAGAGCCTGTTTCACCCCATTTGTCACAGCAGAGCTGCAAGCAGCCGTCCTTGGTGTCTGCTGGTGCAGCTTCAGGGGTGCACAGATGACCCAAGAATCCCTGCAGGTTTTGAAGGCTGTGGTGAAAGCTCCTGTGTTTGCTTGAGTTCAGCAAAATTCTATCAAATATAATCCCTTTGCATAGGTTTTAAATTCCCAGAATTCTTCTGTCCTCAAAAATATCAACAGTGCTGCCTCTCTAAAAGGCACACAGAAAACTGGTGGCTTGTCTGTGTGCAAGCACCAAGCCAAAATATACTTTATTATTCTAAGTGAATCTTTCCCAGGTCTGCATTCCGGTTTTCCAGTGCACTGGCAAGAAATAGATTTGCTGAACTCCAAAAAAGATCCCTGTTTTCAGCAGTGACTATAACTGAATCCACCATCCCAGAGCTGGAGGACAACAAGCACGATAATTTTCTCACCTGCCTCCTCACTGCAAGGTTTGAGAAGGTGAGCTCATCCCAGTGATGGCTGCTTGGCTGGGAGCAGAGACATGTGCCTGAGCTCTAGAGAGTCATGTCACCTCTTTGATCTTCCACAAGCATTTTCCTCTGTCTTTGACAAAGAATTGGACGAGGAGTGACTGATTCAATTTTTCTCCACTGCTGAGCCTTGCGACCCATATCTGCAACCACAGACTGTGTGCTTGTACTGGATGCACCAAGGTATTCCTCAGCAGCCTCTGTGCTCCTGATATTATCAGTCATTTTTAAAATGGCTTTGGTAACTAACTGGCTAAGGAGTAGATCTGTCTTCCAAAATAGTTTATTATACAAAAGAGTCCAGATAATCAAAGCAGTGATGCCATTTTGAAATCACATCTGGCCTGCTTCTCTAGACAACTTAATTCATTCCAATATAAAGTCTATGACATGAATGTAAGAAATGCAAAACACTATTAGTTTTTGGTTTTCAACACCTTTTCGTTATCTGCATTATGCTCTAAATTGATGCATGATTTATAAAAATTAGTAAAAATGAGTAAAAGACTCAGTCAAAATGCTCTTGGCAGATAATATCAAAAACATTGTTGATCCATTCAGGCATCACTTCAAAGTGGGCAACGTCAAATATAACTATTCTGTAACCAAGAAAGGAATTAATTCCATACTAATCTAAACAAGTGCTTCATCTCTAACTCTGTCAAACCTGGCAAGACAGGTATTGTGCCATCCCTTCAGCAGCTGCTGGATAAAGCCCTCAAGCTATGGTGCCAAATCCTACACATACTCCTCACAAACGTGTCTCCTGGAAACCTTTGCCAATAGTAAACAGAAGATTGTAAATGGTTTTGAAGTCATCACCCCAGAAATGTTTCTACCTATCCTGTGAGGTTACGCACATGGCCTTTGCACAGAGTTTAATCAAAAACATTTATATTGGCAGCTTCAATATTTCCAGAGCTGTTGGTACCTCACATCCCTGCCTATTGCAGAGCAGACGGCAGAGAGCAGGTGATCTGCACAAAGGGGATTTATTGCTGGATTGCTTTTAATATGAGAACAAATTCATGTCTTTGCCAGGTCCTCTCCTGCCTACACTACATCCCTGGTGTGCTCTGCTGGTCTGTGACCTGAGAGGACCCATCTCATTCCATAACCCTGCAGGTTCTCTCTGATGTTGAGTGTCCCCTGTTTACATCTCACAGTAATAAATTTCATGTTTTCTGCATAGAGTCTTTTATTTTCTGGATATAGTCTTTCGAAGAGCAACAGAAAAACAACTCCACTTACACAGTACGAGGTATCCTCCCTGTCACCTCCTGAAGGCTACAGCACTCTCACACACACTGTTCTGGCACAGAAGGGAGCAGCAGCACCATGCCTTACTGAGAAGTCGATGGCAGAAGTTGCCTTCCTCTCCTGACACTGAATGAGGTACAAAATGGCCCAGACTGTTTAGTGTTTCAATGTGGTTCACATTCCTCATTAACCTCATAATCTGACTTCCTAAAAAGCAGCAGCAAATGTGCTTTAGGAGAGGACTTTTTCCACGTGTGACTGTAAAAACTGTAGTGGCTGAAGAAGCTGAAGTCTGTCAAATAAGCACAGAAGACTCAGATGTCACACAATTTCTGACCTGTTGACTTCTGACAAACTTCAGATCTGTTGACAACGGTGTAACATTTACAGGGGATTACTCTTCTGAGAGCCATCCACATTTACAGCAGTGGGAACTGTTAGTTGATGTGCTGAAGGGCTAATCACCACAAGTACCGAGTAGAGGAAGCCCTATAGCACCTGGTCCCGGATATTCCCAGGGACCTCAGCACAGGACAGACCATGGTTTGGGTGTCAGAGGAGTCTGCAGGAGCTGCTGTCACCAGACAGCCTTGCAGACTGAGCAGGGTAATTGCCTCCAGGTGTTCAAGATTCATTGTGGGATGGGAATTTGGGAAATGGTGTAAAATTTACTGCAGGATGTCTTAAGGGTGTTAGTGAGAATGTGTGAGATTTATGGGGTCTTAAGGGTAAAGACCAAAGGCAAGGACAGGAGGGTGAAGGTTGCTTGTGAAGGAACAAGCATGGAAAATACAGAGATAAGTGGATAAAAATAAAAAGAGCCTGTTGCATGTGGACAGCCTGCTGGTCATTATGTTTGTTTGGTCATGCCCTTATTTTCTTCTTAAATTGCATTTCTAACTTCTTTCCTGGGTGAGGAACCATGTTCTGTGTGCATGTACGGGTGTGTTTGTGTGCAGCAGCTGGAGTCAAGCCATGGAGCAGAGGGTCCCTGTGTCTGGGTGCCAGTAACTGGAGAAACCAGGGTGGGTTTTTGTGCTTTTCCCTAGGGAAAAGCCCTGGGAGAGTCCATGTAGGATAAGGGGTGTGGGAGCCAGCTATGGGATCAGCTGGACACCAGAGAGACACCAGAGGTCTGGCAGTGAGATACTGGCATGGCAATAGGTCCCAGAGGACCCAGAGTGTGCATGTTTGTGTGTATGTGTGTTTATATGTGTGTGTGAGTATCTGGCTGCAGACTGGAGCTGCAGACCCATCCCTGCAATCACATGAACTTCCTGGCCTCCAAAAGATCAGCCAAGAATAAATCAATGGCAGAGAGGCAGAGGTCGGGCAGAGCACGGAATGGTGCCAGGTGTGACCTGAGGACTGAGAGCCACCCATTCCCAGCCCTCAGCTCAAACCACCCCGCTGAGCTGGGCAGAGGAGGCTGCAGCCAGGTGGCTCAAAGAGCTCCACACTTGAGGTTGTCCCAGCTCCAGGTCACAAGGAGCACGGTCACTGACTGCCTGGGCAGCTCTTGCTCTCCCAAGACAGAAGGAGTAAGGCCCTGAAGCAGAGGTGGCCGCACAAGAGCAGCCCTGTGGTGGAAGGCACAGGTGGCAGCTCAGGTTCTCTGCAGCCCTGCACTGCCCACAGACAGCCTGTGCCCACAGGGCACCCGTGGGACAGCCACAGCCTGCCTGTCAGACGGTCTGATGGGAGGTCTGAAAGCAGCACAGCCGCTTCCAGGCCGACCATGCTGTGTCCCGAGGCCGTGGGCTGCAGCGGTATTTTGGCTTCTGCCTCACGGGACAGTGCAGAGCCGTGGAGCAAGGCTGTGCTTCCATCTCTGGCTGTAGTGGCACGTCTGTCTCCTGGTTCAGGGGACCAGCAGGGACAGCCCCCCTCACCCCTTGGGTTTTTGGTACAAACAGGACAGAGGGGACACGGGCCCTCAGGCGGCCCTGCTGCAGCTGCTCCCGAGCCATTATAGCAAAGCCGTGTACTTGCATTCGCTTGTGACTGGGGCACTGGTGCTGAGCTCTTAATAAACCAGACTCTGATAGGTTGCAACAAAGATGCAAACAGATGGCAGAAGGCTTTGAGCTCAGCTGATGTGAAGAGCTGTCAGAAGGAACTGGGAAATGCTTTCCCTTTTCAGGGTGGTGGGACGGGGTGGCTCTGGGTGATGCCACACATCCTTGCCAAAGGAATCTCACCTTCCCACTGGTGCATCTGCCGCTCTGGGCTCCCAGGGAGCTTCCTGGGAAGCCAGCAAGGGGTACCTTTTAATGCATGGAAGGTGAGGGGCAGAAGAATCGCTTCCTTTAGCAATTGGCCTCACTCCAGAGCTGCAATCTGATCCAGGACTTTGTTTCTAGCTCAGGAGTAGAGGAGGATTATAACAGCCCTGAATTTTGTATTAAATGGAGCATGTTAGAAAATCCTGTACATATCTGAGAAACCACAAGCCTAGGCATTAAAAAAACATGCCTCCTTAAAACTTACAAAAGTAAGAATGTTCGCCTTTGAGCTCTCAATTGCAAGTGTTCAGGGGACAATAGAGCTGTGCAAGGAACAGGAATTTGTAATTGATGTGATTTATTAGGTTGTTTTTCTGCTCTATGAATATCTATAAACCTGCTGCAACTGTTACATGCATTTGTTTATTCAAATACATTTGACTAACAGTGTTCAGAAGCTTTGACAAGGTGGATTGATCATAAGTAATCACAACCTGAATAGTGTTACATATCTGTAATTTGCTAGGAGAATAAAAGAAATGGTTTAACAAAACTGGAAAGCACAGAAGTACTTGTAGGTCGTAGAAGTTGCTTTCAATATTTGTTTTTTATGGTTTCAAAACTGACTCCCAAAACTCATGCCAGGATAACAATTGTTCCTATAGACACAGCATGCAAACCTTGAAGTTGGTAAGCATGTTCACTCCAACTGAATTCATTTAAAAACTCAGCCACTGTTTGCATACTTTTAATTACATACAAAGAACTGGCAGGGCAAGTAACTGAAAATAAAAAAAAAAAGCAAAGAGAAAAGTCATGCCTTAAAAATTAAGCTCCTTGTTGAAGCCTCAGTAGACAACATCAGAGCTGGCCCTGAAGAATAAAGAACAGAAAAAACAGAAAACAGTTCTCATTTTTCCCAACTTCCAAAGTTGCATCCAGTCAACTTTCTTTGCTTTGCTCTCACTTTGTGCAGACCACTACTGTGACAGCAAAGCCATTTTCTTTGCCTGGAAAATGTGAATATTCCCTCTGAAGAGCACTTGAAGCATAGCAGGAGGAAATACTGCAGGGAAGAGAGGTTTCTCTGAAACTAACCATAATGGATTCCTTTTCATTCCTGCGCTGAGGGACTTGCTTCAGAGCAGAGGAGTAGCCTGGCTCCTTCAGAGATAGTGTTCCCTGTATCAAATGGAGACTGAAAGGGGAAATATTTTTTCCTTGGGGCTCCTGTCTCTGGTCCTCAAGGGCTCTGCATTGTACAGGGCCAAGGTGGGTGAAGGATTTGTGGTCTAAGAGTTAGAGCAGGAGGAAAGAGAGATAGGACCCCTGGATTACAGCTTTTGGTCTGACATACAGGTAAATAGTCACTTACATTCAAATAAAAACTTCCCCTTTGAATTATTTTTTTCCATTCCCTACCAATCCCAGCTTATCTCCCCAAAATGGTCTTCACTTCTAAAATTAATTTATAACCGATCAGACAGCTAAAATAGCTTCTTACAGTAGGTGTCTCTAGTCAATGACTGATTTGCATTAAGAAAGATATGACAGCCAAGTGTGAAAAGAAAAGAATGATAGTTTAATTTTAGAAAAATTCCACATTCATCTGAGAAATGATTACTAAGCACTGTGTATGTTCATACATAAATTACTCCTAAAAAGGTGAAAAAGATATTAAAATGCTAAATATTTCCTTGCAGGAGGAGCAGGAAGCTCCAGATCAGATGCCAGGACCTTTTGCAGGAAGGGATGGAGCAGACTCACATCCAGTGCCCCTGACTGTGGCACTGGGCAAGGACAAGGGGAGCAGCTCAGGGGAATGGGAGCAGAGGGACACAGCAGGAATGGGAGGCTGAGAGAGAGAGGCCAAAGCCCCTTCCAGCCCCTCTGGGGAAGGGGGAGAAGCCTCGTGCTCCGTGTGTGTGAGCCCTGGGACACCCACCCTGCCAGCTCTGCTCAGTGTTGAACAGCCCTGGGGACAGCAGGGACGTGTAATTATGGGAATGAAGAGTGAGGTTCCCACCCAGGCAGGCTGGGAGTGCCAGCTCCAACCTCTACAGAGCCAAAGGCAGCTCTGGCGAGCGTGACACAGTCCTAGGGGGACGTGCCAGGAGCCAGGTGCCAGCTCCCAAAATAAGTCCTACAGCCTGTCAACAGAGCTCTGTCATCTCCATCCAGAAAAAGACTAATAGTGGGCTGATGCCTGGCACTGACAAATTACTGGGTTGCTAGAACTGGGGTTTGGATTGGCTGCTGAGGTTTGTTTCAATTTTTTAAGTGTATCTTTATTTTACCAGGAAAAGCTTTTCTCTTTGTCTGCTCATGGTCCAAGCTGGCAAAAAAGCAGCCTGGGATCTCCCACAGAGGAAGGCCAGAAGCTGCCAGGGCCTGTGCACAGGCATTCAGCAGAGACCTGACTGCAAGATAAATTGTAGGCTCAGAGCCTACAAGGGAAGGGAGGGAAAGAGTAGAGAGGTGAGAAAGGCGTGTGAGGAGGCAGAAAGACAAAGAGAAGGTCACTGCAAGACCATTAGAGCATATATTATGTTTTTACTAGATGTGTCTCATTTTTCAGTGTCAAGAAGAGAATGTGTATGCGGTGTTTGTCCCATGCTAACACACCCTGAGAGAACAGACATCAGTCACTGGCTGTGTCACGTTTTTATTAGCTAAGTTTCACAGAATCATCCCTCCAAGTAGGGAATAACTCCATGCATCACAGCTCAGGTTTGACAGGAACATTAAAGGCAATATGTACTTTGATATATCAATCCAAATTCGTAGGCAGCAGAGGCCAGACTTGAAGTAAAAAATTATTATTTCTTATTAAAAAGTTACGTTTGTGGCCCTCTAATGAAGATCTCACTATCCTACATAAAGGTCTGTTTCAAACAACCCAAACTTGTGTTATCTGACATTTTAATTAGTTTCATTTCATTGCCTTGGATTCATCCTGTCTTCTTGCTTTATATACCCTAGATCATTTGACACTCTGATGTATAAGATCATTTTAGAAAGACAGCAAACTTTTATTAATGTTGACTTGATTTCTATATACTAGAACTCTGTTATTTGACAAATCTCCTCTGCACATCGCTTACATTCCCTGAAATGTAATTGGAAACTCTTTCGTGGCTTCATTCAGGAGGAGAAAATTACTGTATAAGCAAATCACATGGAGGACCAGGTCTTTTAAGGATTTTTTGCTCTTAGGAGACAGCACAGAACAAGAACTTCTCTTCCCAGAACTGCATAGCCACAACTACCAGCAGAATGGCTCCAAGTTCCCTCACACAGACTTCTCAATGCATTTCCTACCAGAGGCTGGAATAAAGTAATTTTTTCATATATGGACTGGTCTAAAGACTGAAAGGCAACAGGAATCTCCTCAGCAGACTTGAGAGTTGAGCTCAATGAGGGCAGCATGATTCCATGATCTCAGTACAGCTGAGCACACTACTTGTTCTTTTGCAAATAGAGCACGGTGTAAGGGGCTTCTTTGTCCCATGAAAATAATTTAACTAGCCCTTAAAAAACTTACACCATTGTAGCATGACACTGCACAATTTCAGTTCTTTCAAAAGCACTTTGAAACTATGCAGAATTCAAGCATTTCCCACCCAAGGGACTAAAGAGTAAGTTGCTTTATTCTGCATAATTTCCTTTCAAAGTTTTTAACAAATTTGTTCAAGACAGGCGAATATCAGTGTTAAGCAATGCATTTTAGACAATAATTTCACACACTCACAGAGCAGTCAAAGTACTATATAAGAGAATGATCCCATGGTAAAAGGATTATGCTGGCTTACACCAAAATCTCTATGTCTAATTTGGGATTTAGGCATGCTGAGAAATAAATTTTTAAAATGGCGGGAAATTAAATTTTTTCATCAGTGGTGCCAAAGGTTTACAGATGAGCTTGAGTCAACTGACTGAAATTGAAGTTGAAAAGCGCCATCCCCCATCCAGCAATGGCTCCAATTTTCCATCGTTCAGGGCAGAGCCAGATTCCAGGAATTCAGCTCTCCAGATTCACATTTGTTAGATCTGTGTTCTCAGACACAATGTATAATTTTCACCCAGGACTTCCATGCAACAGAATACCCTCACTGCCTCTGTTTCTGCTGATCTATTATTGCTGAAATTACATTCCAGTGCTTCTGAAACAGCTCAGCTGGCTGAAACCTCACAGGAGCCACATGCCAGAAAATTCCTCAAAGATTTTTTTTCCTCTCTGGATGAAGCTAACAAAATGAACTCTTTTCCTTTCTTCCCCAGGTAGAAGCTTCTTCATTCACCACGTGGAAAGGACATTAAACAATGGCTTTTCTTTTTAGATGGTTTGCTCTTTTTTTAGGGCTGCAGTAGGACTAGTTTGCTCCAAACCCCTGGGCCCATTTTTTGCAGCAAGCTGGCAGTGCTGATTTGATGGGCTGTGTCCCTGTGAGAAACCAGGGAGCATCCCTGGGATGGATTCTCGCCACCAGGAGTCTCAGAGAAGAGCTGTCAGGCAGAAGAACTGATCCACTTGTCTCCATGTAAGTGCCTCAGGATGTTAAAATTCTTTCACTCTTCAGTCTTCTTCCGCTGGTCAGAAGGGTCTGTGTAAAAAATACAGAATCTGCCTTAAAGATCTGGGTGATTAATTTTTGGTTTTCATCTGAGAACACAGAAATAAAGCAAGACCAGCTCAGGCCTAAACCCCACCAAAGAGTCCCCGAAGGTTTCCACAGGACAAACACACTGGAGGTCTTGCTGCAGGTTCAGTGAGGACATTTTCACCCTTCTTTAAAGGGTAGTTCTGTGAGGACATTAAAATATGACACATTGCTTGCTCTACTCTATGTGTTGATATCTGGAGACAAGCCAAATAGACCCCTCACACTGCAGTGCCAAGTCCCCTGCCACGATGTGGGCTCTGCTTGCAGCCCAGTGGAGTCCCTGCTTTGGAAGCCTCCTCCTCTCCTCCCTGGGGCTGCACACTCACAGTCAGTGTAGGGGCTGAAAACCCAGCCCTGAACACCCCCCACAATCACCTTAAATGTCTGTCTGGCACAGTTGAACAAACTTTTCCTTTCCAGGCACATCTGAGCAAAGCTCTGGACTTTTCTGGTGAAGGTGATATTCTGTTATTAATATGTGACTCCAGGAGCCAAAGCCCTGCAGGGCCCCACCATGACCATGAATGGCACCTGGCTGCACGAAGGTAGCACTGCTGTCCCATTTACCCAGCTAAAACCCAAATATTTACTCCCAAATTGAGCTGAGCTGCAGTTTGTCTGTACCAGCTGCTTATCCCATTGAACGAAGAAAGGAGGGAAATGGATTTCTTCCTGTTTTCCTTGCTGGTCAAAAGATTAAAAGCAATATAGTTGTGTTGGTCCCTAGATATTGTCTGATTAATATCCTGCTAGCCTGCTGGCAAATCGCCAGAATAATTTCTCTTTACGTGAAAGACTGTTCCATGAGCATCAATGGATTTTATTAGCATAACACTAATAATTCAGCACTTAAAACCCAGAGAAAATATTACAAGTAAATATAGGCATGCATAAGGAGCCTGCCTACTGACGTTCCTTCCTGCTTTATTTCTGGGTGGGCAAAGAACTGCAGAGCATCAGATATTTCACCACTACAGTCAGGTCAGAAGGGTCTAACTTTTACAGGAAAAGGGTTAGGAAGCCAAAAGGACAGCAGCCCTCAGAAATTCCTTTTTCCCAGAAGCATCTGGAAACTTGTCCCTACTGGTTTTAAATGGTGTTGATCAGGTAAAATGTAACAGAGAAGTCTGCGTCCCTACCTTCAGGTTTCTTGTTCACTACTGGGACTTTCCCAGCTGAATGTTGTCTGCTGACTCATGTATCTCTTTCTCTTGCCCGATTCTTCTAGCAGGTTTCACATTAATGACCGTTCTGAATTCTCCAGCTTGTCTTTTCCTTTAGTCTTCTTTGTAGCAGAGGTTTGTAGCCAAGTTCAGTTTAGAACCCACTGGCAGGAGGCTGGAGTCAGCAGCCCATGAGGTACCCGAGATTGCTGCATTTATTCAGTGTTATTCATATGTTTGGGAATGCAGCTGTGGCAAGCCTATCTTTTGCCTACTGTCTGCATCAGCCACTCGTGTCAACAGGGATTTCAGAGGAGATAACTCCTCCCTGTCACCTCTAGCAATGGTTGCTTCCCAAATAGTGCTCCCTGAGGGACTGACATGCCCTAGAGGAAGATAAATGTTCTGAGGACACTCACTAAAACTACTGTGTGTTAATCCCCCAATTAAAAGTCCCTGGAGGAGAATAATGAGTGATCGGTTAGCAGTTCTGTAGGTTTGCAGTTGTCTGATATCCCACATCTGGGAGCTACTGCCCTCGGGTAGCAGATAATTGGCCCCAGTTACCACAGTGCCTCGCAGTCCTTAATGCATGTATCATCACTCCTGCTCAGTAAAGCAAAAAAGGACTGATTTCAGCTCGACAGACTTGGAGCTGCATTTCAGAGAAAGAAAGGAACTGACTTTATAGTATTATACTCCATGTATAAATCACAGGGTGAGGCAAAATCCAGGTCCTGATGAGTACTTTCTACCCAAGGGGGAAACTGGCTACAGAAGATACTTCTTTGGGTCAAATACATTTATTTATGAGGACTGCAAAAGTGCTGCTTCCCTGTCAAAATCAAACAACCAGGATGTTCTTCACCTAGCCCCTCTTGGCCAATTCTGTAACCAAAAAAAAGCTGTTGCAAGGCCTTTTCTTGAGCAAAGATCCAGTGATTGCTCTGTCTCCTTGGTTTTGTGTTACTTTCTGCCTCTGTCTCTGCAGAAGTCCTGCTCCTTCTCTGGCAGCCACACAAAGATCATTACCTCTCCCTCCAGGCCTTGCTCTTTTATTCCCACAGGCCTGTGTCATTCAGCCTTTCTGGGAGTTTAAAAACTTGCTCCCCTGGTTTTGGAGACTTGGTACAAGCAGAGAGCCCTGTGAGTTGTAAGGCTTATCTCTGAGCCCACTCACCACCCCCTGCAATGCACCCAGGCTGTAGCAGTGCTGAGACACCTCAAGACATACATTTTTTTAAAGGCTCCATCCGCATTGATTTCAACAGGAGCTGGATGCCTAATCTGCTTATACACTTCTGAAAATCCTATTAAGTGCCTCTTTACTGCTCTAGGTGCCTAAATATACTTCCCTTAATTTGGCTGTAAGTGATTTGCATCCGTCATCAAGATTTTTGAGAGCGTGGCTCGAGGGGAGAGGCCTCTCTGTCACAGCCCCTCCGTGCAGTCTGTCACTTGCTCAGATACCTCAACTGGGAGCTGAGCTCCTGTGAAGATGCTGTGACAGTGTGAAATATGTCTATTAAACTGTGAACACTCTTGGTGCTGCTGCATCCTTGCCTCTCCTGCACTGAGCACAAGTGTCTGCTCCCACCAGAGCCCTCACCATGGGCTTGTCACAGCCTCATCTCCCTTTCCAGCACTGCCTCAGACACAAACAGGGTCCTGCAGCAGGTCCCAGCTGCAGGTGGAGACACAGCAGCTTGGTGAAAGTGGGGAAATGCATTTTGGGAGGGGGAAAGCCATGGTTTGGCTGCTTGCGGGGCACCAGCCAGGACAGCAGCATTTCTCACCTGGCCATCCTAAAGAATTCAACGCCTGGTGCTCAGAAATGCCTTTGCTCAGCTGTTTTTATCTTCCTTGGTTTGCACTTCCTAAAAGGAAGTCACAGGCAAGAAAAACTGTGAGTTTATGTAGATCCAAGAGGCTGAAAAGAGCAGTTCAGTTCCAGGGTTTGTGTTAAGCACTTCTCAGTTTGGAGAAAGGGCACTAAAAAGAGTCTGCGCCTTTAGAACCAACACTGGATGCAGTAACTGCTTCCTGCACTCACTGGATATTGAAGTGGGGCCAGGAAGAAAGGAAATTGGCCATGGCCAGGCTGTTACCCACCTATGGACAGCTTGGGAAAGATGGGCCCTGCTGGCATCCTCATCTGGAACTCTGCCCCAGCCCCACTGCAAGCCTCATCAGAAAGGAGAAGAGTGGAAATTGGCATCAGGAGAATTACAGCTTAAACAGTCCTCAGAGCACCTTTAGCTGCTCTAAAGATGAAAAGAAAATTTGAAAGGGGGATTAAAGGTAGAATGGTCTGGTTTTGATACAGAAGGATGACTATTTTAAAAGAGCAATGAAAAATGGGAACATATTACAAGATCTAAGCACATGTTCAGAGAAATCTAGAAAAGTGCAAATATGGAAATGGTCTGAATCTGGTCAGATTTTTCTCCTCTTACAGGCCCTAAGCTGCAGCCCAGAAAACATTGAAAAATCAGAGCCTAAAAGTTCACTTGGCCTTTGCTACTGATTTCTCCATGCATTAATTCTGTTTGCTACTAATCATAGGCAGCACCTGAAGTGCGCAGCACCTGAAGTGCACACCACTCACAGCAGCCCCATTAAGGACTCAGCAGTGCAGGATCTGGTCTGTGAGCTTCAGTCAGCAACTTCTGAGATCCTGGGTCTTTCCTTGCAAAGTGTCAGCTTGGGCAGGCCTTACAACAAATCTGTGCCCCAGTCCCTTGTCTGCAATACTGTAGTAACAATAACAGGGGCCCCACGCAATCCTTATGGATTGTTTATTTGCCATTTGCAGTGGACACTCACAGCTGTACTGAGTATAAATCGCCTTTCTGCAAAGAGTGAATTAAATGTCCATGCAAAAAATCGAACCACTTACAACTTGCTGACACACACTGAACAGGCAGGCAGTCCAAATCCAGAAAAAAAAATTAAAAAATAATAATACATATTATTTGCTCATCCTCCCATTTCATCTGAGCAATGAGCAGAGAGGGGAAGAAAAGGTTACCCTTGTTCTCTGTGGAAAGCAATGAGAATATTCTTGCCCTTGGATGTGGCAAACTTTCAAGGAAGATCCTGGAGCTGGATATCCTCAAGGAGCAATGGTCAACTAACAAAGAGAGAGTTGGACAGGCTCTCTTTCTTGGGAGAGAGGAGCAGGGCTTCCCTCAGTGCCACTTCGCATGAGACCTAGAGCCAGCGGCCAGAGCATAACCTAATTAGGCCAGAAAGGGTGATTAGCTGTTTGTTTTGAGATGTTCAAACCATGCATTCACATTATACACTGCCCAGGGAGAAAAAAGGATGCTGTTTATAGTTCCAGGCCTACGGGATCAGCAAAGTTTATTTTCCCCTGCAAATGAAGGCCTGTTCTACTTACATTCTTTCAACTCAGATTGGATCTGTTTATTTTCACTCATCTGCAGGAAATGGGAATATTTCAGTCTATTATTCTGAGTCCAGGGAAGCAGTTTGTATTGCTTAACCATGGGCAAAGGCAAATTAGTCACAGCCTTCACATGCTACCTCAAAATGTTTGTTTAATAGTAGTAGCATTGGTGGAAAAACGATTTGCAAAACCCCATAGTGCAAATTCTGCTTCTTGAATCTTTTCTAGAAGGCATGAGAAACTTTTTTAAACCCCCAAGATGACTGGTACTCCACTGTGGGATATGGAGTTGATCAAGTTGTCCCTCTTCCCAGCAGGCATCCCATGTATTGATGCTGTGTTGAGGGATTTAATGCAATATTTTTAAAGAAGCTCGCTGCTTCTTTATTGAATTTAGCTCCTGATTGTCTTGAGGTAGAGCATTGAGAAAGGAAAATGCTGGTGGGAGAGAAGGGAGGTGCAATGATGGTCCACACATGTGGCTTCTGGTCAGAGCAGTGGCAACAGGACAAAAATGTCTTCATAATATATAAAGCACACCCTGCCAAAAGCTACAATGGCATGACACTTCAGTGTTTCCAAATACTTGTTTGAGTTGGCTTCATTTTTAGTTACAAAACAATCCCCATTCACTAGAGTTTGTTAACAGGATTTCTTTGCGTGCTTTGATCTTCTATTTTTAATCATCTCTCATGCCCATGAAGCCTTTGGTAAGATTCTCCGTTGATAAAAGTGCTCAAATTATAGCAAAGGGGCTGTGAGGTGACAATATATCTTAGAGAGGGTTTTAATTCCTTTGAAGTCAAGCTTTTTGATGGTCAATTAAATTTTTTTAATTGTATCTTACTTATTTTGAACTTAAATCAAGATTATTTTTCAACTGCTGGAGTTTAAAAATTCTGCAGAAGCCAGGCAACTGCAAGTGCTGTGAATGTAAATTTTATCTGTTGCCTGCATTCAGCAGAAGAAGCAATCAAAAATGCACCAAATACTGTGATGAAAACAGAAATTACTGGCAACCAATTATAAAGATATGGAGCAGCAGAAGGTACAGTGTGTTACATACATTACGGGGCTGCCAGAATAGGCTACTTAGGGATGTACAATAATAATTTAGATTGTTGATCATAATAATCTCATGCTGGTCATAACTGTCTGGCTGTTACTTTATGCTTCCCTAGCCTGTTTCCTGAATCTGTTTGCTGATTTCTGCACTTGTTTATAGTTTGCAAATTGTTTGAGGCAAAGTGAATTTTGCTGTTTGTTTGTTTTGCTGGCTCTCGAGAAGGGTACGGGAACCTCTGTGATCTCCTTCGCTGAAAATAATTTTTAAATCCCCATGGATGCTGTAAAAATTCTTCTCTAGGAAAAACAAACTCAGCTGAACTCTAGTTAAATTAACAGATATCCCTCATGATCCACCAATTTTCATGATGGATTACGGGGTAGCTTTATGAAGTTCAGAAATAGCATCGTGTTCCTCCCTCCTCCTCCTCATGTCAGGGTCCTGCCAGCAACCAATCAGCTGCAAGCAGAACTTCCACTTCCCTGGACATAATCCTCCAGTTCACTGCTTTAAGGGAGCCTAGAAGGATCACTTTTCAGAGTAATGAGGGTTAGATGCTTCCCAAGATAGCTAGATAGCCTCCATGGGTTTTTAAGGTGTGCCAGTGCATGAGAAGTTACAAAGTGCCTGTAGCCTTTACCTGGGTGTGTTTTCCCTTTTCTTGCTCTGAGACATCCACCTTCCTGCGAGCTGGTTTCTCACTCAGACCCCTGAAAAAAAGCTTCCTTGAGGTGCACATGTTTTTCTTGTTTGTTTCCTTCCAAATAGTTTCCTTTTTGTCCTTTTCTTGTAAAAAAAAAATAAAATTATATCTGTTCCATTTCCAAACATTCCCTGTGATTGCCAGGACTACAAAACATACCGAGGTAGGATCAATTGTTTTGCAGGGTTTCCACGCAGCTTTCTTGTGGAGTTTTGGTTGTTCCTTGTATATGATCAAGAAGTCTAACACAGAGAGTAATTTAACCAGAAGCTTCGTGTCAGCTCTTCTGGGGTAGTGATATTTCACTATTCCAGATTGTTCTATTGTTCGTAAGAAAAAAAGTAGTTAAAATCTGATTAGCTAGTTAATTCTCCTGCAAGACATGACTGACAAGCATTCATAATATTTGCTTCTGATTATTAAGTCTTTTCTAGCCTTCTTAAAAATTTTCAACTTCTCTGTGGAATTTACTTGTAGGTTTTCTGAGGTATTTTGAGAAAACCCATTGGAGTATAACTGTTTTCCCCCAATATACATAGGAATTTATGCTAAATTGAATAACAAAGCTGCTTGGTTTGGAAAACAAGTTAATCCACCCAGTCATATATGAAATCCCTAGAAGAAACAGAAGAATAACAGCTTCTCTTCTACATTTTTTCTTTTTTTCTTCTACATTTTACTTCTGTGAAGAGAGCATGAAACATTCTTGTCTCCAGGGATCTTCAAGTCCCCACTCCCATCCTTCAAGTTTTATCTTCCCTCCCCAGATTCACAATTTAAGGAGCAGAATTAAATGGTTTTATGAGAAGAGGTGATTGTGGCAAGAGGGGATAATGTCACTCAAGGAACAAGTCCATGGCCACGTGAACATCAAGGATTAAATGCTCTGTGCTACCAGACAGGCAGTCCAGGGGCTGCTGGGGCAGAGCAGACCTGGGATCTGAAGGTCTGGTAATCGATAGCAATGTGATGAATACAGTGATGGGGGTCCCTGCTGCTGTTCATCTCAGGCAAAAATAGGAGCTTAAATGCAGATGTTTCTCTCCAGTGACTTGGACCTCTTGCTCACATGAAATCATCCACACTTAGCAAACAAATCCCACCCACTCCTAAGGCTGCTTGCATTCCCTGAACAGCTCAGGAGGGAACACTCTTCCCTTTCCCTGCACTTGCAGCTGCCCAGGAGGAGCGTGGGTGCTCAAACTTTGTTTTGAAAAAGCAGTGCCCCTGATGGGGAGCGCTGGGGGAAGTGCTTGCCAGGATTAGAGGAGGAAGAAATTGCATGCCTTCAAGTAAAGAGTTTCTAGCAGATTCCAACAGAGACACAAAGGCATCAGAAATTCACCTCAGGGGAAATCCTAGGCTGTATTTTCTCTGAAAAAAATCACCTAGGCTCTCCATCACGGATGTGCCTGACAAAGGAATCTGGCTGGCAAAGTTCATCCACATCTGCTGTCTTTTAAAAAAGGGGTAAAAGTATATTTGATGCTGTGTTCAGTTATTTGCTCTTTGGAAATCCAGTTCCCAGGGAGTTATTCTCTCATTCTGCTTTATTGGTTTTCACTGTCTCCCAAGATCTGTGCAGTTCAGCTCCATGGTAACTCAGGAACTTCCTCAGTCACTTACATATTGATGTATACAAGGAAAGCACAGTGCTAATACACTGTTTGAGCATCTCTAAGGTATCTTTAAAATACCTAAAAAGTGTGGCAGAATAGGATTGATAGAGGATACAGAACAGTGCTGCCTTGCCTTAAGTGGTAGTGGTTGTCTCTTGGGCAGTTCTACCAAGTCACTCCAGGCTTTGCAACAACTAAAGTCATGCTAAACTCCTGTCCACACTGTTAAGCAACATTTGTTCTCCCTGTCCTCCAGAGACTATAATAAAACAATACGGGGTGGTTAAAAAGGGGAAGAAAAGCAGAGGAAAAAGGACTTGCCCTACGGTAATTAGGCTTACTAGACAGGTGCTACTGATTTAACAGCCAGGATATGAGCCCTGTAATCCTCATTCTCTGCTGATCTACAGCCCACCAGCACTCTGCTCAGCCTGCCAGGCCTGGAGTTTTTAGAAAGAACAGAAATGCTAGAGGGGCTGGTGCACGTCCACATACTGCTCTGACATGTGCATGCATAATCAGAAAGCACTTCAGGCTTTAGGAAACAGAAAAGCCGTAACAATTCCCACACAGACATGAAATCAGATCCCTGGTTCCTAAGCTTTCGTCCTGGTGCCCAGTCACCAGCTGGCTGCTCCTGTACATGACATAGGTTCAGTTATTTTGAGTATCTGTGTGTTGATTTTTATGAATTATGATGGGGTCCAGACAACAAAATTGTCAGTGCAAGCTGCAGTTCTGGAGGTGCTGTGGGGATTCATTAGTTAATGCCACAAGGGCCTGGTGTAGAGCATTTAAAGTTTTAGCAGCATTCTGTACCTTCTCACTGTTGTTAGCTTGTAATATCCTTGGGATTAATATTTTAAATACTTCAGAGAAGATGACAATAAAAGTAGAAATTCCCCCAGAGGGGAAAAAAATTTCCCACATGTTTTGGGAGAGAAATAAAGCTGCATGTTTCCCTTGAAATCTTGCACCAAGAACAGAAGGATCACCTTCTACTATTCCAGTTACAGTGAGTGACCTGTGATGAGATATCTGTGCAAACACGAGGGCAAGAAGCTAAAGAACTGTATCAACATGTTCTGAGATCCTCTGGAATGGTTAATTTTTCGGGAACTCTTCTACATCAAAAAACCCACCTTTTTAAAATTGGCAATGAGTAACCAATGATGCCAAACAAAAGACCATTGCAGCTGGCTACACTATGGAACATGACTGAGTAATCACAGGATTCCCCCCAGCAAAGAGCAGGCAAGCAGCACTCACTGACACCAGATCTGGAGGTCTTCCCTTGAGAGTTTCACAGAGTTCCCAGCTGGTCTGCATCATCCTCCTGCTCTGAAAGCGTTTCCTTCTGCTGTACAACATCAGGGTCATTTGAGGTGAGGTTCAGCTGGTGGAATGCAACTTTCTGGATGGTGTCTGTTCATCTGTAATCCCACAGCTAATTTCTGAAGCTGAAACAAAGCCAAATGCAGGAAAAAATGAAAATGGTTGGGTTTTTGTCCATGTTACAGAGTCCGTATGGACCATTAGCATGAAGCTCTTTATTCTTACTGATACTAATATTGTTATTATATTTTTCATTTTGAAGCACCAAACAATAAGAAAGGAACTAGGAGTTCACAGTTAGTTTGACTCAAAGAAGGGAAACTCACCCAAGTATATATGATATATATAACTATACTACTGCTACAGAAAATACGTTTACATGGTCAGAATCCAGATCCAGCCTGTGTAAATAAAAGCGGTGAAAGAAAAGCTACTTTACTTCTGGAGACATCTGTTGTCTGCTGCTAAATAGGGAACTAACTTCTAACTAGATAAATCTTACAGAAGATGTTGGGCAATATTTGAAGCATCCTGCATGCTGCATCTTGTTTGAGCTACCTGACTCATCAACATTCTGTTTTTGCAGTTAAGTTTAGCCACATAATGCTAAGGCAAAAATGAAGAGTCATCTGACCTGTAAGTAAATAATAATACAGTCACAGGAGCTACCTATTATTTAAGGTTTCAGAACAATTTTGGCTTTAAAGTTCACTTCATTAGAATGCTTCAGCACATTCCTTTCTGCACTGCTCCATGGTTAGATCCCAGTCAGAGGGAAATATTTGTAAGTTGCAGGTTTCAGGAAGAGCTGCTCTTTCAGAACACAGAATCAGCAATTTGTGAGTTTCCATACTAAAGGTTTTAAGCATTCATAATCCAAAACAGGCAAAACTGAACAGAAGTTTTCTCGTTGGTCATGCTGACAATAAAGACATGGAATATTTTTTGCCAAGAACCTGGAGGAGAAACAGGTATAAAAGTGATTTCCTCACCCAGTATAACCCCATGAGAAGTTTAGTAAAAGGGTAAAAGTACATTACCTGTCCTGTTTCTAATTCTATCCTGCTTTGATGGCTGGAGATACATTATATATTATATATGTCTGGGGGATTATATTAATCAAATTTCCATAAAAGTCCCCTAGCTCTGCCCTTGTATCTACCTACTGGAAAGTGAAGGCCTCAGCCTCCAAAGATCATCCTGAAAATCACTTCTAGCCTATCTCCTTTTATGAATATTCTTGGCAGATGCTGGCAATGAATACACTCAAGCAGTCATTTAAATTCTACTGCTTTCTCAGGACGGGAATTCTTTACAAATTATATTTGGTAGCATCTACTAATTCATTCATTCTCTTTCAAATGCCAACTATAGCCTGATCCTGTATGAATGTTCATGTTAAAAACTTCCCTGTTAAGCATTAAGACTCTAAGACTCAGCAGTGAAAATACTTGAATTGTTGATTTTATTTTCTGAAAAAAAAACAAAAAAAAACCAAAAAAAACCTTGAAAACAGCAGATTCCTATGCGATGTTTCCACCTTGATTAAATTATACAGTTCCCACTTGAAAAAAAGAATCAATTTTCCACTCTCTATTTATGGAAGCATCAGTCCACCTTGCTGAGGCTTCTCTGCAGTTCAGACAAGGGCAGTTTGCACTTTGTACCAATCAGCTGTTTACTGCCTTAAAAAATTGGGCTTCTCTAGGATGAGTCACCAGGCACGGGAGATTCAAGGATCAGTTCCTGGGTCCCAACTAAGGGAACACTTTAACTGTGCCTAATTTAATTGCTAAAATATATTTAAATGCTTCTCTGGGTTGTAGTTCTCAGTTTGGACCACAACTTAACATTCAATGGACAGCAAGTTTCAGTGAAAATGCCATTGTACAAAAAGCAAATGCACACTCTGGAGTGACATTTCATGTGACAGCTAATTAGGAACTTCAGCTGATGGATGATGGACATGGGGGAAAACTAAGGACAATGCAGATTTTGCACTGCCTGCTTCTGGGATTTTTAATCCTTGTTTCATCTTTATTAAACAGCCTCATTATTCTGAAGAACAATAAATTGTTACTATTAAATCTTCTTTATCATTATCTTGTTTGGGAACTTCTTTATGGATCACAGTCTTTCCTGAAATTATGCTGTGCAAATATTATTACTTGTGAGATGAAATTAAGCTTAGTGAGTAAACCAAATAGATGCACAAATAAATAGGCATTCTTGACTGACTAACTTATTTCTGAATACTTTTGGACATGTCCATTTATTTGGCCTTCTGCAGGCAGTGAACAGTAATTTCACCACCCAATTCCGGACACTGAGGGGCAGAAGTCTTCAACAGTCCTTAGGCAACCTTTTAAAACCATCCACATTTTTAAGCAGAACATGAAATACCTTCTAAGCAAACTTCTCACCACAGTTAATTGGATGCAATTGTTCAGAAACATCCAAGTGCTTCTCATCTCAATAGCACAGTGTAACAGGTAATAAAAATCATGAAAACTTACATTTTTGCATCTGCTGAATTCCTAAAATTACCCAATTGCAAAGCTAGTTATGAAATGAAGAGGGAGAAAGTTATGGAAAACGACAATAAACTCTGAAATCAGCACTGAGAGAAACAAGGTGGCAGGTGTCAGATTAGATAAAATAACTTGTGATTGCATACCACAATGTGACTGCATTAAAGGTAAAAAGAAATTTAAGCCTGAGGTTATGAAATTGACTTTAATTTGTCTTCATAACTATATCTAAAACTTTCAGAAAATGTTGTCAGAAAAAGAAACTAAAGAAAACTGTAAAGAATCACTACTTTTTTTGTAAATACGTAATCAAAATTGAAATGAGCCTTAGGTTAAAATCAGAAATAAGATCTGGTTTCTAATTAATTGGGTAAAAGCATGCAATCAGGTAAAAATTAATTCATGCTACTTTGAGCTTGAAAGAAAAAAAAACATAACGAAGTGAAGAAATGCATTTTACCTGCTGTGCTCAGCTGAGTTCATGTTGCTTATCTGTTCAAAAGTATTTATGTTTTTTACCTGAACTATGTCAGCAAAGGGAAATCTATACTGCTAAAAAAAGGTACCCACAGATCCAGTGCAGTCGCTGGTCACTCCTGATCACTCATCCCAGTTACCTCCTAGGGCATTGCCTTGCAAGCTCCATTTTGGGCTGTCCCAGTCAGGCATTTTCAACACAGGATTGCTGCTGAGGGACTCATTCTGAGCATTTTATACATTCAGGCCCTTCCACAGAAGCTGCAGAGTCCTCTTGGTCTCCTTTCACTGAGCCATCCAGGCATGGCCTGGGTGAGCTCTGTACCTGCTTTTCAAGGGGTTTTCTCCAAAGGGTTTTCTTCCAAGAGTGGTCAGAGCAAGGCTTTGCTGACTCAGCCCCCCCAGCGGAGATCCTACAGCAGCTCAGGGATAACGCTGCTGCGCGCTCAGCCTGGGTACGGATCTGGAGGCCGTGGTTCATTTTGCTCAGGAAAGTAGAGCCACGGGCATGTTCCCGGTGGCTTTGTTTTGATTTGTTTTGTTTTGTTTTAATCAAGTTAAGCTACAACAGCAAAGTTCAGGTTTCACAGCATAAACAGCGGGATTTCTTCAGCTCGTTCTCATCCATTGCACCATGCCACCCTTCTGCTAATGCGATTTTAAAAGCCAGAACTTTTCTTTTTGACTGGCTTCTGTCTTAGACAAATTCCACACATCTGAGTAGAAAGATCATTCCAGTACAGTTTTAGATATGAGACTTCATTATTAAACATTACTGAGGTATTTAATCTCTGTTTGACAAACAAAGAATATTAAAAAGGATAAACTGGAGTATCTGAGCCACAGGAGGGTCTCAAAAGATTCATTAGATAAAAAAAAACCAGGAATTTAACTCCTAACCCCAAAGGATAATAGCAAATTGCTTCTGTTGGCATTTCACTGGATTTTTTTCCAGATTTCTCTACAGGCTAAGAAAAAAATGACTTGGAAACAGTGACTCCTAAAACAAACTGAACAAAGATTTATATCTATTTGCAGAAATATTAGTTCTCAGTGGGTCTGTCTGTATTCAGCAGTTTCTATATTATTACATAGTTTCAGTGTTGCCAGAGCCTGCTCGATTACTCTAAATTTCTTTTGCTCAAGTATATATTTTATATCTGCTGATGGTAAAATCTGAGGCTTGTAACTTCCTGGGCTACAAATTCATAAGTGACAGTCAGACATGAACAAAATTTCTCTCATTCTTCAGCACCTCAATAAACAGAAACATGGAAATGATATTTTAAATGTAAGGAGAGAATACTGATGTTAAAGTGTTGTTTCAAAAACTGCCAGGAAGAAACAATGAAATTCAGAGGTATTCAACACAGAAGACTGAGAAAGGATACTAAATTAATCTATTTTCAGCCACAGAACATGACAGACTTTTAGAGGCCAGCAAAACCAAGCTCATGAAATAGGATTCCTCTAGATGGAACTCTTGAATTTGAAAGATGACAGTCGCGTAACAAAAGCATCAAAACTTAGGAAATTATTCTCTTCCTCCACTGATTATTTCTTCTTCTGAAACACCTCCTTAGAGGAAAATGAGTGTATCTCACCTACTCAGCTCATGGCATGATGAGATACAGCTCTCCTGTGCAGAAGAATAGGAATTCAAAGGACACGAATAATGCAGTAAAATAAATAAAATGATGACTACGATAGAGGTTTTGACAGGTGCAGAGAGCTCTTTATCCATGTAGTTCTTTTCAGAGTAGCATTAAAGCTGCTAAAAAAGGATTCTAGATTTTACTCAGCTCTTGCCATTGAACTTCCTACTAAGACTTGCAAATGTGCTTGGACTAGAAGAAAGATTATTTGCTTTTAATATCCTTTTAATTATTCTGTAAATAAAACAATTATATAAAAATACCTGTGAAGGTAATGGGCAACAAAAAATCAAATTCACTTAAATAGAACATGATCTTTTTCAAGTAAACTCACAAAGCCATAGAAGAATATTCTACACCAATTTTGTACACTGCATCAGAACAGTTCTGCAATAATCTTTAAGACAAGTGTGATATCTTTTAAAATGAATCATTAAAAATACATTGGAGAAAATGGGATAGATCTACAGGTCTAAGTGGTATCCTTCAGCTTCAGAAAAACACAAAGGTGCCAGCAGTAACACCTAGACACCACAAATATATTCAACAAGAACACAAGTGCAGATAAAGCAGAAGTGCTAAAACGACAAAGAGCTTTGCAGGATAACATGTCCCAACTGAAGCACTTGCAAGGTAAAATAAAATACTGTGAGGCAGCTGCTCTTAAAGCCTCCACACTCACACTAAGGGCCCAGGTATCAGCTGATGTCAGGCCCTTGAACCCTCCATCAACGCTGCAAGGAAAGGGACTGCCACAACCAAGATCTCTGCACTCCAGCACGGCACAGGCTGCGGAAATAACAGAGACACATTAGAAAGCACAACGTGATAACAGGTAGTGAATGCTGACCTCTGTCAGTGACTGTGCAGTTTTTACTCTTTGCATTTTTATCTTCACATCCTGCCTGCTGAAAAACACGTTTCCTTGAGGCTACCTCTGAAACGTACAGAGAGATCTCGCCTGGCAGACAGCATCATGTGCGTGACCTCCTGTGGGGCACACGAGCAGGGCTGAGCTCTCTCCTCATTGCCTGCTTCTTTCTGGCTGTTATTGGAGGTGCCAGTTGCCCCCCAAACCCCCTACTGCATATGGAACACATTTATCTACAAAAGATCGTTTCCCTCATTGAGCCTCTCACAGCAGCAGCAGTGCTTTGGCTCCCTGTTCCTCTGGAGTCCTACGAAACATCTGGAAATGGCAGTAGCCAGAGAGACTCCAGCGTGGGCCACGGTCCAGGAGCTGGGCTCCAGAGAGGATCCCAGCTCCTGCAGTCACTGAAACACCCAGCTCGGATGTACCTCACAGCAAGGATTAAAACCTTGGAATACACCCACAAAATCATTTCAGAGACCCCTGGGCACAGCACACACTGCAATCCCACCCCACCCAGAGGCAGCCCCAAGCACAGACCCTGAGAGGAGCAAATCACCACGTGTGGGATCATTGCTCCAACGAGGAACAACAAAACCACACACGGGAGAAAATGAGGCAGCAGGCACAACATCCATCAACTGATCTATTTCTATTCTGACTGGAGCACTAAAGAGGACCAAAACCACCCATGTGGTGTAACAGAGACCTCTGTTACTGCTGCCAGAGGAAATGGTCCCTGCCCATGGGTCCCATCACGGACCCTGGCACAGAAACTGGTCCCAGCTCTGGTACAAGCTGAAGGAGAGTTTGGGGTGGGCCCTGGGTGCTCAGCAGCTGCTCCTGAGCCAGCAGGTGCCATCCAACACACACCATGCCAGCCCCTGGCTGCTGCTGCCCCGAAGCACCACAGCAGCCACAGGGATGGGCATGGCTTCTCAGAAGACATTTCGTAATCGCCACCGTGAGTTTCATATACAGCAGCCAGATGCTTGGGGGGGAGGGAGGGGGGGAGCTATAAATCTATAACGAAGTGATGGAGTGTTGGGCTATGGAATCCATAGATTAACTGAGGAGAGGCTCTCTCGGCAGCTGCAGTAATGCCAGCACAGCGTGGAGTGTTTATCGCTCCGAAACAGCTCCTGCCTCTCGCCACCAAGGCTGCACGGGGCTTCTCTGGCCTCCTGGAGGCTCTTTTCACCTTCACCTCTGGCCATAAAGAATTAATTCATCACTGAAATGGTATAATCAGGATCTCAGGCTCCACTAACACCTGCTTAAATAATATGACTGCTTCAAATAATATGACTATGCCTCATGGAACACCAACCCCTCTGGTCTCAGAGTGCAGCTTGGTTCTCACTGCCTGTCTGAGAAGTTTTGGAGGGAAAGGAGACACAAGGAACCACCTCAAACCTATTTCTCCTCTCACACTGAGCCCATCCTTTGCATCAGACACCCCAAGGTCACAGCAATATTACACACACTTGAGACAAGTCTGTAAGAGGATTTATTGGTCTTGGAGAACCACTTGTCTTGGATGAACCACTGGTCTTGGATGAGCCACTCCTGGTTGTCACCTGCAGCCCCTCCAAGTACTGCCTTTTCAGGGAGGAATTAAAAGCTCCTTAAACACACCAACAGCAGCCATCTACAGGCTCAGCAGGTGCAGGTGCTGTGCATCCTGGACCACCCAGCAAAGCCACATCCATTTTCCCAAAGATTCCCGCCCCACAGCCCCCTCTGCCCAGGGCACTGCTGGGATTGCTGGCACTGCTGGGATTGCTGACACCCCTAGGGCAGCTGCTCAACCCAGTGGGAAGCCCCAAGCCTCTTTCTAACCTCTCTGATGGAGGGACAATGCACCCTTCTCCCTGTCCTGCTGCCCAGCTCAGCACAAGGCCTTCCCCCAGGTTTCCCTGCTGAGGGCAGAATCCATGGAATGTGGCATCCTGCCCAGCACCCCAATCCTACAGCTTCTCTCCATCTACATTTATCCTGTCTCTCATCCACTTTTTAGTGCTTCTCCAACTGATTATCAACTTCCACCATGAAAATATCCATGTGCTTTGTAGTTAGTCACTTTATTCCTCTGCCAAGGGTGCTCTCGAGCTGCTGTCACTGGGAGCACCATGTGTTCTCTGCGTGCCACAGATCTTCAAATGCAGTAGTTATACATTACTTAGGCTGCACATATTTATCCCTAAAATAACACAGGCGTCTCTGCAGACCTTCACTGGGCCTTTGATGCACTCCAGACATCTTGCTCTCCAGTCTATTATTCAGTAGCACAACTGAAATAATTGGTACTTTCCAAGCCTTCGCTGTGTTTTTCGACTCCTAACAGTGTGAGTGGCCAGGTGTGATACTGAGCTCAGAGGAAGCTGGAAGAAAAGAGAATAGATGAGTATGTGAGGAATTAAGCTAGTTCTTGTTGCTTGCCTCTGTAGAGGGGTGTAAGGCCTGCTGAGGAGAAAATCATAAATAATTACCATTCTGAAAGCAAATGAAGGAGGTAAATGGATGATTTGGGGTTAAATGTTTATTAATAAAACAGAAGAAAGTCAATACATATCTTTTCAATGCAGTCAAGATTTGAAGTATTCTAACTTAAAGAGACAAATTAAAGCACTGAAGAGAAAAACCACAAAATATCTGCCAAAAAAGACCCAGGGTCTGAAATAGGATGTATTGGTTGTAAACATATTCTATTATTTGGCTGCACCAAGGAAGCTGTCATTGGATATGCTCCTTACATGGTCTGTTCTTTGCCAGGTTTAAGGAAACAGGACTGTAAACAGAATTGGAAGAAAAGATCCAGTTTCACCCAGGACTGTCAGAAAAATGAGGTAAGGAAATTTTGTGCTGAATTTGGGTAAAAGGGGAGCTGTGTAAGGCCATAGGATTGTTCCTCAAGCAAACTGTAGCACATAGTAATATCTGAAGGAGAAAATACTCCATCCTTAAAAAAAAAAAAAAAAGAGAGAGAGAATAACTCTAGAGGCAGGCTCTTGTTTTATTAGGTGTAAATCAGATGTGATATTAAATCCATATGGTAAAGGTTAACATGTAAGAAGGATTGCATAATGATTGCAGCACTTTAAAATTGGACCATTTTCCATTAACATTTTCTCAGCTTCACAATAGGCAGCAACAGTGATACAGAATGCCTAAGAATTAACCACAATAGTAAATGTTAATGCAAGTTTTATAAAGATAATAATGCCTCCTTTACATTTGTGATGGTAACAAACAACAGAGATCCCTAATACCAGCATCAATTCTGTCTCATAAACAAGGAAAAACTAACAGCAGAAAAAGAAACTACATAGACCTACTAATAAAATCATAAAGCTGAAAGTGAAACGATCCAGCAGCAGAAGAAAATGCAAGATCAATATAAAATATACTAATTAGTGCCTTTTCCATTCTGCATATATGTCCTACTCTGCTGCTTGCAAAAGCAGGAAAGATTGTGGTATCAGGGCTCCAGACTCTAAAGCTCATCTTTCTGTGGCTGAGCAATTGTCCCTGAAAGCCACTAAATTAAACAGAGGGAGACAGAGCAGTAACACTTTTTTTTCCAAGGATATCAGTGCATGGTAAGATTAGACATCTCCCTGGCACTCCCCTCAGTGGAACACCTTGCTTCCCTCTTTTCTACATGTTAATATCGCAAACCTCCCAAAATACCTCCCCAGTGGGCAAACTGGACTCTTCCCAAGCAGGAAGAGTTAAGTCAGACCCTGTTGCTGTCCATGTAAATCTTGGAAAAATTCTCTTTTTGGCCTGCTTTCCACCCATCAGCACTGAATTTCACCTGCTGTTTCACTACGTGGTCATGCAGTGCCAACTCTGCAGACAGCTTTCATTTGCACTGCCCTCAGTCACTTGGAGCCATCAGCCAGAGATGAAGTTATTTTGGCAAGTTATCTGAAATGTCTTCTTCTCCCAACAAAATAAAATCGTTCTGTCAAATAAACAATCTCTCTTCTGTGAGCACACCACTCCAATTAATGGAGGTTAATTGTCTATAACAAACAACCATTCGATGTATTCATTACACTAATGAGATTTCCTTTTTAGAGGATTTATGAGTTGAAAAATACAGTTCTGTTCAGTCAGCTTTTAACTGCAGGAAGGGAACGTGCTTGAATTTGGGAAAATCTTTCACTCCAAGAGAAAATTACAACTTGCTCTTAAGAAAAAAATGGATATTCATCCACTAGTTGACAACTGGATGTACCTGAGCTAAAGACCAAAAGAACTGCTTTCAAATACATTCATTTGCTCTATGTTTTGTAATATAAACGTGTGATACCACAGCTGCACCCACTTGTACAATGACAATAAAGATTTTTTTTATAAAGCATAACTGACCCTAATGAAGCAATCTGTCTTCTTGTGTCACTATCAGGTTGCCACCTCAGAGATAAAGTCACCTAGTTCTAACAGCAGTGTGCTGCAAAGCCACTGGAAAGTAACAGCTCTGATACTTTCAGTTCTCCTTCTTTAATGTTTCCACAGTTAAAACAATTTTCCTGATTAAACACTGTCCATTAAAATTAAAAGGCAAGTATCATCATAGACAATTACACTGGGTTTGGCACTGCTACAGCCAGACCACTACATCTTGTTAATCTACAATTAGGCTGTAGATTGCTGTTCTGCTCTCCATTCACACCCATGTTTGCAATGCAGCCTATACCCCAAATCAGAATCCAGTGCTTTCAAGATTAATAAGGGTATATTGAAGCTAGTCTATAAGGAAAAAAATAAGGTATTTTTGTACAGGGATATTAGCAAGCCCTTGATTAAGGAAAGTAAATACATTGATTATCGTCTTGTATCAGCAATAGTGCAGCCAGCAGGACCAGGGCAGTGACTGTCCCCCTGCACTGGGCACTGGTGAGGCCACACCTCAAATCCTGTGGCCAGTTCTGGGCTCCGCAGTTCAGGAAGGACATTGAGAGGCTGGAGCGAGTCCACAGAAGGGAACAGAGCTGGGGAAGGGTCTGGAGCACGAATCTCATGAGAAGCAGCTGGGGGCTCTGGAGGTGTTTAGCCTGGAGAAGAGGAGGCTCAGGGGTGACCTTATGGCTCTCCACAACTGCCTGGCAGGAGGGCACAGCCAGGCAAGGGCTGGACTCTTCTCCTGGGTAACCAGCAACAGGAGGAGAGGAAATGGTCTCAAGCTGTGACAGGGGAGGTTTAGATTGGATATTGGGAAAAAATTCTTCACTGGTAGGGTGATCAAGCACTGGAACAGGCTGCCCAGTCCCTGGAAGTGTTCAAAAAGACAGGTAGGTGGGGTGCTTGGAGACAATTTAGTGGTAAACCCGACAGGTGAGTGGTTGGACTTGAAGACCTCAGAGGGTTTTTCCAACCTTAATGATTCCCTGGTTCTATGATTCCTTGCACAAATGTCTGTGCTGATCCCTCTGCATCAGTGTGGGCCACGTACTGAGCCACTCTGATCAGGAAGGCTCCAGGCTAAGCAAGGCCAGGTGTTTGTTCTGCAAAGGCCTGTAAAGACACTTTATCACAAGAAATTTGAAACTAAGGAATCTGAAAAGTGACCACAGTGGTGACAACTTTTAGCCTTATCCACATGACTTTATGGTATTTACCTGCCTCTGGTTTAGATTGTGCTTGGCCTCACATTTGAGTCAAACTCCACCTTGAAGGGAAGTTCCTCCAGTGAGGATGTCCACATGGAAGTGGACATGCAGTCATCACTTGTTAAAGATGTGCAAAAGCTACGTGACAGTGTATGAGGACAGTACTGAAAGCAATTTCAATTTGAGGATTAAAAAAAGACATTTATAGCATGGTGAATATGAAGAGAAATAGGAAAGGAAAAATAAGAGAAGCCCCACCAAAAACACAGCTTAAAAGCCTCAGGTATTTCACTATGCCAGAAGTCAGCTCGTTCTGAGCCACTTCAACAGAGCCAGTTCCACTTATTTTTTCCAAATAATCTGTTTTCAACTTTCAAGAAGGGCTTGGCTGGGGAGACTGAAAAACAGCATGGGGCACAGGCAAAGAATGGTGTATGAATGTTATAAGTCTGCCTACTTAAAAGTAAAAACTCACTTTGATTGTATGTGTAGGTTCATTTCTCACTCCAGCTATGTGTGAAGAATAGTTCATTAAGGGCACAGGCATGAGAGATGAAAATATTTCACTGCAACTAATAAGATGTTAAACTGAATGAGATGTGATGGGGAATGCATCTCTGGGCATGGACTTCACCACTGCTCCATTTAGGCTTAAGGAAGCAAATATCAACTTAAAATCAATTGTTTTAGTCCAGGAAGAACTGCTGTGGCCTTATTCATTATGTTCAATTGTCCTTCTCTTCACATCTCACAGACAGCTCCTCCTCCAAGAATAGAGAGAAGAGCCAGATGCCCTCTGTTGAGTTGAATGATACCACAGTATTTTTACCAAATACAAGTTCCAATATGCTCTTCCAGACAATTCTGATGCAGAAATAGTTCTAAATATAATCCACTTCTCTCAACTCCCCTTTCCAAAGTCTCCCCACTAGTCCCATAAGCAGTCAGTAAAACAAATACGAAACATTACCGCATCCAAGCTCATAACAGATTAAATCCTGAGGGTCTGCTGCCACCTTAGTTTCTTAGAGCTACCACTTCCAAACCAAACCTTTATCATGTGTCTCGTATACGTGATACCTTCCAGGTGAATGGGATTAAGAACATTTACATTTTACTAATGCCAGTGAAACAGCAAGAGTAGAAAGGCATAAGATGTTCAAATATTTAGTAAGAGTAAATAAAAATTAAAAAGTGTAAAAAAAAAGAACTCCTCACTATCACTTGATGAGGTGATACTACTCTAATCAGCAAATTGCAATCTTGTTTCAGACTGCAGATTGTTGCCATGAAGAGCATAAGAACAAACTAAATCATCTAACGCTTATTTAAAATGCTGCAACACCAGCAAGCTTATTGCAATATAATAAAGTAGTAAAGCAATTACACTCTGAGATTAATATTTATAAAAGATAATCAGGTTTTCCTTATTTAAAATTTTATTCAATAACTCGTGCGCCTTAAAAGCATTTTCAAAGTCGAAGTAGGGTTTGAAACAAGTCTTTAAGGAAAGGTATCAAAATCCCAGAAGGAGTCTGGAACAATGTTCACTGCCCCTGCGAGGCCACATGTGGTGTGGCCCCTGCAAGTCTTGTACTTCAGGAGTGAGGATGTCCCTTTGTGACTTGAAGGAATAATCACAAGAGAGACCAGGTTGTAAAATGGCATGAGTTAGGTGATGTGAAAGGAATTTGCAACACGGGACACTGTCCATTCCATGACAAGAAACGCGAAGAAACCCAACAGAAGGCATATGCAGAACCTCACCAGGAGGATGGAAAGGAGGGTATTTTTTGAATCCAAAAGACTGTGACAGTGACACACCAGCCACAGGTTCAGAAAATTAAGTGTGGACCTCCAGCATGCCTGGCCAGTGACACAAGGACACAGTGACACCGTTCTCCAGGTTCCTTTCCTCCTGGCTGCTTCCCTTTTAAAGCAGGAGCTGTTGGTCACTGGGTACACGGTGCACAAAGCTGTGACCAGCCAGGGAAAAGGTCTCTGGGGGCTATTGCAACACAAACTGTGTGCAATAATGACTATTATTTCTGGAATACAGTTTAAAACTAACATCAGAGCACTAAAACTGTTTACCTTCAGTGTGAGAAAGGTGTATGCCATGATGTCCTTATCAGAGTCAGAGCAAGAACAGTGCCCAGATTAGAGAAAGGGAGATGGAGCTACCAGGTAACAAATCCCTTACACCCACAGCACAGGGGATCACTGTCTGCTTTCTGCCAGCAGGAACTGACAGTATTTTCAGGTTCTAATTATTAGTTCTGCCAATTCTGAGCTAAATGTCTTCTGCTGCAACAAGCCCTGCTTCAAATTCCAAAATGCACATACACTTTATAACAGGGTGTGGGAGGGTTGTTAATTGCTTAACTGCACTCTTCAGGAAAGCCTTTCTTACAGTTGAGTGTGTATAAATCCTGATCATTTTATTTTTTATCTTGTAACTCTCACTTCTTTTTACCATACAGAAAATTCCCAAAGTGCCTTATAAACTTGGTATTTAATGCAACTGATCGAGACATGATTTTGCTTTACAAGCATGTGGGGAGAGTCCTTGAGTTTCCTTGTCTTCAAGTCATGTCCTGCTTAGAGACAAAATATCACCTGGTTCTGGGGTGCTCAGCATCCAGTTTCCCTGGTATTAATCGAGATTCTCAAATCCCACGCCTGGGACATCTCAGACACACCCAGCACCCAAGTACTGCTTGTCACTGTCCAGTGAAACATGACTTCAGTCCAACACCCCCTCAGATTAGCCTGGTGAAAAACCCCTCCTCTTGTCTCTGGAAATGGTCTGTGACAGCAGCGGAGCAGAAGACAGACAGAAGAGCAGAAAGTGCAACCAAGCATCTTCATTGGGTATAATGATAGCTCACAGCAGACACAGAAATTGAGAAAACAGAACACTTGAGATTAAATGAATTAACTTCATTGCTGACACAGCTTCTGGCTTCAGCAAACTTGTGTTTTCACATCTCACCAAACACACAGCTCCCAAGCCTCCTCTTTTGTCTTCAAATTATTAGAAGGCAAAATTTCTTGTTTATACTATCTGGTCAACTTCCTGGCAGTGGCTGTGAGCAGTGGACTTCTCTTGACACCAAGTGACTAATGGGGACAACTTGCAAAGTATCAGTGCAATTCAGAGCAAAAAAGCCTTTTGAATTTCATTTTAGAAAGCACTGAACAGAATGTAGCATTCACCGGGTAATTCGCCTGTACAGTCTCTGTTAACTGCTCAGAGGTTCTCAGTACTTTGGAAACCACTGAAATGAAAGGGCATTTCCCTCCTGTGACTTGATCCAGACAAGCCCAGGCTGATTGGGGCTGTTGGTAGAACTGAAAACAGTTTTGTCCTCTGCTTTTTTTAAAACAGCAGCCAACCACGTCAATCCAGCATTGTTTGTGACATGAGTAGAAACTACAACCAAGGCATTTCTATTGTTTGGAGTTTTTTTAATTTCCCTCCATCAAACAGTACTTTATTTCCTTTCACCTTCATATCTTGCTGAGCAATCCAGTGATTCACAAATGTATCTTTTTCATATCTGTAGCAAAGACATTCTAGTAAAAATATTAGCTTGACTTGGGTGAACAATGCTGAAGTGTACTTCCAAGTGTTAAGTCTGGATTGAAAATCAAGAATTTGCTTTGATATTCACAGTGCCTTTGGTCTCTGTAAATATTCCTATAAAGGTTTTATTTCTCTACAAAGGCAAACAATATTGTTGCAAGTTCATGTGAAGGTGCTAGCACTTTTATAAACAATAACTACAGAACAAAATAAATGGCAGGGGACTTAAGTGGCTATTCCAGCACTGGAAAGAGTAAGGTACAAATAGATGATAATATAAATATTAACACATGCAGGAGAATAGCAGCGTGACTCATCCTCACCTCCATCAATATATTAATCCATATCTCACATATATGAGTGAAACTAGACAGGATCTGGTAATTCTGTTTTCAGAAAATGGACCAGACTGTGCTGGGTCACTGATTCTGCACCAGAGCTCACCATTTCATACAACCACAGAATATCTCAAGTTGGAAGGGGCCTGTAAGAATCACCAAGCCAATCTCCCTGCTCTTTTCAGAACTGCCTAGAACTAAACCATATGGGTAAGGATGTCGTTCAGATGCTCCTTGTACTCTGATACTCTGACAGGCTGGGTGCCATGACCATTTCCCTGGGGAGCCTGTTCCTGTGACCAGCCACCCTCTCCTAATGTCCAGCCTGAAGTTCCCTGACATGTATTTTGTTCCATGTATCTGCAAGCTTTCTTTTTAACTTTTAGATTAAATCGTTTCTCCTTTTACTCTTTTTTTTTTTTTCCTTCTCCTGTCTGAAATAATCACTTGTGTTTTGCATATGAACCTGGAGGGTGCACCAGCCAGAGCATATTCACGTAGCAGTTCGTCTGGAAAAGTGCATTTTTGAGTGTAGACTCATTCCAGAATATCAGCTCCTGGTGCCTTGTGGAAGGTAGCGAGAACACTTCATGGTTTGTGATTTGCATCTTGAAGGGAGAGCCCTGCAGTGCCCGACACTTTGCACTCCCAAGAAAATCCTACCAGATTGCAGAGCCAGGCAGAGCCTAAACTTGAGTTCTTCACTGGAGGTGCATGAAGCAGGCCCGCAGAACAAAGCAGCACACGGCAGTGCTGCCGCAGCCTGCTCGCAGTGTCTGTCCCCTCTTCCTTCCCCTCCCCACAGCTCCGTGATGAGCCGGCTGCTTCAGCAGTGAGGACGGTGGGACTGATTCGTGACATTTTTTTGCTGCCTATGAAATGCTTTGCATGAAGTCTTTTTTGACAGGTAGAAACTCCTGTGCACTCCAAAGTGTTCTTTTCTGGGTTTTTTTTGTTTTGGTTTGGTTTTTTTTTTAGGAATTCTTGATTTTAACGGGAGGATATTGACTGTTGCAACCAAGAGAAAGGTTACATGGTGTCAATCTCAGATACGATGTAGAAGGAACTCGCACAGAAAAAGACTGCAGGCAAATTAATGCGCGCTGTCAATCTAAACTCACTGTTGCCAGGCATTTATCGCTTTATAGCCTGTATCTAAATAATATTAATTTTTGACTGTCCATACTGCCAGCCTGACAGATGACTGGTTCATCTAATTGTTGCGTTTTCTGCTCATTAAAAGATACTTGCAAAAGCCCCTCTAAGCAAATCCACAAGCTGCCCAAGAAGAAAGCGGTGTTTTTCTATCAACCTTTGCACTGAGCATTTCTGACAGGTTTTTGCACCACATTCCACATCAATAATGCTACAGCAACCAAAAGGCCATGTAGGCATTTAATCTCTGAGTGCTGAGGGCACACAGCTACCGGCCCAACACTCTGCAAACATTCTCCAAAATGTGCTTCCGCTCCAGGGAGTCGCCACTGGAGACTCCTCAAAGTCTAAGTTAGATTCATTTTAAAATAAAGCACTTTTTGACACTAAATAAAACAAGCTCTTAGATTTATTGAATTACATGCAGTGCTAGAGAAAGAAGAAGAAAAATTATGCCTTTAAACCATATCCTTGTGTATCTGAAAACAGCTACCAGGAGCAGAACTAAAACTTCCAAGCAATTGCAGGTAAAATACCCGTTGTCCAATTTATAATTTGTACATATCTGCATAAATGCAAATACCATCTTTCTTACTGCATCCAACACATAACACAGGACAGCAGGGGAGATGGAGCAACAAGAAATGTGGAGAAAGGGAACAGGGCTACAGAATGAAGAGTAAGACAGACAGACTCCACATCCTCTTCATCCAAGGAGAATGAAGCAATATAAATTATTTTACCCAAAGGTGTCTCCCAGACACAGCTGAAGGTGCTTTGTTTGACCTTGCCCTATGCTTTGAGTTTGTTCACTTCATTAGACCAACACACAAATACAGAAAGCAATTTTTTTTGTGAAAGGTGCCTCAAAGAGTGAAATATTATTGACTATAGCTTGTGTCCATTCTATACACATTGCCAAAGTGCAATTAATCATAGGCAGACATCATAAACATTACAGTTGTCAACATTTAAAATCTATATAAATACTTTTTCAGGTAATTAATATAAGGAAAACATTCCCTCAGTTAAGGAAAGAAAACACCTAAGGAATAGTATGGTAATCTTCTGTTCTCTCAAAGGCAAAATTGTAAAGATTTTAGTGGTGACACTGTCTCAGTAATAAATGTAGGCTGCCTGAGCTGAACACAGGAGAATACATATATATGTATATACATATAGCATGAACTTTTAAACAAATTTAGATTTTTGTCCTCAGAAAAATAAGGAGGTTTTCTCCTTTTGTTGTTTCTTTTGGTACTTTCTGATACCTGAATGCCATGAAATGGAAAAAGCAACTAATAGTAAAAATTACTGTCATTACCTAGCAAATAATATAATATATAGTGCCTCTGACACTAAATCTTAGGCAAAAAGCCAGTCCAAAGAGGACTGGAAGTGTTACTGTAAAACTGCAAAAAGAGACACACAACCCTTGTTTTTTCTTCTCACTCACAGAAGCAGAAATGAAAATAGAAACTACAGGGGGAGCAGGGCCAAGACAGTTCAGAGGGCAAGGGACTGGGTGGCCTTCACCTCTTCCTCTCACAATGTCACAATCATCTGCTCCTGCTGTGATCCTAAGGATATTGTCACCAGAAGGTCCTTTCTAAAAAAACACTCTGGTTTACCAGGGGGAAAAGATACTGAGAGTAATGAAGTGAAAGGATAGTCCTTCCTACCCGTGTACACATATACTATAATTTATGTGTGGTGTTTCTAGAACACCCAAGAACTCAGTCTTCGCATGCTCTTTGAAAAAAGAAGTGTACATAAACATATGGCAAACATGCTCCCAGAAAGAAAGGCAGCTGCTAATAAACGAGCACCGAATGAGGTGACAAATAAACGAATTGGGTGAATTTGTCACTGAATTAGGTGACAAACCCACTGCAGGGGTTTCAGCAGTGGAAAGATGAAGGTGTAGCCCCACTGCAGCCCTTGACTGAGGGAGCTGGAATTGCTCCTGGAAGCTCAGCAGTGCAGGTCTGGCTCTGTGCTTGGGTGGGCTTGGCAGCCCCAGCCATGCTCAGAGCTGATGCCACCAAGCTGCAGCAGCAGCTGTGAGAGTTGATTTGAAGCTGGCCTTTATAAAGTATAATAGCAACATATATAAAATAATGACTCATGTACAGCAGGTAGATGGATGTTCCTTAATTACTTTTTCACATAAGCCAGCACTAGGACAGTGTCAGTAAAATAGAAAACAAACACATTCAGACTTGCACACGAGGCATAGTTACTGATAGAGTTCACATTGCTAGGCCTAACAAAATAAAATATTTCCAAAAAATGGTAGAAGTTTGTGTAACTTGAAAGAGTAGAGTAAAAGAGACAGATCACAAAGCATTGAAAAACACTAATGCATAGCAAACAGCAAAAAAACCCCTTTTAACTCTGAGGATTTAGGAAGGCTACACACCATATATTTCATTGTTGTTTTCTACACCACTTTCTAAATTGTTTGGCGTGGGCTGGTCATCGAAACAGCCAGTGTACTGGAATAGGGGAGTTTCCACCAAAGGATGTGATAAAGGAAGTGCTAATGATGCTGGGAATGATCACCACAGTTGCTCAGCGAGAATCCCCGATGCAAAGGAAGTCTACGGATGCTGCTTGTGAGCACAGCTCTGTTGTTGTGCAGTGTACACTCAACAGCTCACTCTTCTACTGTCCTGTTTTTATAGTCTTTAAAGGCCTGAATAGGACTTTCCATCTTTCCAGCAGTGCTTTTTCTTTATTGCTTGCATGGGTTGTTCCATTTCATTATCCTGTGGCACAGTAGATCTTCCTTGTTTTGACAGGGACTGCTCTGTTACAATTACCTGCTGTCGTTGCGGTTCAAGTGAAGGTGCTGCCAGCTGGACAGAGCTGTAAAGTAACATGAGTGAATTTCCCAATGTTAAAGATTTTTTTAAAATCCAGGAAGCAATTAGCCGCTGCTATATTTAGAAGCCTGCTTGTATTGTAACAAGACACTGCCAGCCAGAGGTCGGGGGCAGACAGAGCCTTGATGCCTCCCAAACTTCAGAGATGTCTGATGCTTGCATCACATTTAAAAACTCTTCTTCTCATCTGGAAAATGTTTAGCATATAGGAACAGGTGACAATTTGCCACAAAACTACACGGGGATAAACTGCACCAAATCTTTCAAAAACAATGTTCCACATAAGGGGAAACAACAAGTTCGTGGCAGGCAGCAGAACTGGCAGAAAGTGTTTGCTCATCTGATGGGCTCAGCACCTCTTGTCTCAGCTAACCAGAGTAGGAATTGGTAGGGAACAGGCTCTAGGGATTACCAGCATTAGAGGTCTGCAGCCAAAAACATGGAAAGGAAAGGAAAGGAAGAGGAGGTGGGATATGGCAATGTGGGCTCAAACAGGTCACCTGCTCCTCTCGCAGTGGAATTCCTCATGCCCCTGTGCACTCTCCTGGAGGGACACTGCCTTGGGACATACATGACACCTATCATCTCTTTAAAGTCTGGTTCACGCACTGTAATTATGACAGAAAAAAATTAATCCAGCCTCATTTTAAGAAATGAACAAGCACAGCACCATATTTCAAAGCCACTTTTCTAAAGGATGACTAGAAGACATTTGGAGGCCATGACAACCCCAAAGCATTCTACCGTTAAACCAGAATTTGCAATAAAACATGCAGCTTCAGCAACAGATGAGTGCAGAAGGTTGAAGCCACACTTGAGAGGCCGTGATCCTACATGTGGGAGAGCAGTCTTGAGGAAAAGGAGGAATTTCAACTCTAACATGGTAACTGAAGCTAATCAAATCTGGTACAATTATCTCACTTAGTACTTTTTGCCAAATGAGCCTGAATTATATAAATGATCTTTATTTGCCTCAATAAGGCATAAGAATGTTTTTTGACATTTTTGGAAGTAGTTTCTATTGAACTAGTAAGTACAGAAATAATCATTACTATCTGAAAAATGAAAATTAACCTAACTGACTAGTTCCCTCTAAAGTTCATCTGTTAATCATAATTACAGTATTCTTTCCTTTTTGCAGACTATACTAGGAAATATTTTCCTTCTCCAAAGCTGCTTTGATTTCACGGAAACCTAAAGAGATTTCTGTAATTTCCCAGCTATTACAGTCCCCAAACACTTTATTGTTGAACACGATTATTAGATCCACCAGTTTTGTCTTTCATCTGTGTGTTCCTAACAGACAAGCTGGTTTCATGCCCCATCATAAGCTTACAAATTAAACTCCTACATGCTCTCCTGCTTCTTAATTTGGTGCTTTGGGACAGCACTGCTCTTAGCTCTCTTAAGAACAAAACCATTATTCAGATGAGCTACAGCAACTTGTCTTCAAACAGTAAACTGCAACTTACAAAACAAAATTGGATTACACTCAGTATTTAGCTTCACAATTCAGCACCGCACAATACAAGCTTTAGAACATTCAATTTAACAATACATGGAAGAAATTCTTTCCAGAGAAGAAAAGTGAAATTTCCATCAGAAGCCCGGGGTAACCTTGCGTTAGTGAAAATGTTTTAGATGAGTCTTTTACAGACTGGTTCATCACTGCCTGCCCCTTGCAGGCACAGATATGGGCAAGTGAATATGGGCAACTGTTCTCAGGGGTAGCCTATAATTGTCACTTGATACAGCATAAATAATTGCTTAGGCAGCAAAAAAACTACAGTCCACTGTGTATTCTCTAGACTTTAAACTGGGCTATTAGTTTTTTTCAACCTAGAGAAACATACTGCAGCCTCTCATTGGAGTGTGGGATCTAGTAATGATGTGTAAGAATAAGGAGACAAGCTAATCCATAACTCCTAAAGGCAATTAGGGTACCTAGAAGTGCCAACTGCCAGGATGCTACCAGCAGTGTTCCAGTGATGCTCAGTAAATAGAAAATTCAGGGATAGCAAGAGTGGTGTTCTCATAAGCTCCTGTATGTTCCAGGCCCAAAGCCCCCAGCCATTTTAGGGGAAAATATGGTGATATTGGTGTCCTTGGGTGCATGACAACGGGAGTGTGCAGGGTCAGGCTGAACCTTGCTCTTTGCCAACGCTGCACTCTTGTTAGGTGTGGTCAGTAACTGGTCTGAAATATTTGGCTCCATTTTCTAACACTTGCATGACTGCAAAAAACCAATAATTATTGACACTGCAGCACTTGCTGTGCTTCCAGAGGGGTTCATGTGTCATGGGGAGGAAAGCTGTGCTGGAAAAGGTTTGGCCCTTCAGTTTCTTCCCAGATATAAGACCAGGCATGCAACATTCCAGCGTGGGTGTACAAACTCAGAAGAAAATCTGATCTCCTGGTGATGAGGTTCAGAGATTAAACTAAGGAGCCAAATAGCCAGGGCTGCCAGGATGTGAATGTGATGTTACCTGAATAAAGTCTCCATTTCTTTAAATAAGAATTTTTTCCTTTCAGAAGATCCACTAAACTGAGCACCCAAGCTCAGGTCCTACCTGAGATTCAACCAAGAAGAACCTTCCCCCTTCTGATGAACAAACTCATCTGTCCTGTGTCCTACCAGGACAGCTTTTGGACAACTCCCAGGGAACAAGGCTCAGAACAACACTAGGCTGCTGAAAGAAGTAGAGGAGTGAAAGAAACAAAAATAAACCACAAACAAACAGAACACCCACCCCCACCCCCCAAAAAAACACCACCACCAACAACAAAAACACCAAAAACAAACCAAAACCAAAACAAAACAAACAAAAACCCCACAAACAAACAAACAAAAAGCAAACAAACAACCTGGCATTTTTTTAAAACTTCAGAGGTAAAAATTGGAACTTTGATTATAGAAACAAAATTTTCTCTTTTTGTTTCAAATGCTTCTTAGCCAGGAATAGAGGGAACTACATGGAGATTTTTATAAACCAAACTGCATTAAGGAGGGCTTACAGTGCAGCAATGTCATTTTAATAAGAATAATAATAATTACCATGATTATAATTTCAGTTTTGTAAAAATTATCTCTTAATACAATTTATAACTCAGCAAAGAAGTCTCTTGTTTAGATTTCAATTTAGTTTTTCAAAAGAAATTACCAACTGTTTTAGATTTGAATCAGTTGCTATTGAAATATACAGTGCTTTAAGCACATAATTTTTCACAGCATTTGGTTTCATATGGGTATGTATCCTAGGGGAAAAAAATATAAATTTTGTCTCTTTGGATTGGTAGATGATGGGTATGGCTCCCTGCATCCTCATCCAGGTGAAATCAGGTAATAAAATCACTGTACCACAAGGGGTCTGGGTACCTGTGGTAGATTGATCCTGCTGTCCCCCTGGTGTCCCTCTGGTGTCCCCGCCTCCACCTCTCATCTCTGTGAATCATCGATTTAAGAATTATCATTAAAATCCACATTCATCACACAATCTTCATTTACATCAACAAACCCAACCAAAAAAAAAAAAAAAAAACCACCAAAAAAATTCCCCACGCATAAAAATCAGAACAACATCATCACAACACAGAGCAAAAGTGGGCAATTTACACAAAAACCTCCCTTTGTCATTTCACCACAATTACAACAGAAGTTCCCCATGATCTTTCTACTCTCTAACGTTGTTCGAACCATGTTTTGCCCATTATCTCTCCCAATTACCACCCTTATCCCAAAGTCTTCATGATCTCAGGTTTCAGCACCAAAAAGACTGGGGGGTTGACCCTGGCTGGATGTCAGACATCCACCAATGCCACTCTGTCACTCCCCTCCTCAACTGGAATGGCAGAGAAAATACAGTGAAGTGTTCATGAGTTAAGGACAGGGAGAGACCACTCACCAAAAACCATCAGAGGCAAAACACTCTCAACTTGGGGATATTAATTGAATTTATTAGTAACAAAATCAGAGCAGGATAATGAGAAGTAAAAATAAATTGTAAAAACCACTTCCCCCCACCCCTCCCTCCTTCCCAGCTCTCCCTCCTCCCCTCCAGTGGCACAGGGAGATGGGGAATGGGGTTATGGTCAGTTCATCACACGTTGTTCCTGACACTGCTCAGGCAGAGGAGCCCTTCCCCTGCTCCAGCATGGGATCCCTCCCGTGGGAGACAGTTCTCCATGAGTGTGAGTCCATCCCACGGGCAACAGCTCTCCACAAATTGCTCCAATGTGAGTTATTCTTTCACAGGGCCAGTCCTTCAGGCACAGCCTGCTCCACTGTGGGTCCCCCACGGGGTCACAAGTCCTACCAGGAAACCTGCTCCAGGGTGGGCTCCTCTCTCCACAGGTCTGCAGGTCCCTGCCAGGACCCTGCTCCAGCACCGGCCTCCCATGGGTTCACAGCCTCCTCTCAGCATCCCCGTGCTCCATTCTGGGTCTCCTGCACGGGCTGCAGGTGGATCTCTGCATCCCTGTGCCCCCCCTGGGCTGCAGGGGCGCAGCTGCCCCGCCACGGTCCCAGCAGGGGCTGCAGGGCAATCCCAGCTCTGGCACCTGGAGCAGCTCCTGCCCTCCCTCTGCACTGCCCGTGGTGTCTGCAGGGCTGTTCCTCTCACACATTCTCACTCTGCTCTTCTCTGGCTGCAATTACACCTGCACTATCACTTTCTTCCTTCTTGAATTTGTTATCCCAGAGGTGTTACCACCATTTCTGACTGGCCCGGCCCTGGGCAGCAGCGGGTCTGTCCTGGAGCTGCCAGGGACTCTGCTGGACATGGGGGAAGCTTCCAGCAGCTTCTCACAGAAACCACCCCTGTAACCCCCCTGCCACCAAAACCTGGCCATGCAAACCCAGTACAGAGCCCAACCAAGTTAACAATGGCATCTCAAACTGATACCATGAAACGCAGCATTGTTAATTCATTGTCCTGGAAGGCACAAATATTTGGGAAAGTGCACTCACATGGTGACTGTTGTCCATAGATATCCTTGCCCTGGCTTAATCTCTACCACCCTTGGTTCCAGGAGATCCACTTCTACCCATCCCTGAATCAACAAGTTGTTATATTCGATGCATCTTTCTCCGTCTCCACCTCTTTCTCTGTGTGGTTATCAGCTTCTATTTGCTGTAAACCCACTTCTTATTCTTGGGATGAAAATTTCTGATGTTAAAGAATTCTTTTTTATCTCAAGTCTTGGAAAGAGTAGACACTTCTAGACTGGATGAAGCCATGCATACAGGTTTGGGTTTTTTCCTCACTCTGCTATTTTTTCTTAGGGAATAGTATTTTCCCCATTGTTACATCTCCCATGTAACTTTCTTTTACTGCTCTCTTCTGATTTAGCACTTGGATATTAGGCAGGTTAATAGTGAATAGATAACCTGCAAGTTGTCCAATATATTAAATATATTGTAGATACCACTGCCACTTGCCTCACTTTGCCCATTAGCAATGCTCACCATTATATCTTCAATGATAGCATACGCATAAAAAACCACCAAGGCTGCTAGACAAAAGAATCCCCAAGTAGAGTGGATAAATCAGAAGAATTTAAACAATATAAACAGGAACTTCCATACCTTCTACAAAGTTCCATTACTGCCAGCAATATATTTTGAGATGATGTCATAATGCATACATCACAAATACCAGATAAGCAAGGCTTGTAGCAATCTTCCTCCCAAACAGCCAGCCAGCATATATATTTGAATATCTTTTTGACAGTACTTGGGCTGGAGGAAAAAACAACATTTTTTCCAGTCTCATCAGAAAGCAATTGACTTTTAAGCACAGGGTTTCATCCGTGCCTGTTTATTTAGGGGATTTTATTTGGTTTAGTATTTTGCCATTTCACATTGATACAAACAACTTATTCTATGTATATTTCAATTTTTTTCTTTGCTCATTATGAAATTAAATAGCCTGGCATAAAATTCAAAATTACATCCTTTTATTTCTGTGTAAACAGCATCTCCCAATAAAATAACCTGTAATACAGTTATGGAAGGAAATTATTTTAGAAATGGCAATTCGCAGTTGAATTTCTCTGCTTCCTTTATAGACTGACTTACCAAATCTTTATAGACAAATGTTAGTCTTTACTACATTTTGCTTTGCACATACTGTGTACAGTTCTGGGAGCCTAAACTGGGGTGTCTTTGTCAATCATTGGACTTCAAGAATCTCACTGAATCTCATTAACTGTGTTCCCAGTTCAGAAATGCTGCTGCTGGTCATTCACAAGCTATGGAGAAGCTCAATCTTCACTTGCAGGATACATTTGCTGATCTGGTGTCTCACAAAACAACACATCTGACATAGAAACAGATGAATGAGCCCCCAGACCCCAGTTTTACAGCCTTGTCTCAGTTCAGAGTTGCAGAATCCTAACAGCACTCTTGGCTAGAGACACAGCAAGTTGGTAACATCCCTGGGTTTGGATCACAAAAGCCAGCCTGAATGAAGGCTGACCCGCCCAGAAACAGGGAACTCGGGGCTTGAGTCTTGGGAACTCTTTTCAAACCAGCTGGATTTCTGGGATTGTCTGAAGTCAGCCCAGACAGACAAACAGGAGATCCTTCCCCAGTCTGCCAGACAACCTTTAAAGCAGCTGCTTTAACCTTGCTGAACCAGATCTAATCAGAGCAGGTGAGACTCACCTTCTAATCACTCAGTCATAAAAATCCCTTTGTGGCACCATGTGAGAAACTCTCCTGTGAGCAGAGGGGACAGGCAAAGGGAGAGGCAAGGGGGCACTGAACAGCACATGCATGTGGCCCTAAAGAAGCTGAAAGGCCCTTACTACACCCCACACCTGGTGACTGTCTGATCATCGTGGGCCGTGACCTCTTGCTCGTGGCATTTGGCCCTGGCACTGCCAGGCAGCTGCACTGAGCCACAGCAAGGATCTAAGCCGAACCACAGGTAGGGGTGTAATTGCACACACCCCGCTGCCACCCTGAAAAACCCCTGCACTGTAGGCTGGAGTGTTTCCAGGGCCCCAGGCAGTGTCTCACTGACAATACTTCTCGTGTTTAGAAACCACTCTCCCTTAATGGCCAAGTTAAGATTCTGTGCGTTATTCTTACAGCTTTCACTCTCTGACTTTTTAATGGCTCGGCTATTAAAACAAATGGACTTTAAATGCAACAAAGGTAGAGCTTAAAAAAGAATCCCCAAAGCCCTACTATTGGTAGGTGGTAATGGCTGAGTTAAAAGTGGGGGTATTTCTCGGAAAAGATTGCTCAAAGGGAAATTAGGAAATTCTGGAAACCTGAACAGTCCACTAAAGAGAAGGTCCTGGCAGTGAGGGTGAAGTGCGACCAGACAGACGCTGGCTGAGTGAGGTTCATGCAGGCTGTGGGATAAAATGAACAGAGAGAGAAGGGATTGTAGGGAGGTATGAGAAAAATGGAAGAAATTAGGTAAAAATCTGAATGAGACACACGGACAAATATGGGAATATTCTCTAGAAAAAGTTTCAAAGGTCAAAGGTGTACCTTTGATCAGGCCTGATATGGACAGAGTATCACAGACACCAGGATTAAGAGAAAAATGTTTTTATTTATAGGTAAAAGTAAAGAACAAAGCTATGCATTTTTTGCCCAAAGAGAGCTTAGGAGTACTAAAAACCTGACATTAACTCTCAAGAGCTGTAAGTATTGGTTTTAAGTACAGAACTAAGAAAAGGATGGGTATAACTATAAGCCTTGTTTCTATAACAGGAGACCAAGCTCTCAGAGCAGAATCCCTTCATATTTAAGGAGCTTAGCTGTGAACATCCCAAAATAAGGATTCACCAGCTTATGTCCAGTCAACTTGAGGTCTCTAGAGCAAATGCTATAACATGCCATAGGGAGTGAAGGTGTTTCTAAATAAGCTTTAACACCTGGGGAGGTCTAGAATGATACTTTTATGGCTCCAGGAATGCTGTGGAAATACTAACTGGTGTTTAGGTAGAGGGCACCTAATGGAGTGCATTTCACACAGCAGAGCAGCAAATGGCTAAGCAGACACATGCCTGTGTCTTCTCCTCTGCCTAACATCTCTTTCTTTCTTCACCCTGGTGGAGCCTGAGCAAACTCCACTGCCTTTGGAGCATGATCAGCTGTGGCAGGAGAGCAAAGGGGTCCCAGTTCAGCTGCTGTGGTGCAGCTGCCAGCTGAGTGCTCCTGCCTGGGAAGCTGTAGCACTGTCACATCCTCAGCAGAAGTCCCTACATACTGGGTAATACAGCAGAAGACAGGAATCAGTTGTTTTCCAGGAGAAAAAAAAAAGGGATATAGATATGGGCTGAAGACCTACAGAAAGCTACTTAAATGCAACTCTTTAAGTGCTAATTGAGCTATGTTTTAAAACAACTATTCCTCATTATGAGAAAAATGTAAACTCTTCAGGGTTCTGCTGAAACATAATTCTTTCATTGGGGCAAGGCGACTACCTTTAATAAAAGTAGTTTAAGTAATAGTAGGGTTGGGGGAAAGGCTTCTCTAACACCTGGGTCAGGAAACTCATGGTTATTTATACCCAGTTACACTCAGCTAGAGGCAGCCCCAGGCAAACGGGGGTTCACAGCTTGGCAGCCACTTCTGCCACTAACCTGAGGTGCTGCTGAGTTCTACGTGACCAAAAGGACTCAGGTCACCACACAGGTCCCTTTAGTTATGTATTCTGCCTGCCCAGCACTCATGACATGTGAATCTCTTTCTGAGGGGAATATATGCTAAAAAATGACATCTCTGCTGCTTAATTTGTGCCTCCACTCCAATTACATCAGAAAGTGAAAGCTGTCTTCCAGGAGATTTATGGCCTTTATTTCACATTGCATTGAGCCCATCAAAATTTAAGATCCATCGACAAGACATAGCTCATGAGAGTTCTTAGTTTGTGGACATCCACACTATTGGGGAAATGGAAAAGACACAAACTCAGCAGCACCAAAGGACAAGACAATGAGCTGGGACACACCTGAGGCACATTCTGTTGTTCTCTTCTGCAGGATGGAAAACCCAGCCACTAAAATAGACAGGAAGAAAACAAAGACAGCAGACAGGAGTCTTTGTGGCTCAGTGGGATAACCTGCTATTCTGCAAATGATAGTTTATTTTGAATGGAAATGTTTCTGACCTCTGGTTTGCTCAGTTATCTACAGCCATGGTCATGGTGCAACAGCAGAAACATTTTGATCTAATCCTTGTTCTGATGTTTATAAGACAGTTGAGGATTTCTGGTTATTAATGAATTGGCCTTAGCTGCGTTTCCTTTCTTTTATGAAGTAGTTGAGTGAGGCAGATTTACCTTGGCGTAAGAGATGGGCAGATGGCAGGGCTATATAGGTCATGTGCTCCTCAACACTGATAAAGGAAATGCTCTGTGCCTATACACTGACTGTCTCCTGCTGACTGAGACTGAAAATAACCATAAAAGCATTCCTTATAAACAGAAATACCTGAATCTAAGGATAAACATAATGCCTAAACTAATTATTATGGTCAATTTGATATACCCCCTGTGAAAATAAATTCCCTGATTAAAAAGAATGAATCATCTGACTATCCAAAATATGAAAGTGGCACAATCTGCTGGTTTTTCTATTGTTCATATTGATTCTTCTAATGAGCACCTTTGACTTCCAAATGAGCAGACTCAATGACACTAGCTCATCTAGGATCATGTCAGCAGCTGTTGACAGTTGCAGGTGCTTCAGATGAGGAAGACAAACTCCAATTTTTTAATGCAAAGATGAAAGAGCCACTCCATTTCCTTATTTTAAGGTTTGTTTTTACTATCCTTTCTCTTCAGTTCTATGCAGTGCGTAGTATGTTCTAATCGAGGACATAAATATCTTTTAAATTCCTCCATCTGGCTCTTGGCCTCAGGATTACAGTACAGTATTGCATCCATTGCTACCTATTATCCATTCTGTCTTCAGTTAAATATAAGTTTTATCTTTTTTGTTTGGGTGGTTTAGACATCTTTTTGCTCTTATATCACAATTAAAAATACAAGAACACGAAGCATCTTCCCTTAACTTTTTTATTGTGCACTCTACAGCTACATATTCACTTCTTATCTAGATAATCCTAATATGGAAATCCTTTATATGGAAATTTTTCCATGTCTTTCCTCCCAGTTGCTTCTAAACTCTTCTTTTCTGCTGCTCATTCTTTTCACGTGATATCCAGAATTGAAATGTTCCAAATAAACCTACCACAGATTTCTTCCATATAAATCCATAAATTCTTCCATGCCACTCCTAGGTATGCACCAACGTTTTCACTCCAAATTTCTTCTTTTTACTGGTTGCCATTAACTTCGACCTCTGACAGCAGTTCAGGTAATTCTTCCAAAATGCAGTACCCACATTAATTTTCATCTGGTGCTCAGTGACCTAGCTTAGCTATCTCTGTAGTGCTCTTTGGTCTTCTCTTGTTTTAATTATCCCAGACAATTTTGTCATATTGCAAACGTTGCCACCTCACTGATCATTCTTTTACAGATTGCAAATTACCTTAATCACTGAGTACTGGTACTCAGCCTCAGGCCATTCTGCCACTTCTTCTGACATTTCTGTATCTGTCTCTCCATGTTTCTATAACAACTTTCTCTTCCTCCACAACAGCTAGCTTTTTTCACAGGCTCCTACAAAGAATTTCTCAGAAATAAAGAAGGGGGTTTTTATTACTGATATCTGTAGAAAATCTTGCATTTTCCTTGATGGAAAAATGTTTGTTCCTACCACATTATATCCTCTTAGGTGCCTCGTACCTATTCATAATTGTTTAATCCAATTTACCCAGCAGTTAAGCAAAGCTCACAAGGGCTGTAATCACAAGATTGTCCAGAGCACTTACAATCTGTTCAGCTGTCTAATACCTTTGCAGTGTCTCTCATTTTCCATTTGAGCTGTAGCTCCCTGGAATAAAAGCCAGCCCGGTGATGCAGGCACAAGGCTCAGAGTCAACACTGGATTCTTTCTTCAGCTCTGCCAGCCACTGGCAGTGCAACCTTCAGTAAGTTTCCTAACCTCTCCACACCTCTCTCCTTCCTCCGGTGCAGGTGGTTCTTAACAACATCCCAGGAGCAGATTTGGCAGGTCCCTGTTTGTCTCAGCACTGATTCCTGGGGGTTTCTTCCATGCCTCCATGGGAGCATCACAAACCAGGGTATGTGAGCACAGAGCAAGCAGCATGTTGCTCCTCTGCACATCCCTGAACGCTCCAACAGCTATCCAAGGATTTCCCTTCTGGGTGGAACAGGGAGCACCAAGCAGAGGCACAGTTTCAAACCACCTGTCTGCAGGAGCGGGCACATCTGGAAAAGCTGCGCTTTAATTTTTTATGAAGCCTGATTATTAACATTTTGTAAAATGCTTGGAGATCCATGGTAGGAAAATTTTACCACCTGCTAAGTATTAGCCTTCTATAAATATTTCCAAGCAGGGCACGGTTGCCAAATGTTTGTGTTCAACTTTAACCATTCTAATGCTGGGCTGGGGGGAAATTCTCATGACAAACAAAATATTCTCACTGAACAAATGTTTTGCACCACTCATTTTTCTGGTTTCCGTCTCAACAGTCCCCACTGCTTCCTGCTCTAACCTGTCCCTTAAATGTCCTTGTAATCATGTACATAAACATCTTTTGTCCAATGTGTGTCTTCCTTCTCAAATCCAGAACTTGATAGTATTAAAGCACTGATATGGTGCAGATATTAGTTTCAAGTCCTTAACATATGAAACATAATTAAAGAATCAGAAGAGTTTGTTCCAGTATTGTCACTTTAGCACTGTATTTGTTTTCGACTACATGAAGTATTGCACAGTACCCTAACTGCAGAAGGTCTGAGATAAATTACACCACTTGAACTTTTAGTATATTTACGCAGGCAGTAGCTTGAAGGAAAGTTCTTAGAAGCAGTTCTATTAGCTAAATTAGGGTTGTAACGTTTTGGCAGCTTCATTTAAAATATTAGTCAAAATTAGTGAAGCAATTTAGTCCCATTCAAAATTATGCAAGACCAACATGCAAATGGAAGAGAGAGAGCTTTAGAAATGTAGAACAATTACTATTTGAATATATATGTATTTAAATAATTGCACCACAGAGAGACCAACCAATGACAGCTGGTTATCCTATAGTGTAGGCTGGCTTTGATCTCCATGTTCCACGTATTTCTTTCCTTATATCAGCAGAACTTTTGACTTACTCTCTGCCAAAGCACCATCTAAATAGCTGACTTCAGAGCAAACTTTTATTTTCCACATGCTGATAATTGAATCAGAAAATTTTATTCTGATTTTGTGTTGTATTTGTGTAGGACACAATTCTTCCTTACCTCGGTACGATGTGTTAAAAACAGATCAGTAAAATTGTTTGATCATTCATGCTGGGTTCCTGGCAAGAGCCTGTCATACTGTAAAGATAACCTTTCACTGAGTATCTCTCCCATAAGTGTATTAAGAAGACAGGAGAAAAAAAATACATGGAATTATGTTCAGGAGTAATAATTTCTTCATGTTTACATCCAGTCTACATGACCTGAAGGTCTACTCTAAAGGCTTGGTGTTCAGCAGCAAGAAGAAGCAGCAAATAAATTATCCAGGGCAGGCAATATACTGGATTTGGTGGTGGAATCCTTAGTTAGTATTTTCCCTGCATTATCTCCCCCTTGGAGAAAGGTCTTTTTACTGTAGTGGCTGAAAATGAGCCAGGCATGTTTTCAGAGGGTACTTCAATTTAATTATCACCATCCAGAGGGCTGATTCAGGTAAACAGAAAACACAAAGTTTTCAGATACTTAAACACACACTTAGCCCTACATATTAGAGGTCCCAAGTTTAAGGAGCAGATTATAGATGTGATCTTTCATCGTGCCACAGAATCGAACCCCAGAGGTTTAAGACTGTGTGGGAACAAGATTTCTCTGTGCTATTTCTCCTCCAAATGTTTTCCAGAACATTGTGCCTATCTGTCGAAGAATGACAAAGGTGCTTAAAATTGACCTTGAGTCAAAGAAAGAGGAAAAAAAAAAGATTTAATTTTTAGTCAAGAACCAAGTTTAATCAATTATTTTAATAAGATTAATTTAAGAGAGTCTCATGAGCAATCTTCTGCTATATTTAGGGCCATCGTGTCATTTGTGTAACATGGAAAATCAAAATATAAAGAGGAAAAAGGTAAAATAAAAAATCAGGCAAATCCATAATCCAGTATCTAAGAAATGGGACAAGGTTACCAGCTTCCTCTTATTTGAAGTGAGGTTAAACTTACAAGAAAACAAAAATCAGAAGTTCTTTTGAAAACCTTAACTTTTTATTTCAAATGTAATTCTAATAAAAGCAGGGTATGCTGAGTAACAGCACAGTGGTCTGCTGAGGCTGACAGCTTCTGAGACCTGTGATATTTTTGCATTGAAGATGAAAACCCACAAGTATTAAAAAGGAAAATTTTGTAATTACTATTAAATTGCCAGCAGTTTTTTGCCTATCCACAGTAAATTATTTATGTAAACACTTTCAGCATTGGAGAGAACATTTCAGAGATGAGTGATGAGTTATGAGTGACATCCATAGACTTCAAAGTGCAAGACTTGAATGTTTTCTGAGCTGACAGTAGCAGCTGTAAAGCGGCCAGGGCAGGGAACCACAGCTTCCCAGAGCTCTGGAAAAAGCCAAGAGCTGGTGCAGAGAGCCAGGTTAAGCCATGGCAGTCAGAGAGGTATCAGACAGGAATGACTCACTCAAACATATTGGCTCTGTAGGCTTAGAGAATAAAGCTCAGGACCAGAAATAAAACTAACTAAGGGTGTAACTTTACTGAAGACAGCAATGGACAGCGCAGATATCTGAGGCAATTTGAAATCACTGAGCTTTCAGGGGAGTAAATGAACCCATGCACAGCTTTGTGCTTTCACGTACAACTACCTTAGCATGTGAGCACACACTCAGAAATTTTGTCACAGCTGCTTTAGTTTATGAGGTTTAAACTAAGGTATATAATCTTATAACTGGGATGTGCTGGATGCTTAGGGACCAACAGACATCCATTCTGGTTGTAGCGGTCATAGCCGAAGCTCCTGTGCTCACTCAAAATTAGCTGGGCACCTTCAGCAATTTAAATAATAAGTCTTCATTAATCCATCTCATTTTCCAGAATGGTTCAGGAAATGATCACACGAGGGAGGTTGATGTTATCATTGGTACACCTAGCCTGACAGACAAGAAAGGGTTTAAAGATTCCATAGAGAGACAAATGTTGCATGCAAATTCGTGCCTGACAGAGCTGCCAGAACCAGCCTTCTAAGACTGGCACTCTGCAGAGCAAAGGACACAGCAAAGCACTTGAGAAACAAGTGCCACTGCCAGTGACAAAGCTCTTGAGAAGCTGAAGGAGTGAGAGGCCTCTGAAAGTAATCACAACATAAAGTCTTCTTCTACACACTGCAAGAAAGGCAGTGGTGCAAGTCCTCTTACAGACAGTGAGGCACAGGCTGCCCAGAGAAGCTGTGGATGCCCCATCCTTGGAAGTGTCCAAGGCCAGACTGGATGGGGCTCTCAGCAACCTGGGACAGTGGAAGGTTTCCCTGCCTATGGCAGGGAATGAGATGATCTTGAAGGCCCCTTCCAACCCAAACCATTCTGCGACTTCGTGATTCTCTTTGAGCTGCACGTGGGTGTCACAAGTGCCAACAACATGCCAAACTCAAAAGGAAAAAGGAAGGAACAGTTGCCAGCACCGCAACTAAAAAGGTTCATGCTCTCATTCCCCAGAGATAAGTTTTAGTTGAAATTGACTGACTGCCACAGGGACCTGGGAAATAGTACTTTAAAGAACAATATTCAGCTGCAGATACATGATTTGCAAGTTAAATGCAAACCTAGGAAAGTTTTGGTGGCTGGAAGCACACTCACTCACTTAAAAACCGGGCTGTGGTTCAAGGTCCAGAGTCAGATTCTACATGAATCAAGCAGATAAAAAACAACAGTAAATACAGAATACAGACTTTGTTTGTCAAACCTGCTCTTACAAACAAGTTTTTTACAAAATGTAATTAAAACTATTTACATACTGTACCCAGTATATTATTCTGTCTTTACTGATAATCTTTATCAAGCTCAAATTTGGGGATGCTCTTAGTGTGAAATAGATGCTTAAAGAGACTGGAGTGGTCATTTTTAAAATGTCATTGAAAAATTATAAAATCAGCGAAGGAAACTCATTTAGGGATTCAAAACTCTAAGAAAAGGGTCTAGAGATTTGTCCTGATCCTAAACAAATGAATTCATCAAGGAAGTGGTAAGACTTGTCATATGATGCAGCAAGTACTTGTTCCCAATGCAAAGGAGAAACGAGCTTGCATGGCTGGAAAGGAAAATCTACAGTCAGCAAAACCTTATCCTAGATGTGTATTGACAGTATTCTCATTTTCCTGAGACAGGGTTGCTAGAGAAGATAACAGCTTAGAAAGATGACATCCCAAATTTGAACCCTTAGGCCAGGCCTGGCATACCTGATACAGGAATGTCTGACATTTATCAAGGTCCTGTTTGACCATTCTGTTCTGAAATATAAGTTTAGTCATATAACCATAACCTCCATCATCTGCAGCCTTTACAGGCTAGCAGAAAATACGTTAAAGAATACGCAGAAATGGATGCCAATTCTGATCTGTACCTAGTGCTGTTAAATAATGGAGTGAATGTTACCATTGTAACATGATCTGTTACGTGCTCACATTTTATTCAACTGAAAACAAGAATTCCTGCTCTTGAGTGCTTGCTAGGAATTCATGTCAAAGTCACAGCAACCAGCAGATATATGGGGAAAAAAACGAGGTGGGGGGAAGGCAAAAGGGAAACATAATCTGAGATACCGGGAGCTGTCTCCATTTAGTAAGAAACAGCTGTGGGAATGCCTACAATGAAGAGCAACAACTGCAAACAGCAATAATATTGTAAGAAATATCCTGTGGCCAGAGACAAACTTGACATACCAGGTGGACAGATGCAGAGGAATACGTGACGCTTTCTCCAAAGGAGAAGTACCAGCACTGCCATTTCACCTGAGAAATTCTGACAGCCAACAGCTGCAGCAGGTTGAGATGAATTAGTTTCAGGACATGGCACAAGTGGAGCTAACAGACTTGCTGCCCTCTGACAGCAGAGTATTGATACTCTGGGAGATATTTCCAATTCCATGAATCAGTGCAGAGTACCTCAGAGACTAATTGAACATGTGCTTGTTCATTAAGTTAGATTAAGTGAGGAACTGAACTTCCTTATTATGTTAATGTTTAATTTCAGGATGCAGAGGGAAGTTGCTGAGAACCTTGTCTTTAAGAGGTTCTGGCTTGAACCAGTTGTTAAACACGAGCTACAAATTGAGCTGCTCTTGTTAGGAGCTCACACTCCAAGTCAGACAGATCCCTATCAAACTCTGTGGTGCCTGCTGGTTCCAGAACACGGAACTATTGAGGAGACAACTTTTTTGCTTCTGTGAAAGACAGACAAGGAAAGAAATACCTTTCTCATTACTTTTTTTAAAGCTAGTAATCTTCTTTTCTTTTAGGGCATCCATTACTATATTAACAGAAGAGCTTAAAGCATCCCCCTTTGAAAGATCAAAGAAAAAATATCTCTATTTTTTTTAAGGGAAACTTTTGCTGGAGCTCCTTGCTGCATCTCCAGCATATCCAGAGTGATTATGCCTCAGAAATGTCTTTATCTGTTGACTGGCTGTAAAGGAAGCACAGACAATTAGCTCAGATGGAGACCATTGAGGCCTAAAGTTAATGAGATGATTCATATGTGATTCTGTGTTAGAAACTCCCAGGATGAGGAAACAGAATTGACCACTGCTTGTCAAAATCTTGGTTTACCTGACCAGCTGGGCACTGGCTGTACCTGTACAGCAGAGGCAAATCAAGTGCCTTTCCCGATACATATTCCATTCCTGGCCTTTGTACCCTTCACATCCTTGAGCTGACATGCTTCTGGATAGGTACAGCTACCCTGGGCCCCATCTGCTCTGTGATTATTTTCATGCTTCCAACCAAAGGCACCAAAGGAGGGACAGCACAGCCACCATCAAGCCTCGTAGTACCATGAGTCACAGCTTTTCCACTCATGGTAGGATTTACCCACTGATCTGATAATTACTGTAAATAACTACTTAGCAGTTAGAAGAATTTTAGACAGCATCTCCTTTCTTCTGAAAGGAGAAAACACTTGGCCCTGTTTGGCTGTTATTTGAAAGAATCAATTATTATGACTGAACTCAAGCTTCCAGTCTAGGAGGCGTCCTTTATTTGGCATCTGTAATGACTGAGCACAGGCACAGCTGAAGTCTGTGGGTGTGGAGCACAAAATGGACACCCTGGCACTGGAAAATCCTCAAAGAGAACTAAAACAGCAAGGGAGTCTGAGGGATCTGAACAGTGACAGCATGGGAAGGACACCAGTGTGCATTTCTGCTCTGGGCTGGCCTCAGAGATGCTTCTCTGTCCCTGTGCCTCTTACAGGACAGAGGTTTGGGTGGACTGTTAGCAATATGTGTTACTTCTGGCTATTTTCCTCACAGAAAAATTATTTTTTTCTAAAGTTTCATCCTCCTTAAGCCACTGTAAAAATATAATACTCAGAATTTTAGTTCTGCTAGTTTCTTTTGTATTCCTTGTGCTAAGGACATCACCAGCATCAGACAGAGCTTCTGATTAGGAGACATCATGCATAAGATGAGGTTAGAACAGGAATTTGCAGCTCTTTAGAAAGTGTTTATACATTTCCATGATCCTTGGTTTTCCTCTGCTTCTATGATAACATATTTTACATTGGTGAAGAAGCAGAGAGATGTGTTTGATGCTGCTGTACATCTGGAGCTGACAGAAAACTGAGGGCAAGTCTTGTCAGATGCTCAGATGAGCACTGATGGCCAAAAACTCCTGAAGCTGAGCATATTGGCCTGATGTAAAAACACTGAGCAAAGCATCACTGGGGACCACACTTTACTACAACATAAATAACAGTTTGCTTACCTGTGTGTCACTCTCCTGTCCTTACATCAAGATCCTTCTCCCACTTCTTCCCACCTTCTGTTATATTCTCCACTGATGTTAGCAAACAGGGCAGCAATCACAAAAATAGTGAAAAATAGCACACAAGTGCCTTTTCCCAAGGAAAAAAAAAATTGCCTTTGTGGAAGCATTTTTTCCTCCCAAATGAAAAGCCCCCAGGCTACTCACAGAAGTCTCTGCTGAGGTTTGGACCATGTGCAGTGCACAGACCTCTATTCAAGGGAATAGGGCTCTAATTTCATCAAAATAAGGGAGAGCCCATAAAGGGAGAGATCAGAGAGATCAGCTGTGTACTGGGTTTAGAGAGAGCTGTTATAAAGTGTGGCAGTCTTTTTCTCTCTTTGCTGTCTCCAAATTTCACTTTCACGACAGCTTTTCAGGTGCAGCCAGTGTCAGGCTCCCAGCACAATGTGAGAGCTGTGGACGCTGCCAGGGATGAGGACGCCCATGGCTGGTCCCCTTGGATGGCTGTCAGAGTCCTGCTGCCAACATAACCCATAGGAAAAAAGGGCATTTTTCTCCCAGTTTTTCCTTCTGTCAGACCTGAACAGAATTTAATGGGACAATGAAAAGCTTATGCCTTTGCCTTCCAGGAGTTTTTCCCCTGCTAAATTTCAAAGACCTGTTGCAAACCATCTATGGTTTGGATTTCTGCAGGCAAAAAGTTTACAGGGAATTTCTCAATGGTAACTTGGCCAGCCTGAATCGGGAAGTCAATACCAACTATTTCCATTGCAGGTGGTGTTGTTCTTGTAGGATAAAACATCTTGATGTTTGGGTGTGAATAATCATGTGGTGTCAGCATAACACTTCAGAAAGGGAAAGCATAAGAGGGAGAAGGATGTGGGCAGTAATTAAATGGTCAGGCAGAGGGTGTTCACTCTTCTCTGGAGGTATTCCCCATCTGAAAAAAAAATAGGCTGAGAAAACCAAGAGAAAAAGAGAACAAGCTGGATGAAAAGGAGGAAAATGAAATGCTTAATAAATAATTATTTACAGAATTAGTATTCTCTTCTAAAGCCATAAAATGTGGTAAGCTTAGCTTACCCTGAGGCTATAGGATAAGTGGCAAAGCCATAGCTGTGTCTTAGAAGCCTTCAACTGTAAACCTTGTCAGCTTTCGGATTGCATTACTGCACATTAAGAGAATAGTGATCTGGGAAATGCAGTAAGAAAAATTAGGTATCTTAGACCTCATAAATAGGGTTTCGGAAATAAATTGGTGGCAGAATGGGGACAAAATAAAGGACAAAGTTTGGAATGAAAAATAGAACACAGAATAAAACTAAGAGGCTGAGAACATAAGAAATGCCTTAATGGATTCACCTAGCCCTTCTTACCCAAGAGGGAATCATGAAAGCACTAACATGGCCTTCCTGGGTAAGGATATTATTTGAATTCCAGGTGTGCTGACTCTTGGGATTCACCTGAATGTGGAGAAGGTGACTGTATAATTTGTAGTGAAAACTGAATTTAACCTCTGAAAATGAAAACAGAGCAGTGGCAGTAGGAGAGAGCTTTGAAAGTGCATCAAATCCTGGTCACAGCCTGCAACCCTTCCACTTCCCCAGCACCTACTGTCTTTGTACCAGGCCTGCTCCACGGCACACCCCACCCATTCCATCCAGGGTTTCTTTTACAATAATGTGTCACCCCTGAAATGCTTTAATTCCTTTTTGAACCTCCTGATATTATTGGTGTCCACAGTCTCCTGTGGTAGCAAGTTCTCAAAAAATTTGCCATCCAGGGTGTGCATGTATAATATTTTTTTGTAAGTAGGATTATGTATCTGTCTTAAACTACTTTTCTACTTGCTTTATGGAGCATCCTTTAGTTTCAGTAGTGCCAGGTTTGAACAACAATTCTGTTTTCACCTACATGCTTTTGCAAACCTCAAATAAACCCTACCTCAGGTGTCTTCTCAGCAAATTGGCAAGTCCCAGCCTTTTGCCCTCTCCTTGCAAGGCAGCTGGCTCTTCCCTGGGTTGTTTTTGTTGCCATTCTCTCTCTGTTCCTTTGCAAACTCCTTTGCCATCCTCCTGGAGATGGGAAGGCCTAAAATGTCTCAGTCCTCCAGCTGTGGGGGCACCAGAGTTTTCTGTGGAGGCAAAATGACACCTTCTGCCTGGTTTTTATGCCTGTCCTGGCACACCCAATATTGCCTTGGCTTTTCTTGACCATCATTGCACCCCACAGCAGTGGTTTCAGAAAACTGCCTGGCTGAGTCTGAGGGACCTTTCCAGAGCTGCAACCACCAGTTCCAAGTTCAGGGAACAGCAGGGATGGTGTAGATGAGGATTTCCTCCCAATGAAGTATTCTCTGCCATTTATCTACATCAAAGCTCCCCTGGGCAGTCACTCTGCTTTGTGGGGCCCTTCTGGAGTTTCTGTCAAAGTGGCACCTGTCTAGTCAGAAGAACTTAAAAATCTTGTACAAAAGATAGGAGAGTGAGAAACGCAAGAAAGAAGGAAAGAAAGACATGAAAGGAAAATGAAAAGGTAATTATCTTTCATTTGTTTGTGCTAGTACTTAGCATTTTGATATTGTCTTTATAATGTGATTTTTAATTATTTTTCTCTATATAGGTGCCTGACTGTAACATATGGCTGCAAATGATGAAAAGATAATCAGAATTTTGAGCTGGTTTTACTACCTGGTTTTAACCCCTCTAAGACATTTTTAATTTAAAAAAATTTCAATAAAAACATCCTGGAGAGATTTCCTCCACAGTTCTTATAATTTAATCCATACTCATCAATGAGGAAAAGCTGCAGTTGGGGAGAAAAGAAGTAAACATTTCCAGTAATGCAATCAAGACACAGCTACATGGTGCACAAGGAAGGGAAAAAAAAAATCAGCAGAATGGCAAGGAATAGCTACAGAAACTCCATTAAATAAGGGTTTGTGTAATTTTGAAGTATTCCTCTCTCTTTTGATGTTGTCAGCTGTTCTTACCTGGGACTGTTTCACCTTTGGAAGTTGATTTTGAAAGGTGACTTGTGATACTTCTGACAGCATCAGATTGGGTCAGCTTTGGTTTAGTTTAATCGTCAGTAGTGTTACCGTAATTTCTGTTTAATTATGAGTACAGTCTAATTACAGATGAGGAAAGTGCCTTTTTCCCTTGACCAAGACCTGTCTGGTTACTGGCTCTGGGTCAGTGTGAGGAAGGGGATGTGGTCACCATGTCTCAAGGGCAGTGGAAGCAAATTCCCCATTCCAAAGAAGCAGCTCTCATCCTGCTGCCCAAGGAAATGAAGTTTAAGTTTTGCCATGTTCACACTATACGTAACTTTCCCAGGAACTTTTGAACCTGGCGGTCAATTCCAATAGAATTTGATGGGGGCAAGGTACAGATCCCTGAGATAAGCTCCAACTGCTTTTTGGAGAGAAGTGGCTGCAGAAAAGAGACCTGGTGGTGGCTTCAGTGAGGAAAGGTAGCAGTGAGAGTCCCCTTCTCACTGAGCAATGGAGAACTGACGCTGTGAAGGAACTTAAAAACTACTCCACCGGGGGAAAAAATTGCAGTTGGAGATTTATCTTTCCAGACAAACATCAGTCACCTGTTAAGACAAGCATTCGTGGGAAACCTGGCCTCCTTAATTACAGTGTGGCACAACTTGTGTGCTACACCTGAGCTCTGCAGCTGCAACCTGCCCTGCCACACGGTAGATTCCGAGCTGATTTAATTACAGACTTTTGCAAGAAATTATCCAGACCTATTCCAGGTCAGCTGTTGGCTTTTTTTTCACTGACAGTTTTTACAAGGACTGAAAATGTCTCTGTGTGTTGTGATCAAAACACTGTCTCTTTCCACTTCAACCAAAACATTTCTACTGCCCAAAGTATGAACAACTTTCAGCTCAAAGAACTCCTAAACAATACAGCAGTTTGTCAGAAACCTCAGAGGCCTGCAATACTCTCTCTTACAAAGTACTAACTCATCTTCTGTGTCAGTGTCATTCTCAAACTTTGCAAGAGGGAGGGAATTAATACCTGGGTTACAGATCAAAGCAGCCAGGACCCTGTCATACTTGGAATCTGAAGCACAGGATATAGTGCTTCCTACATGTGTGAGATAGCGGAACACTGACAAAACACTAAAATTTTTTGTTCTTCCTCATCATGTACCTTTTACATCAAACTTTTACATGAAAATTGTAAAGGCTCTTTGGATGTAACTGGTAACTATTGAACTATTGTTCCAAAAGCAACTTTTGAACAACTTATCTGCCCTGTGGTTCACACTGTGCAGAATGTATGTGTAATCCCTGAGAAGACCACAGGTGACTAAAACTTGAAAACCCCATAAAATTTTAAGAAATAAGTTTGTGAGTGCACAAGCCCACACTCAGCTACTCCTTGGGATTTTTTGAATGAAATAGTGGCTAACTTCAACATACACAACCTTAACCAGCCTGTGCAGGATCTGGCAGACAGGCAGCTCAAACACGTGCGGTGCTTTGGGGAAGGCTACCAGGGGCTGTAGGGCATTTCCTCATGTGAACACTCGATGTCCTTCTCTTGCTCTTTCCTGATCAAGAAGTCCCTCTCCCAGCTCTGAAATGGCTGATGCCCTGTTTTCAGACCACTACTTTGCCAGCAAATCATTCCAGGTCTCAAGTGAAAAGTCTCTTCTGCTCGTGTATCAAACATTATGGTTACATAATTTTTGATGAGATGTAAGATGCACATATTTCAGAATTATTAAATTAATCCCAGAATCTATAAGGATCCATACTGGATACATGGGTGAAGATCAAGAATGCTTACTTATGAAAGGGAATGACTACTTTTGAACTTGTGTCTGGTCACAATCATACCTATAAATGCTTTGCTTGGATTATCATGCCACAGGGTCCTGGCTGCTGGCAGACCGATGCTCATATTTTCCTGAGCCCATTCAATCTGGAAGAGAGTTACAGCACAGTTCTCAATTGTTCCAGTAATTGCTGATGCAGTGGTATCCTTGCTGTGTTTGCTGGCTCACTATGAAACTTTTCATGATCCAGATCTACACACAAATCCTACTTCAGACAGATTCTTCTCATGCAACTCAAACGGGAGGCAGCACCCATGTTGACTCTCCCCCTGTACTGAGCATGGACAACTGAAAATTTGATAGATCCACCTTGCTTCTTGTGAGCCTAATGAATGCCATGGCTGCTCCAACAAGAGCATACTTTGCTCAAGGATGGGAGAAATAAAATAACAAAAAGAAGCTCAGTCCATCAGATAAAAAAGCAGGCACTACCCTCCTTCCTGGAAGGTAGCAAGGCCCCTCAAGTAGGCCGGATGCCCACTGGCATTCCCTGGATGCCAGAGAATGAACCACCTCTCTTCAGCAAAAGCCCATTTTTGGTCGGTGTCTTCCAAGAACCTTCCTTCCCAGGACCACAACCAACCCCCAACCTGTGCCCCAGGATCTTGTCCTTTAGCAGAAAGCCATGTTTATGTGCTACCTATTCCCAAAACCAACCCAAGCATCCTCTGAAGTTCTTACGGGGTTTGCTCTGTTACAACATTTTGGCACAAAGGCGCCCATATACTATGCCTGTTAAACTTTTATTCAGTTTAAGCTGTCACACTGGGCAATGTGGCCTGGTGTGACACCTAGCACTCAGCATCCAGAGAAAAGCAAGACCTCCATCAGGTGATGCTGCTGGAGCAGTCAAAGCATTTGCCCCAGCTCAGGAAAGGATCCATCACCAGCAATTTTCTTCCTTGTGCACTTTTGTATTGTTTTTTACGTTAACTTCTCATGATGGCTTTGCAGGCAATTTCAGCTCTAAACATAAGTGAACACTCACCCATATTCTAAAAATTCTTACTAAGCGACCTGTGTGGGAACTCAGCCTTGTGGGCCTGCAAAAGGAAAAAATGGGTGCCCACGTTTAGCTGTGTGAAATTTAGAGAACAGTTTAAATATATCGGCTTTTTGTTTGCAGTCCAAAGAGCAGATGGCGGTTTAAATATTTTTTAAAGGTTTGCATGTGATAGAGCACAGACCTACAGGAATGTCTCTTACCCTATAAGACAGCACTGTGCAGTGATGTAATTATTAGACATAATTAATTACATGTAACTATTTCCACTTTCTTGATTTTTTTTTTCCTTTTAAATTAGTCTGGAGACACGTTGAAGTGTTGTCAGCTCTGCGTTTTAAAGCCAACCTTCAAACAATTTAATCAGATAATTCTGCTCCGACAGTTTTTTTCTCTGTGTGGGGAACAACTCCATAATTTACCTCTGTTAATGAGTTTTAAGAAGTCGCATGTGTGCTAAAGCACTTTGACAGAAATAAATACTTTTTGTAAACTGCACGCGTTCCTAATTCCTTCAAGAGAGCTTTGCTTTCTTCCACAAACCAGCCAAGTATTCCAAAACTTGGAAAAGCACACACGTGCAACTTCCACCTTCCTTTGGTAAGTAGGATTCTGTGCAACATGTTAAAAAACATAGAACAATGTATCAGGTAAGCACATCCACCCGATGTCTCTCGGACACTGTTTCTGCGCGGCTGTTGCGAAAAACTACAGCCACCGGTTACTGGCAGAGCTGGAAGAGCGTCTGAAGGCGCGCTCATTACTTTTAGGGACAAAGAGCGGTTTTCCCAATAACAAAGACGGTTCAAATCGCGCTGCAGAAAGTACTTACATCCTGTTGGAACACACAGAACAAAAAACAAAGCACTGGACGAAGCCACACAAGCCCGGTTCGCACGGAGGTTCTTTATTGCCACAGCCCGGTTCCTGCAGACATGGGTGCGCGGCGGCACCGCCGCTCGCCCACCTGCGCGGCAGGACCGCCCCGCCCCTGCCCCGGGTGCCCCGGCCGCGGGGACGATGGGGGCGATAAGAGTGATAGCGGCGATAAGGGAGATAAGGGCCGTAAGACTGATAAGCGCGCGAGCCACCGGCGCCGCGACCCCCTCCCCGCGCCATGACGTCACACCCCTCCTCGCGCCATGACGTCACCGCGGCCCGCGCCTGCGCGAGCCCCCACCCCACCCCTCCCGCGCGCCCCC
>WEKY01053726.1:148465-161790 GCA_013390045.1 Picathartes gymnocephalus
TCGGGCTGAGCCCCCCCGCCCGGACCATGGCCGACGACGACGTGCTGTTCGAGGACGTGTACGAGCTCTGCGAGGTGATCGGCAAGTGAGTGCGGCGGGGAGCGGGCAGGGCAGGGCTGGGCGGGGGGAGCGCTGCCCCGCGCCCCCCGCCCGCACCGGGCACGGGGATGCTCCGCCCGGGACCCACCTGAGTCGCCGCCGCCGGCGGGTCCGTGCGGGGTCCGGGTCCCCCCCCGGCCGGTGCCCACCGTCCTCGTCACACGGGAGGCGGAAGGGGGAGAAGTGACCCCATGTTTCCTCAGCCACCATGATTAACCACCTCGCCATCGCTCAGCCTGGCTGCAGCAAGCGGCAACCGCTTCCCACCCCTTTTCTTCTCCTCCCCCCGATATCCCATTCCTGGCACACCCATCAAGGATTGCCTATTGGGGAAGGGAAAGGGAAGATAGCTCTCCGTAGATCCACCTATTCACTGGGTGTCTGCATATTTGTGCGCCAGGTGTTGGGTTTTCCTCTTTGCTGCATAATAACCAGCTTGGTAGTGGCCCTCGGGTAGTGCTCGGTTTTCGTCCAGATCCATCACTCTCGTTCGTGTGGAAATGGAGATGTACTAGGCAGGAGGGGTGCTTGGCCTTTTGAGTCTTATTATGCAACTGCTGTTAAACCGATGCTCGAGGCTTGTGTGAAACCTGGGAGTTGAGGCAGCGGCTGGCGTTCCCCAGCTGCTGTTTCGGGTTACCGCTGTTGGAGGAAACTGACAATTCGAGTCACCAAGAAAATGAGGAGACTCCCCCAAATGAGATGGTGATAAAGAATTAAAGCTGAAGTCCGTTCTCCCCTGCCCCCATATTTCTGTGTCTGCTCAGTTTTGAAATCCTTTCTTTATTTCTTCATCGTCTTTCATGTATTTTCTGTAGTTGTGTCTGTGTTGCAAAAAGGACATGAAAGATGCAGTGGTACTGGGACTGCCTAATTTTCTGTATGTGTGATCCGAAAGCTGAGATTGTTCTGCAAGCCTTAGTAGTGACACTGCTTAGTGTGCTCAGAGTTTTTTCTTCATGACAATGGATTTCATGAGAACAATTGACCGTGTTTTGATAATAAACAAAGAATTTTTTCTGCATGTCTTCTCTTGCCCACTCTCCACCCGTATGCTTTTCAGTGGAGTGCTGTCTGCTTTCAATGCTAGGGCTAAAAATATTCTAGAATTAATCTTTTCTCAGGATTATACTGAAAAGCTCGTCTTGGACATAGCAGGTGGCTTTGTTGTCAGCAGAAGTTTCAGCACTCAGTTCTGTCGTTTCACAAGACACTACCACCTTGCTCCTAACACAACTTTTAAAAATATTGAGCTCCGAGGGTCTTCTTTGCCATCATAAATGGTATATGATTGCTTTAACTTGATGCTGGTTAGGAGCTTCTGTAGGAGCAAAACTCTTGTTATTAAAGGTGTTTTGAAGACAATTTTTGGCACACTTCTTTCGCAAGTGGTTTTATGCTAACCACTGCAGTTCACACTCGGTTTTATTCCTGCCCGATTGCCATTAGAAGGAAGGTGCAGTGTTTATGCATGACCGCACACCCTTTCGGAGGATAGATGATTCACAAGGGGCCAGATGTTTGCACATCTCCAGTCACTTTTTGTTTTGTTGCTGGAGAATTTTGAAGAGAGAGCTCAAAACCGGTGGATTAGGTGTTAGCCGCAGAAGTTCCACACGAGATTTAGGTAGTACAGAGAGTGTTGTGATGTAACTAGATCTAACAGATAAATATTGAATCACGGTAGCATGATGATGCCAAGAGCACTGTAGCAAAAACAGGGTGTATCACTGAAAATAGCAGCAGTGGTGGTGTGAAGGGCTGATAGCTGGTTGTGATTACTCAGGCTCTTCCGCACAGATGTCAAGTCAGTCCTCTAGAAAAACCCAAACATTTAAAACAAATACACAGCTTTCATATGCGATTTATGAGTGGTATTCCTGTTTCTTTGCAATGCTATGCAGGTAAATTCCAGGGGACCAGAGGTGCAGCATCTTTATTTAGCTTACAGATTTTGGGTACCACCTTGCCAGTCCATAAGAAACTTGAGGAAAGCTGCTGCAAATCTGCTTTGAATTGCTCCATATGCATCTGACCAAACATCTTTCAGTGAAAGATGCACTAAATGTCTGCATGTTCCTGGGATTTGTTATTGATTGATACAGTGATTTAATTCTTGCAAATAGCACATCTGGCTCTGATTTGCATTTCGGACACATGAAATACTAAAATGTGTAATATATCTTTCCTAAATAGCTAGTTACCGTTGTCACTTAAGGTAGTAAAAGGTATTTTCACAAAGGGTGTGGGAAAGAGATCTTTGCCTGTAAAATATCTGAGTGTTTAGTCAAAGTTCGCATACAATTTACTAGAGAAATCAGGAGATACTTTCTTGGTTGACAGGCAGTCCAATTTGTTGAGGCATATTCTGATCTTTAGGATAAGCTTTAAACACTTCTAAATACAATAAACTGATAAGACTGACTTTGAGTAAATGCAGCAATAATAGCTTTTGGTGAGGAAGAATTACAGGGCAATAGTATATGAATGAATTGATGGGAATGACAATGATAAACTGTTTATTATGTGACATTTAGTGTGTTTAAGTCCTGCAAGCATGCATTTTTCATTTTTAAGGGGTGTGGGTGGAAAGAAAGGCCAGGAGGGATAGGGAGAAATTCTAGTTCATGTTTTCATTAGAAAAAAAGTTAGGGGAAATCTTATTTTGCATGTATTTCCAGTATACCTTTCCAATGCTGAAAGCTATATGAAAATACAAATTGGAATAACAATCCTGATTTCTCGTTGAACTTTTTAAAGTGGCAATTATGACACTGCCGTTAGTCATGTATTTTTACTTTGCCAGGTGTGTTATGTTTGAAGTTACTGTCTTGTCTTCAACTTGGCTGACACAAACACTTCAGCAAGAAGTAAATTGGGGATTTCTTTATTACCCTTTAAAAGTAGGTTAATATATATCAGAATAAGTGATAGTGATGAAAAATACAGGTATGCCTTTTTTTTTTCAAACTTGCTTCCAGGTAACTTTGAAGAGATTGTCCCTGTGCGTTGTTTGAGAAGGACACAATCTAAAATCTTTAAGGCTGTTACTGTGTGGATCAGGCTATGTGTTTGATTGACAGCTCACAGATAGTAGTGCTCAGTGTATTTGTTTCTTTTTTATTAGAATTTTCATTCTAAATGCTTTGAGTAGTTTATAAAACGCAGTAGATGTAAAATTGAAATGCCTTGGCTGTTCATCTGAGTTGCAGACTGTTCTGAGTTTATCATAGGAGCTCCACATATACGTAGCAAGGAGTTTTCTTTATGCCAAAGAGAGAATGCCTGTCTTTAGTAGGTGTCGAATCTAGAAAAGTGAGGCAAGGTTTTTATGATAGAGCCTTGTTCTGCAAGGACTTTATTTTAAATTACCTGATTTTATGTTTCTGTACCTCTTAAGATCTGTATCAGTTTATGTTAGCATTAGAGTAAAACCATAAAGATTGTCTGACCTTTCTAACAGTAGGATTGGAGGTTGCTTAAAAATGTCTCCAAATGTTTAAGTTGTAAATACAATGAGATAAAGATGATAGACATTTATTTATGTTTAAAAGGGCTTTGGTCACAATTGAAGTCATTAATCCTGGGGTGCATCAGGAAGGGCACTGCTAGCAGGTTGAGGGAGGTGATCCTGCCCCTCTGCTCAGCCCTGGTGAGCATCACCTGCAGTGCTGTGTCCAGTTCTGGGCTCCTCGGGACAGGAGGGACATGGAGCTCCTGGAGTGGGTCCAGGGGAGGGTGACAAAGATGATGGAGGGACTGGAGCATCTCACTGAGGAAAGGCTGAGGGAGCTGGGCCTGTTCAGCCTTGGGAAGAGAGGGCTGAGAGGGGCCCTCATCCCTGTCTGTCACTGTCTGCAGGGAGAGGGCAGAGCATGGACCAGGCTCTGCTCCGTGGGGCCCAGCAATGGGACAAGAGGCAACGAAGAGAAACTGATGGCCAGGAAGTTCCTCCTGAACATGAGGAAGAATTTCTTTCCTGTGCAGTGACGGAGCACTGAACAGATTGTCCAGAGAGGGTGTGGAGCCTCCCTCACTGGAGATATTCCAGACCCATCTGGACACAATCCTGTGCCATGTGCTCTGGGATGGCCCTGCTTGAGAAGGGAGATGGGACCAGATGACCCACTGATGTCCCTTCCAGCCTTATCCATTCTGTGATACTAATAGTCACTTAAACTGTATATTTTTGTAATTTTTTTTCCTGTTTGTGGGTCATGTGCACATGTCACTGCATGTGTAGTAATACAGTTGTTGGCATTTCCAGTACCAAAGTATAACATGATATTTGGTGCTAATGCTGTCAGAGCTTTCAGGACATTCTCTGCAACATGGCTTGGTTAAGGTTAATCCTCTTCTGCACTGCATACATGAGGATTTCAGTTTGTTTTCCTCCCCTTTTCCTCTGTGGTGGGATGAATCTCTCTGCTTGGGCCTTTCCATTGAGTAAAGGGTAGTTAAAGGGCAAGAGCCAGCAGTTATTGCTCCCTTCTCCCTTCCCCCTTCCCCTTCGAGACTGCCAGCACTGCTGGAACATCACAGATGTGAGCTGAGGATGCAAAGTAGTGGGACAGGGGTTGTTTTCTTTCATTAAAATATGAAGGCTTCTATCCCACTGAAGTCAGACGAGGGATGGTGGTTGCAATTCCATCCTATGCTGTTACCTGGAGTTGGAGGTGCTTTAGATTTATGCCTCAGTCTGAGAGCATTCAGGAAAGGGAGGACAGAGCTCATGGATTCCTTGTCCAAGAAATGCTTAAAACTTTTAATATTTGTAATTATTGTGGTATCAAAACTATGTAGAAGTATTTTGATGGTTTCAGTGGTATTGTTTTTTATTATTGCCTCCATATTCACTCACAGGAATTAGAATGTTGTTGACTCTCAAACATACTTTTACTCTAGTACATTGTTGAGATTTTACATTTGCTGTAAAACCCATGCAAATAACTGATGGGTGTAATTAATGACAAACCAAATGAAAATGTGAAAAAATGTAGTATATACTCACTGTAAAGGGGGAGGGGGATGTTCTTTGGGATATGGCAACTGATTTGTCTAGTTTAGGTTTTGAGTTTTTTAGTGCTGTCTGAAACTGCTAATAAAACATTCTTGGCTGTTGTCTTTGTTACAATATGTAAGAGTAACAGATTATAATAAATATTTGATTTAAGCGTGAGGTCATAATGTGCATTGCTTCAGGAGAATAGTGGTTGATAATTTGTAGTGTATAATTGCTGGAGTATATCCTTAGCTAAGTTATTCTGCTATGGGTTTTAGCTGTAGTAGTGACCTGTTTCCACTCAAGAGGCTCCGCCTACTTACGAGAAGCAGCTGAACACAGAGTAGAATGAGTAAACCTGGTTGCAGAGTACAACATTTCAATCACTGCTCTCTATTTGTACGGCTTTTTCTAGTATTGTTTTGGTAACCAGCAGCACTCTTGTATACATCCTTCTTCAGGAAGAGTTCCTTCATGGAAAGGGATGCTGAGCATTGCAATGAACTGCCCAGAGGGGTGGAGGAGTCACCATCCCTGGAGCTGTGCATGAGATGACTGGATGTGGCACTCAGTGCCATCCATGGTTGAGTTGACAGGGTGGTGATCAGAGTCGATAATCTCAGGGGGTTTTTTCCAACATAAATGGTACTGTGATTCTTGTGATGTGAACTAGACAGCTGTAGTGGTTGGGAAGTTAAGGCTTTCTAAAGAGGGGAGTTTGGAGGAACTTGATCAGGGTAAATAAAAGCTGAGAATGATTGGGCAAGGACTTTGCAAATATGTTCATGTGTTTAAACAGCCGAGAGAAGGAAGCCTTGAAAATGAGCAAATCTGAGCAGACTAGTCCTGCGTAATTTCAGCCTGAAAGTTTGAAAATTTTAGACCAATTTAGCACTGAGATTCTGGATTAGATGTCTGTGAGAAGTTGTGGGAGGAAAAAAGTGACCTTGTCTTGAATATTTGCTAACTTAGGAGTTTGATCTTTTTATTAAAATAGTATGAAACTTTGTTGCCTTCAAAAAAATGAGGGCCAAGTTTCAGGACCCAAGTGATTCCTGATAATAATTTCAATTCAAACATAATACTTAAGATAAAATGCTTTAGGATAAAGAAATACTAGGGAAAGAAGAGAGACACATTTTATGTCAACAGCCACTCACCTACTTAGCCCTCTATCTGATAGACTGCACTTTTTTATAATCTTTTATACAGATGTCACTACTATGAACAGTAATCAAGCATTATTAACCTCAATATGATGTTTCCAGAGATCACTTCTCAGAAACTTGTAGTCATATTACATGTGTCATCTAAAGAATGATGACTCCAGAAATCAGTGGTTGTTATAAGTAGGTATTTTGTGTCGAATTATGGAGTTGATAAAAATAACGTTTGTGAATGGAGTACTTTTTTTTTTGATATGCAGCATGACTTTCAGCATAGCCAGAACTATCATCCCTACCTGTTAGAAAAATTAGACTTACCTCTTAAGATAGTGTAGTAGTCAGCTGTTCTCACCAAAAGAACCTCAACAAACTTTTCTTTTTCTTTGCCTACATCAGATAAGTATGTAAGAGGATACCTTGGTAAGGCATCCAAAGCATGGGAAGAGAGCACCTTGACTTCAGCATAGCTGTAAACTGAACTGTGTTTTAGTGTGCCAGGTTAGTACCTTCTCTTCATGAACTTCTGCTGTATTCAGAATGGGTTGCAGTGTTCCTTGGGAGGTGTCTGTTGGTGCAAGGAACGCTGCCCTCGTTGGAAACAGCAGTGCACAGCAAACTGTAGCGTTTCAGTTACATTTGTGTTACTGGGTATTTAAGCCCCCTCTTACCAGTGTCTTTTTCTGGAGGTGAAAACAATGAAATAAGGTTCAAATAATGTTAGGAGCTGGACCACAAAAGACCTTTACTTTGTAATAATGGTTTATTTTTTTGCTTCAGTTTGTATGAGAAGCAAAGGCATCTTTTTAGAGATATTACTAAAAAATTGTTACAGGATAAATTTAGGACTAAAAGGACTGAGGGCTATTGCCTAGTGTATTCTCACAGAATTGACTGTCCCTTGGTTGACAAGTGCCTTGCTCTTTTACTTTCATCCCTTTTTTTCTAGAATAGGATAAGAAGGGGTAGCCAGAAAGTTAGTCCATACATTCTGTCTTTTGTTGCAGTGCTCAAGGTGCAGTGGGGCTTTGCTTTCCTTCCAGGCTTAGGATTTGTCAGAATTCTTGTGTTGTCAGTATTTTGCCAATTTCTGTATTGACTTAACTTTTTCGGAAGTCAGTAGTTAAAGCATGTCTTCAACACCTGAAGACATTTATAGTTGATGCATAGTTCTTACAAACTTATGAAGTTCATTGACTGTGTAAGAAATTCTGATGTTTGCCTCCCAGCAGGGATTCTAAGTAGCATTTGATTGAATAGATTTTCACTTGGCTCTTTCACCTGTTTCTCTGGCTACCCAATGGCAGGTAACTGCTTGCAGCTACTCCGATTTCATTGCTAACTAACATCTCCATTGTCTGTTCTGGATGATGTGGACATAAGCAATTACTTCTAGTATTTAATATTGAGTAAATTTCCTGGGATATGTGAACTAAGAAAGCTGTACAAATCTTGCCTCTGAACAAATTTTTTTAGAAGTAGAAGCTGGGGTGTAAGTCCTGTACAGGCATTTACAGTTGTTCAAAATGTGTTCTGTTCAGTTGTTTGGAAGCACTTTAAGGTAAGCTGCAAAACTAGTTTTATCTTATCAAAGTGTCAGTTCTGCTGCAGCTGAGATTGAGAAACCCTTAGAATTTCAAAGTGTGCCTTTCCTAAGGGAACACATTATTCTTGGGTGACTCGTGACTTCATTTAAATTCAGTTACCAGAGTTTGGAAGGTAGTTGACTTCTGGAAATTTTTGATCCGAAGACCTCTAGGACTAAGGAAGGAAGTCTTTACTGTAGAGACGTTGAGACTTCTCAGGTACAGTAGTCTTTAAGATACTCAGAACTTAATGAAATCTTTTTCTAGAAGTCTTGTTATGTGGGTCTGTGAAGTAGACATAACACTACCACAAATAAAAAAACCCAAAAAACTGAAGAACTTAGTATTTCTCATAAAACAAAGTTCAGCTTGTCCTGACCATGTGACCAGAACTTAGGCATGTTCCTCTGTCTTCTTTTTTCTCCCAGTTTCATTTTGGGGAGAGTGAAACCTTTGGCTGTGTCCCTGATGTTCCAACTTAGAGAAGCCAGCCAAAGGAGTGTGTTATTGCTTTCCTTCCACTCTGCTCCAGGGAAATCCTGATAATCCAAATGGAGTTGTCAGCTACCCACTCTCTCCTTTTTTTTTTGACTCCTGATACTGAACAGAGGGGAACAGTTCTGAACCGTGGGAAAGCCCTAATTTGCACTCAATTAGAGGGATCAATACACCTGTAAATGGAAGGGATAGTGAAGAAGCGAGGTAATCTTATCTCCCTTCTTCAAACCACTCCTCCACTCCCTCCTTCTAGTTACCAGAAGATGATAGAGAAGGTGGGGGTGAGGGTAGCCTCAACAAGATTACAAAAAATTTAGGGAATTATATATTATAGTGGTAGGATCTTTTCTACATCAGCCGTGATCCGAACTAGTACCTTTTCCTAGGTAAGCGCAGATCTTTGTGGAGCTCTTTGTGTTTGCTAGGGTTGAACTTGAATGCAGCAGGAGCAGATAGGTTGGGTTTGGATGGGTTTAGAGAAGAGACCTATCTGCTCAGCACTGGTCTGGCTGCATGCAGAGCAGGGAACAGGGTGGGAATTGAGATGAAATCCTGCACCTTTGTGATCCTGCAGCCTCTGTAAGTATATAATGATTCCTGAAGGAGAGCTGTGACAAGTTGTAGCTGTGCTGTAGGTTGTGTAAACATGGCAGTAGTAGCCTTTCTCCTCCCTGTGCCCTGTGCTAGGAGTGTGTGAGAGCAGCTTGGCAACAGGAGCTGAATTAAATTTGCTGCTGCTGGAAGAGGGAGATCTTGCTCTCTTGATGTGCCTCCATGCCCCAGGTGGTCCACCCTTCCCCTGTGCCTGTATGAGCCAGGTGCACTACAAAAATACTCACTTGTTGGATGGTTATTCTGCTGTTTTCACTGGCCTGACCAGACCTACAGTGCAGTCAGGGCTTGCTGAAGGTAGAAGACTTAGGGATGGAGAGAGATAAAGTGTGCAGGCACCTCTCCTCTCTTCTCACCTTTGACAAGAGTAAATTACTAAGACTATATTATAAAATCCTTTGTTGTTGTTGTTTTGGGTTTTTTTTTAAAGCGTGTTTGACTTTTTTTGTGTAATCAGAAAGTTAGCTTCCAAGCCCTGTTCTGCAGTAATCCAGACAATGGTAAGAAAGGGCAAGGAAAAGGGAAATGGATTACACTTTTCGAGGGGAAAAAAACATTCCACATTGACATGCAATTATTAACACACACACGCACACACACAAACCAGTTATTTTCATGGTCTTAATTTGTGTCTTCCTATACACATAGACATTCCCTGTAATTAAAACCAAGCACTAACTTTACATCAGGACCTCAATTCCTTCAGGATTTTAATTGGCGACACAGCCAATTAAAATTAGGAAGGCAAGTAAGTCTGGGATTTTTATTTTTTGAATAGTTGGATTAATTCTTTGAAGCATATTAGCTTCTGACATGGTTAGATGTTCTTCAAATGTGCATGTGCCCTGTTGGGTCGTTCACGACTTAAAATGTTCACAGTTGGGTATACTCTGAACAGCAAGCGTGCTTGATGTTTGTGAGTAATTCTAATCTTTATAGAAGCCAAATCTGTTACTTCTGGTTCTGGTGTGATTGTGTGCAAAAGCTCTGATAGCATATTTAGGAATGTTCAAGAAATTCAAAAGCAAAGTTTTCCTGAGCCACCTATTTTCAGATTTTGTATTGCTGTAAACTTAAATGTAAAATGTATTGTATTGATTAAGAATGTGTTGCAGTTAAAATATCTGCCTTTTTTTCTGTTTGTTTTGTTGGGGTTTTTGGTTTGGGTTTTTGTTTCGGGTATTTTTAGGAAATGTTCTGTGTTAGTACATCTAGATCAAGTTTAGATTGAAAGATACCAACTTCCATTTACAGAAAACACTGTTTTCCTTTCTACAACCCCCAAACTAGAAGTAACCTGTTTCTTAGTGTGTTTCTGCAAGTATCTTAATTTCAGACCTTCAGCACTACAGACATGAAAGAAACAAATGAGGCTTTCAAAACTGGAGGTCAGACAGAACTGTTTTGCTCAGTTAGATCTATTAGATTAGGATTATTTTTCCTACTTTTTCCTTTCTGGAAAAAGTGGTTTATCTGTTGGCTGAGTTTCTCGGATGTTCAGCCCTTAAGGTTCAATTATCTTTAAAAGCATAAAGTAAACAGGGTGCTTAAAATATCAGAAGTTCTTTCCCTAATCTTAGATCTCAAGTGTGTCAATTCTTTTTATCAGCTGCAGGCACTTGTAATTGTAAAGTATTCAAAACTTCATAGCTGCCATTGAGATACACTTTGAGGATACTTTCTCAACTCTTGCAGATGAATCTTCTTACTTGGATTCATAGTTTCTTAGTTGTTTGAAATTTTCAAAAGTTCGAATTGTCTGTTTGCTGTGTTGATTAGGGATGTTTTCAAATAGATTGCAGGCTGTAGAGTTGTTTTGTGTATGAAATATTTAGATTCGTTCAGAACAGGGACTGGGAATTGAATGGTTTTTTGTTTGTTTGTTTCGTGGCTATGATCATCATGGATGCTTTGTTTCCCTTCTTAGTAGATCTGGTGACTATTAAATGAGTCCATATAAAACATCAGCTGAGAGTGTTAAGAATACCTTTGTTTCCCACATCTTCTGTCCTGGTGAGTGCTTTCTCAGGCACTGTGTGTTAGGAAAGGATTTTGATTCGAATGTCCTGATTTTGGGAGGATTGTTCGAAGCACTGATGAGTAGCACCTCTGCACTGGCCTGGACTGGCAGGTTCTGAGAACGTGTCCCAGGTAGTAGCAAGGCAAAATCCACAGCAAAACTGCTGGTTTGGGTATTCTGCGTGCTGGTGAGTTACAATGTCTCTTGAGACAGTGCTTTTCAGTATCCAGGATGCTTTATGTGTTGTGTTAAAATTTGAAATTATTCTCAGAGAGGCAGTTAAGCAGAAAGGTGAGGTCACTTAGTGAAACTTCTGTGATTCGTTCCCAGAATGTTTATTGTTTTTCAGAATGGGACTTAGTTTCTCATTTTGATAATTTTTTTATTTTTTTTTAATTTAAAGTGTTCCAGAACACTAACTGTGGGAAATTCTCTTCCCAAAACCCAGACTATATCCAACTTCTCAGTGTTTGTTACAGTTGCAAAGACAAGGAAAGTATAAGAATAATATCTTCCTGAAATGTGGCTGGAACATTCAGAAATCAACAGTGACTTGTGAGAATATTGATGCATGTTAGATTTTAAACATGTATATTTTGCTGAAAGCTGCTTTAAAATTCTTTTTCTCATGTGTGTTAAAAACTGATCTGTGAAGTTTTTGCTTTTAAAAATAGAGCCTTACAATGGTTTGTAGCTGTTCTTACTGATACGTTTCCTTTTTTTTGTCACGGTTTGAAAAAGGAAAAAAAAAAGCAACTTGAAATGTTTACTGTTTGAACAAAGCTGTAAGAATTATTCGTAACTTTCCTTTTCATTCAACTTTTCCTCTTACACTCAGCTGCTAGCTTGAGACTTTGCTGCCATCTCTAGTTTCTTGATGAAATTTATCTTGAGCTGCTATTTGGTCCTACATTTTCATCTGTATTCTTAAAAAAGACAAATTTTGGATGGATCTCACGATTGCTGTTAGAAGAAGTTGGCTTGTAAAGCTTGTATCAGTGAAGAAAATAGCTGTCCCCTGTGTTTTTTTCCCTTAGAATACATTAGGGAGTTTTTCTAAGGAGAAATATCTTGTATTCTTCCTTGTTTCATCTTCAGATACAGCTGTTGTTAATAAGCAAACTTCCTGCATTTTTGCTCTCATTTTGGCTGTTAAAAATTTGTAAGTCACACTCCTGTTACTGTTCATACTATGATAAAAGACAGTATATTCTGTTGGTTGGTCATTGAATATAGAACAGTTTTGGGTTTTGCTGGTCTTTGCAGTACCAGCATTTTACTTCCAGTTTGAGTGTCAATACACCTGGATGGTTTTTAAATGTTTCTGTGCCAGTTTTCATTCCTTTAACATTTCTTTTGTAATGTAATGCTCCTCGGTAGCTCTGCCAAAGCTTCATTCTGGATTTTTTTTCCCTGCTTTGCCTCGCATTTCTTTTCCTATCAACTAACAACTTTTCCTAACAGCTTGTGTACATTGTTTCACATGGTGTATTCTGGCTTAGACTGAGATCTCCTTTACTTTCCTTCAGACTCGCTGGGCTCCCAGCAGGCCGTAGGATGCCTGTCAGTCAGAATTTTGCTCCCATGGAAACTGCCTTGCTGCGAAATCAAACTACAATTTCAGTGGCTGAAACCTGAGCTAACAAAAAGGTTTCTCCTCAGAGTTACGAGAACCTTTGAAAAAGTGTAGTCGTTATAGTCCTACCTTTGAATCTGCAGCCAGCTGAGACTGTAGTGTTGAGACCTGTGTTTTCTGTAGAGGGAGTGGTACAGGGTAACCTGTTCTGTTACTGTGTCCTCAAAGTCCTGATGACAGTTCAGGTGTTTAATGTGGCTTTTTTTTGTTGTTGTTGTTGGTTGAGTTGGGTTGGGTTTTTTTCCCCATAACAGCTGTAAAAGCTGTAGAGGAAAAGTCCTTTCCTTTTCCCAGGTTGACTTTGCCTCTGCAGCAGGGAAAAAGTAAAGTTGTGTGACTTCACTGCTTCTGCCTAGAAGGAAGAGAGGTGGTTCTCTGCAGTTGAATTGTGTTCCTGTGAGCGTGTGTGGAAGAAGGAAGTTTATCTGATCTCTTCTCACCAGGGGGAAATAAGATCTTGGCCTACTTGAGTTAGCAACCATGCTTCCCTACCCAGTTTCTGGGGAAAGAAGGGTTTTTCAGCAACAACACTTAAAAAAGAAATGTTTTGTACCTAATAAGTAAAACCTGCTCTACTCTTTCCTGTATACTCTAACTAGCAGAAAATGCTTTTTATGTATTTCACATTTTTCTGCTTTGTCTAATCTCTGTGATTTTGTGGGAAGTGGGGGATAGTCCTCAAAGAATGATTAAAAAATCCTGCTTTTTT
>WEKY01053726.1:167139-191088 GCA_013390045.1 Picathartes gymnocephalus
TTTTTTTTTTTTTTTAATTGGAGCATGGTCCAGCCTGGTTCTGCTGATGCTGCAGGATGAGAAAGAAAGGGAACAGAAGTTGGAATAGGAAGCTGCTGAGGGAAAGATTCCTACTGAGGGTGACTGTGGGAGAAAGAGAGAGGAAAAAACATGAGTAAAGTAGGTTCATAGGAAGGAGTAAGGAACAGAGTTTGAAAAGTGAAATTGGAGAACCAGCCAGAGGAGATCTTGTGATTGCCAGCCTGCACAGATAGACAGAATGGGTTGAGGGAGGGAAGAGTAGCAGCAAGTAGAAATTAATTTACTGGTTAATAACAGGATATTTGTAAAGGTAAGAGGAAAAACATCCCAGATGAGCTAAAGGTTGTGGAAAAGACACAGCTGGTGCCAGAGAAGGGGGAAGAGGAATGGAAGCAAGATGAGGATCATGAAAGGCAGGATTAGGATTAGTAAGGTGATAATCAAACATGAGAGAGACCATTTTAGCAAAGCAGAGTATGCAGAAGGGTGTAAAGACTGATTCATGAGCAGGGATGGAATGTTTGACAAGGTTATTGCCATCAATTCTTCAGTATTCAGTGGCTTTTAAGTTGAATATTTTTTACTTGCAGTGATTTATTTCTTTGTGTGCCATTTAGCCAGAAGAGCAAAGAGAGTAGAGGTTCTTAGTATGTTAAAATGAGGGATGAACAAAAATGTTGACTTCAGAAAACTGTACTGAGCTGAATCACAGGGGTAGTTTTTTGTGGTAATAGTTGATTGTTGTCAGCCATCTCAAGTTATATTTTCCCTGTTTCTTAATCCTTATATTTTAACTGATTAAATTACTCCTTATAAATCTTCTTTCTTGCTCTTCACTTGTCTCCAGTTCTTGTGGCACAGCTCCCTTCATTTTAAATGAACTAGTTATTTTAAATGTTTCAAAAATTCCATGTTGTTAGCCCAGCTCGTTCAGATTAAAGCAGGTTAGGGAACAGTTGCAGGAATCCCAGGGTGAGGAATGGAAGCATTCTCATCTCCAGTAGAGAAGCAGCACTTGGTTATAGCTCTGTTTGACAGCTCTCTGCCAGCTTGGATTATCTGATCCTGTTTACATGCATTGTACCAAAGCTGTCTTGTGAATATATCGAAATTCTTAATTTAGCAAAAGTTACTTGGGCCTTTTTTTTTAATACAAACTTGCTAATATTATATGAAAACATTGTTGGCACAACTGACCTTGAAGACATTCACTGGACAAAATTTGTCAGCTCGGGCTCAGTTGACAGACTTATTTTTAGACAGTGTAAAAAATATAGAAGAATTTTGTACCTCTTGACAGACTTTCTTAAAATCTTACTGTCAGAGCAGACCTTTCCTTTGTTTTGGTCTGTTGGTTTTGTGTGTGGGTTTTTTGGTATTTTGGGGTGGGGTTTTGTGTGGTGGTTTTTTTTGTTTTAGTATCCTAAAGTTGAGTCCTGTGGATTTAATTTAGCTACCTACTGGTACTTCTTCTGTTTTTCTTCTGAAGGAATAAGTTTCTCCACTTTTTTAAATTCTTAGTATTTTGTTCTTTGTTAACATTTCCACATGATGCATGTAAGTCATTGGTTTAAAAAAAAATCATCCTGCTAGCTTTGCAAACCTAAAAATTATCCAGGGCTACTTAGTAAGTGTGACTTTTAAAATTAGCAAGTGTGACACTTTCTACATTTCCTGTGATGTGCAGTGTGGATACTGTAACCAGACTGGCTTTTTAAATCTACTGTCTAGGCTTGAATGAGTTGCCTAGAAATCAGTATAGGGCTGTTAAACTGGCAGTGATTTCCTGTCTCCTGTCCTCGCAGTGTTCCAGAGTAAGGGTGGGATTGTACAAGGTCACCAACAGATAGAATTCACCTTCAGCTGCTTTTGGTATGTTACAGAGAAAAAGCACTTGATTAAACGGTCTTGGAAGGATGTTGCCGTGTAGAAATACTTATTTTACAAACATAAACCTAAAAATTACCTTCTGAAGCACTGCTTTTCTGTAAAAGAACCTTCTGTATAGGCATAATAAAAAATAGCCCTTGCTTATATAGTATTTTTGTATAGTGGCTTAGCAGAAGTCAGGCATTGTAATTTTTACATTTCCTTCTTAGAAATATGCAAGATACTGTGATGCCATTCAGCTTTCCATGTCTCTATAGAATTGTGTGATGCTCTTATCTGTCACTGAAAAAGAAGATTCCAGTGTATGGATGTAGTCAGAAGATGGGGTTTTGTGTCAATCAGACAGTTATTTACATTCAGTCCACAATAGAAAATGGTGCTCTGTCCCTCCTCCCCATGGATTTTCTCTGTCTTTTATGCTGCTGGAAAGAAGCAGGTCGTTGTCACCTCTGCCTCAGACTAATAAGACTGGAGATCCTTAATGCATTGTATAGTATGAACGCAGTACAAACTCTCTTGCTGCTGGTGTCTTTCAGTGTCTGAAGATTTATGGGTGGGAAAATGAAGAATATCCCTTTAAGCCTTTGTTGCTGTTGCAGTTTTCTCACCTGTATAGTGACCTGTCATTCCAGAGGCAGTAGAGTTGATAAATAAGATTTGTGTTGCATTATTCCTTGGGCAAAACAAACAAAAAAGCTTGAGGACTCAGATAAGTGAATGAAGTTGTGGAAATGAATGAGTTATGCCATGCATGATCACTATGTGTGTGCTGTTGGACCAAAGCAAAGAGCTTGGCTGTCCTCCTGATACCCTTTTAGCTGCTGAAAGACTGGAATCAGCTAGTCCTTTACACTTCCTCTTCTCTAGGCTACACAAGCTCATTTTCCTCAGCTTGCCCTCATGGAACAAATGTTTGAAATTTAATCGGATGCTTGATTTGGCAATTGTTTTCAAGGATCTTCGGTCCCTACTCGCAGCTGGCAAATTCTTTTTTTTTCCTATGAAAAAAAAAATCATGGTAGATGAAGAGAAAGCAAAAGGATATTGTCTCTAGATTTCAGAAGGGCCTTTGAAAATGTGCCCCATAAGATTCTCAGAGAAAATAAAGGAATAGACACTGGTTGAGCACACAGTGAGGAGGCTTGAAGAAGGTGCTTTTCAGTGGCACAAAGTTGGAGGCCAGAAACCTTCATTGTACCCTGGGGGGTCAATACTGGGTCCAGTCCTCTTCAACACCCTCATTAATGGTCTGAGTGAGGGACAGTCTGTACCCTCAGCAGGCTTGCTGGAGTGGCTGGTACACCAGAGGGTCACAGTGCCACCCAGGCAGTCCCTGGCAGGCTGGAGCACTGGGCTGGCAGGAGCCTCATGCAATTCCACAAGGATAAGTGTGGAAAGTGCACGTGGGGAGTAATAATCCCAAGAACCAGAAGGGCTTGCCTGGCTGGAGGGGGTGTCTGCAGGACAGGTCTGTGCTGGTGCTGGTGGGCACCAAGGTGAACACGAGACATCCACAAGCCCTTGTGGTAAAAAAGAGACAGCGGTGTTCTGGGCTGCCTTGGGAGGGGTGTTACCAGGAGGTTGAGGGAGGTAAGAGGAGCAGTGGCCACAAACTGAAACAGGAGACTGACTGAACATGAGGAAACACTGGAGTTTTTACTGTGAGAATGACTGAGCACTGTCACAGACTGCACAGAGGGGTTGTTGAGTCTCCATCCCTGGAGATGGTTCAGAGCAGATGGTTCTTGGCAGCTCACTGTATGTGGCCCTGCTTGATCAGGAGGGCTGAACCAGATGACCTCCAGAGTTTCCCTCCAACCTCAACCATTCTCTTATTCTGTGTATGTGATTTAGAGAAACATCTCTCATGGTTTTTATAAGCTCTGGGACATGTTTTCTCAGCAGGAGGCTGAAGCGTTGACTTTTTAATTGGATGCAACCGATCTTTGCATATGGCAGCTGCTTTTGATGTTTCTGAAGTGGAATGGCCTCTAATACTGTATTCAATATCTCACAGTTTATAAAATCAATGGGAATTGGATGCACAATTCTACATGCTCAGGTTTGCTGAGATCAGAAATATGTTGAAAATCTGGCTGTAATATACCTTTAAGTTTGTCATCTTAAGTTGGATCTTTCATTTAGTGCTAAAAGTTATTAGATAGCACTTCAGACCTCATATCCTTCTAAACCTTAGGGCCATACACAACTTCCAAAACATTTGGAAACATTTCTTATGATGTCTCAATTCCTAATTGCTGCCTTATTCACTGTGTGTCTATGGCAATGCTTTTTCCCACAGTGTGGTGCTATTGTGTTTAACTCTGCAAAGCTGGTAACAACTGAAATAAATCATTCTTTAAAAGGGTACAAGACAATAAAGCTACAGCTAACAAGGATCCTAATGTTTCCCTCCTCTTGAACACAACATTCCAGTTAGCATTTCTTGTAGAAGCTGTGAGCATGACCAAGGTTTGCATGGAGTTATGTGCTAGTAAACCTAATTATTTTTAAAGATCAGTGACTTCTCATCCTCCTCTAATTTTGCATTGTAGAGAGAAGCAAAAAATAGAATGTTTTTCAAAGCTTGTCTTTCACTGCATCCATCACAGAAACATGAATGGACATGCATGTTCCTCTTGGTTTTTGCATGTGGACTTCTCTCGAAAAGGGAGACAACAACAGTACATAAAACACCTGGGTACAAGGTAGCTTTTCCCCTTAAATCTCTGCTAAATTAATGTAGACATTTGACTAGGTCGTTGGCCCACCATTGCTAAACCAGAAGTAAATTGTCTTCTGCAAAGGAGTGGAAAAAGATGACCTTAACTTACAACCATTATTGAATTTTGACTAATTATGGAGCTGATTTCCCCTGTCTTCCCTTTCAAATGATAGTGAAATTTAAACTGAAATGTTAGACCAGGGGGATGTTACACTGAGATACATCTTACATTGAAAGTCAGGTGTAATAAAAGGATCATCGTTACTTGTTTTATTTCCTGTAACAAAATGTGCCCATCTGCTTGCAGTTCATAGATTGTTCTGCTTGTTCTTTTCTTTTTTCTTTTTTTCTTCTTTTTCTCTTTTTCAGCCTTAATTGTGAATCAGGAATTTGTGTTTCCTAAGAGGAAGTTTTTTCTTAAGACTGATTTACCGTAATGCAGCCATGAATGATTCTTAGAGCTTTGTTTGCCTTTTTGGTATGCTCTTCAAGTACCTTATTTTTCACTCCATTGCATAAAGTTAGTTCAGATTATTTTTCTTTCTTTTTAAAAAGCTTGTCGTCACATTCTTCTTTTTCCAAGTTGCATCTTTCTACCTCCAGTGACGTCTGTGCAGCAGTAATGTTTACTCCTCTCTGTTTTAGCCACGTGGGTCTGTGATTTTAAGCCTCTCTCCTGTTACTGAGACCTAGTGCCAAAGACCAAAATTAGCTTATTTAAATCCAGTTACAAAAAGGTATTAGTTCTTGAATTTTTCTTGCTGATTTAGTATGCATATATAGGCTTTTACTTGAAGGTGATGTAATGAAAGGCTTGTTTGCTGTGATATTTCAATTTGTTGGAGTTCATGAGGTCCTTTAATGCAGCAATATTCTGCAGTTATTAAAGGTGTGAAAGGCTTTCAAGGGTAGTGTTGGTAACAAACTTAACAGGGTGTTGCTTAAGCTTTAAAATGTTTTGAAGAAACTGAAGCTTATGCAGTTATTTTTAAGTTATTGCATCTTAAATAAATCTTCAAATAACTGTTAGATAGGCTAATTAGACTTATCTGGCCTTCACCATGTTTATACTATAAATAGATCTAAAGCCAGTGCTTGGCAGCAGGCCCCTTAACAGGCTTGTGAGTGCTTTACAGCCTGAGCTCTGTGTGTCTGGGGGACCCACCTGGTGAGAAGCTCACTTTTTAAATGCACCTTTTTCAGTGGTGAAAGTAAATGAGAAAAGAAATAAAATTTTTAGTCATGGAAAGAGAGGGAGGGGGACAGATCCATCCAGTGATTTCAGCTCTTAGTCTTCAAGCGTTAGCAGCGTGCCTCGGTAATTAGTTGAATAAATTCATTGTCAAATATCCAGGGAATGTTCTGCTCTTCTCTTAGTATGCCATGCTTCACCCATCACAATTGATATAATTTATAATTTCCTCAGTGATTAAAAAAGATGTAAGTAAAAATTGATATGTAAAAGAGCATAAAGGATCACCTGCTCCAAATTTGCAGCTTCGGAAGAGTAAATGTAAAATACCTTTTCCATAGTTAAATTATACTTGAACTTGTGTGGTAATTGGAAAAAATGTCCTTAAAATTTGCTACACAAGAATGGGAGACCAGAGATCACCTGAACTGTTTATATACATAATTTAAATTTTTATAGAAATGTTAAGGTCATAGGGGGGTGTCAGATAGAAATAATTTTCTTGCCAAGGGACAGAATTCAGAACTCTTTCTCAGGAAAGCGTAATGCTATTTCTCTCATTTAAATGACCTTGTATGCATTTGATGAGTAATTAGGTCTTTAAAGAAGGACTATTTAGATTAATTTCTGAATCTGTTTAAAATGAGTATACTCACATGTATACAAAGTGGCTGAAGTGCATCGGAATTGTTGTCTATTATGCCTTATCCATAAAAAAAATATTTGTGATGATATGCTGTGCACTGTAATTCTTGTATGCGAAGCAGCATGTCTTCGTTTTCTGTACAGTACAGTGACACACAGAAGGAGGAATTTCATGAGGAGCAAAGCAGTTTCTTCATTAACAGGGCCAAGATTTGTGTTCAGCTCCCAGTAGTATTGAAACCTGACAGTTATGTGCTGGTTTTGCTTAATAGTGGAATTAGTTGTAGCAGTCACTTCCTTGGAAGTCTTGACCGCTTAGGAGATGAAGGCATGTTTCTGATTTGCAACTCAGTGACACACAATTTAATTTTAAAACAAAACTAGTGAGACTAACAGCTGGGAAACTAATAATATCTCATTGTTTGTGAGCTGAAAAATAGTATGGCAGCAAATTGCAGTTTGGGAGAAGTTGGGGTTTTTTAATCTGTGCTCCTTTGTGCAGTGAGTATTATTAAGGTGTGCTTGCATTTCCTCTGAACGCAATTTGTTCGGGGTTTGAAGACATGGCTGTAGCCTTAATGCAGGGCATGATATAGAAAATACTATTACTCTGTAACAAAACTGTTTCATAACGTAATTGTGGCAAATACTTTTAATATCCATACATAAAGACAATTAATTTCAGGAGCACATTCCCCCTGCCAATTCTGACAAGTCCTGCTTTGGCAAGTACAGAGGGAAATAAAGAAAGTAATTTTACTAATAATTGGAAAATGTATTATTTGGGCATTTTATTTAGAACTCTTTTTTTTTCCTAGTATAAGGTGAGAAATAAAAAATATACACTTTTCTTAGGTCCACATTGATGTCTCCAAGCACAGTATTTCAGAGCTGTGTTTGTTATGTACTGTATGTATAAACATAATTTATAGGGTATCTAATCTGTCTCTTTGAAAAATATATATAAATTTGTCAGAAGGTTCGTCTTAAAAGATTATGGAGAAAAATTAACATTTGTCATTGCATTCTTGCATGGTCTTGTGAGCTCTGTTTACCTCTAAGAGATTCTTGACAAGGAGCATCACTAGCAGAGGCAAGTGAGTGTTACAATTAATCAGGTTCTGTTGTTTTGGAAATGATGTAACTTACTAATATGGGCACTGTTTAAGTGGGTTTGTCCTGTGTGTGGTGATGCTTTACATCACAGTCCTTGGACAGTAATTTTAGTGGTTTTGTTTCTTGTGTTTAATGTTCTCTAAACCTGAGGTTGCGGCCTGAGCAGGTGCTACTTATGAATGGCGAGACTGTTTTCAATTAAGTGCAAACAGAAATGAACTATTTTCAAATTCAGCTACCAGTGAGCAGTGATTCTTCAATATAAACCAACAGCGCTACTGTTTTTGATTGCAAGCACAATGGTGTAAGACACAATGACAACTTTCTTAACGGCTTTCTTAACTCTGAATTTTTCTTCTTTATAACTTTTCATGTAACTGCTTTTCCTATATTCCTTATGGATCTGTTAATCTTTCTTTTCAAAACTGAAGAATAATTTGTGATGCTGCATAAAACTAAATGTGAATATGTACCAAACAGCTAACGACCATTAAAGTGCCTGTGGAATTCCAGCACAATTTCCAGGTAATTTTATTGCATGCTGTAAAACTTGCTGTACTACTACTGTTTATTAAAATAAACTGATCTCCATATATCATCTTCAATTACTAAAATACATCTCAAAGTAATACTAAAATGTTTTTCTTAAAGCAGAAAAGTTTATCCTGTGCACAAACTGTGACCAAACAAAAACAATTTCAAAACACAACAAAGCAAACCAAAAAAACCGAACCACGACAAAACGAAACCTCACAAACACACACAACATACAACCCTCCCAAACTAGTCTGTGTTTTGTGTTGAAGAGCCACATTCTGTGTTTACAGAAGCTCTCCAGTGATTCAAGTAATGAAATAACAGTAAATGAATTAGGTGACCATAAGGAATATGTGCAGAACTTAGTGCTATGTATTTAGTTTTCAGTGTGTCTCAAAATACATAGCTCTGCAAGGGGCTTTATTTTGCTGTGACTGTTGAGAGTAGCATCTTATTTTCTGTGTTAGATATGCAGACTCCTGCTCTCTAAACTCCTCTTTTGTGTGTAGCTTTTCTAGCGTGTCCATGCCACTGACAGATGGTTCAAATTGGACCAGAGGAGAGAGTGCCCCTCTTTGTGTCATTTAATGTAATCATTCCTGTCTATGGAATTTTGTGAGTGAATGAGAGCTACTTAATTTTGTTTCTAAGACAAAAGTGTACTGGTTTCCTAGCATTTTTAATAGTTGGAACAAGGATTTTGGCCTTAGACTTTGTGTGTGTTTTGGGAATTGAATATTGTTAGAATAACTGCTTGTTCATGCTAAAATATTCTAACAGAATTGGAATGCAATCAGTAAAATGCATGTTGTTATGGGATTAGAGTTACATTAAACTCTACTGTCAGAACTCATTACAGGAAGTATTGTCTACATGATTTTTCAACCTGTTTGAGTAAAACTTGCATAACTTCTTCCTACAAACACTATTCTTCCATAGCTGTTGTGGCCTGGGTATATTACACTATTACTAGAAGTATTTGCTTAATTCCTTTAATGTTGTTAACGCTAAGTCTATCATTCAGATAAGCAGTAGGACTGTAATTCAGGTATACAGACATTTAAGAGATTTCACCATTTCTGAATTATGGTTTGCTTTACACCTGCAGTTCACATTTTTTGGATAAACCGAGTTACATCTTGCTCAAATAGAATTCTCTGTTGTCTCTTCTAAATACATAGAAGTAAACTTCATCTATCTTAAGGTTGTTTGAATATAACTTAGGGTTGACGTCTTCATTATAAAAAATTCTTTCAATGAATTGCATTGTTTTTGTGTGCGCTGCCAGTACTAATAAATTGAGAAATGCTATATCTAGCAAACTTGGCTTACAGATTTTAGTAACAAAACAGGTCTGTGTTTTAAATTTCTAACGTCCAACATTATTCTGTTTCTAGTATTATCTGTAGATAGCTCTGCAGTTCAAAGTTGATCAAGCATTCAGTTTTGTTCTGAGCACTGGTTACAGCAGCCTGCTCTTTGCTTTTGAGTCTGACTTCTCAAACTGGAGAACAGAATGAGTTGTGTGCTGGTTTTGTTGGTTTTGTGGCACATATTGGAGTTGCTTTCTAGCTGAAACATCTCTTTTGTTAGCAGATTCTTACACCCTGGTGTTAACTGAGGGGAAAAAAAAGCACATCAAGTCTGTAACTTGAGCAGCAGTGCCTGGCACCAAAACTTCTACAAACCTTTGTAGTGTACAGCTAAACAAATCCCACTTTCTAGAGTGTCATTTTTTGAAAACTTCTTCCTGCATTGGTCGTTGTCCTGGTTTCAGCTGGGATAAAGTTAATTTTCCTCCTAGTGGCTGGTACAGTGCAGTGTTTTGGATTTAGGATGTTGGTCACACACTGGTGCTCGGTTGTTGGTGAGCAGCACTTACAGGGATTCAAGGCCTTTTTGCCCTCCAACATTTCCCACCAGAGGCTGGGGCTGCACAGGGAGCTGGGAGGGGACACAGCCAGGACAGCTGACCCAAGGGATATCCCAGACCATAAAGTCAGTGCTCAGTGTATGAGCTAGAGGGAAAAAGGTGGCCAGAGGCTGCTGCTCGGGCTGCTGGATGTCAGTCAGCAGGTGGTGAGCAATTGCACTGTGCATCACTTGTTTGGCATGTAATACTAATAAATAATTATTATAATATTATTAATAATACTAATTTCCCCTTTTGCTTCTGTCCTATTAGACTGTCTTTATCTCAACCCACAACTTTCCTTTTTTCTCTCCCCCATCCCACTGGGGCTGGGGAATGAGCAAGTGCCTGTGTAGTGTTTGCTCCTTGCTGGGTTAACCCATAACAGTTACCAACATAGTGACATTATTAACTAGTACTGAGAATGTGAGCCAATTAAAAGAATTTTCTTAATATATCTGTATTTTAATACTGATACAATAAATGTGGATATGTTTCATACAACTTGCATGCATCTCACTCTCTAGATGCTCCAACTGTATGTATTATGTTTAGGGACATACACCTGTGATCCTAAAAAAGCCAGGAAATAGGTTCAAATAGCACTGGAAATGTGAAAAGGAGTGTAACTATTTCTGTCCATAGATTACATGCTTTGTCTCCTAATAGAGTGTTTTTAGAAGATTGCTGCCAAAGCATTGAAATGTTGAAGTTAATTTAGCATTCCATTTGTGAATTCAGGAAAAAAAAAAAGAGGGAAAATCAAGAGATTAATTACACAATGTAAATTTGAGAAAGAGCAAATGGAACTCTTCAATCACTTACATTAATTCTTCAAAGGGAAACAAATTTTTAGTATTTGTTAATGTTTTTCATTTGTCTGATATTTTTTCTTTAGTTACTGTTTTTTCCAGATGTCTGCCTAACAGTATTACGACTTAATGTTTCCAAGTCACATCAGTATATATCATAGTTTAATTCTTAATGGTGTTTGAGAGAAGAGGATGGGTATTAACATGGGGCTTTATCAGAACTGTATAAACCATATGACTTTCCTGGCCTTTCTCAAAGCATTTTTAAACACTTCAAAATTTACCAATCTAGTACTTGAAAATGAACATACCTTTCCCCAAAAAACAAATGTGTAAGAAAGATGTAACATTGCTAATTCCTTTCTGTTTGCAGTTTAGGTTGTTTTGAAGTATGTGATGTATTTTTCTCTATTACCAGTGTGAGATTTAGATTTCTTTGTAACAGAGAAATAAATATTTTTTAAATCAGCAGACCTGTTGTATGGGTGTGTCTCCATTGCTGTTTTTTCTTTTTTTCTCAGGTGATGAGTGCTCTTTTGAATTAAGTCTCTTGATCATCCAAGCTTAGTGTGCTTTGCTGAATTTCATATGGTAGAGTGATCTCAGAGTGTGAGAATGGAATTAGTTTTGTATTAAACTCAGCTGAATAATGCACTCTGAAGGTGAACATAATGCTCTCCAACTACTACTGGGTCTTTAGTCCACGGGACCAGACTAACCCTAGTACAGAGCAAGACCCCTGAAATGACTAAGTGTCATGAAGTTTGGATTCTCAATACTCTATAGTTCTGTCAGTCTATTCCTATTGCACTACACCTCTTGCTAATGTAGACTTGGGCTCTGGTACAGAGTTTGAAGTGATTTTTTGACTTGAGAGGAGTTGCAGGAAGTTTACAGATGGCACCAAGCTGGGTGGGAGTGTTGATGTTCTGGAGGGCAGGAAGGCTCTGCAGAGGGTTCTGCACAGGCTGGGTCCATGGGCTGAGGCAAATTGTGTGAGGTTTAACAGGGCCAAGTGCCACGTCCTGCACTGGGGTCACAACAACTCCAGGCAGTGCTCCAGGCTTGGGGCAGAGGGGCTGGAAAGCTGCCTGGTGGGCAAAAAAGTATGTCAGTGTAGCCAAGAAGGCCAAGGGCACCTGGCCTGTACCAGCAATGCTGCGGCCAGCAGGAGCAGGGCAGTGACTGTCCCCCTGCACTGGTGAGGCCACACCTCGAGTGCTGTGTCCAGTTCTGGGCCCCTCAGTTCAGGAGGGACATTGAGGGGCTGGAGTGAGCCCAGAGAAGGGAACAGAGCTGGAGAAGGGTCTGGAACACGAATCTGGTGAAGAGCATCTGAGGGAGCTGGGGGGGCTGAGTCTGGAGAAAAGGAGGCTCAGGAGAGATCTTACTGCTCTCTACAACTCCTGACACGAGGTTATGGCCTTGTGGAGGTCAGTCTCTTCTCTCAGGCAACAAGTGAAGATGAGAGGAAATGGCCTCAAGTTTTGTGGTGAGAAGGTTTGGATTGCGTTAGGAAACAATTCTTTACCCAAAGGCTTGTCAAATACTGGAATAGTTTCCTCAAGGGAAGTGGTGGAGTCACCATCCATGGAGGTATTTTAAATGACATGTAGCTTTGACACAGAGGGAAAGCATGTGGGTTTGTCTTGGTTAGCATGGGCAGATTTAAACCTTATCACATTTGGTCATATCTCAAATCAGAAGAATACCTTTGAAACTGCTCTTATGTGCTTTTATAATTTCAGGGTAGAATTTTCAAACTGACTTTCCTTTTGCTGGGATTTTGTTTTTCACAGCATTATCTCAATGCAGCATCCCGTGCTATCTAGCCAGGCTAGATGTCGAAAACAAACTACAGAATTTTGTTCTTTTGACCCTGAAGTTTTATCTTGACAGACATAAATATGGTAACTTTTACCGAGGGGTTTTATCATCTGGAAAAAATTGGTGGGGATGGTATCTTACCCTTATTCCTTCAGGGAAACCATTCTTCACTCTGTGTGCATGTGACTGAATTTTGCCAGGATGAGACAGCTCTTGACAAACAGCTTTTGATTTGTGACAGTCCACATGTTGGTTGTGATGTGTGTCAAGACTAACCTGATGGAGTGACGTCAACACAGATGTGAAGAGACAATATAATGTGTCCTGTTAACAGAACAAAACAATGTGGTTTAATGTACTGTGCATTATATTGTGTAAATGTTGTGATGTTACTGTAGGGTCTGTTGAGCCTGGGGAAGGGGAGGCTCAGGAGGGATTTCACTGATGTGTACAACAAATACCTGAAGAGAGGGTACAAAGAGGACAGAGCCAGGCTTTTCCCAGTGGTACCCAGTGACAGGACCAGGGGCAGTGGCACAAACTTGAACACCAGGAAACACTTTTTAACTGTGAGGGCTCCTGAGCCCTGACACATATTGCCAAGGGAGATTCTTGATTGTTGGATGTACTCAAAAGTCACCTGCACATGGTCCTGGGTGGTTGGCTCTAGGTAGCCCTGCTGGAGCAGGGGCTTGGACCAAATGACTTCCAGAGGTCACTTTCCACCTGAGAAATGCACTTTACAGTTAAAAAACAAATATAGAAACAAATATGGAGAGTGCAGGTGGTCTGAAATCTGTGGGAATTAACACTGGATTGCTTTAAATAGTTGGTTCTCTTCTAAAAGAAGGGGTTTGAGCACATCATTTAGGAACTTGTTTATATATACATATTGGAAAGTCTGCCAAATACTGCTCACTTAAAATTATTTTCTGTTTGGCTTGTGACTTGGGAGATTTTTTCAGGTAGGTGTTATGCCCAAAATAACCTCTGAACTTGCATAATTACAGAAATGCAGTGTGGGTTATCTAACTGATAGTGAAATACATGTTTTGGAAAGCTTCTTTTTAATGATTATTGTTTGTATATGAAAACATTAAAATTTCAGGATTTTTAATAGCTGTAGGAACAGCAAAAAGGTTTTGTTTCAGCATTTTGTATTGTGTGTTTCTCACCTAATATAGATGTAGTTTTGAATGACAGGTCAATTCTTTGAATCGAAAGTTTAGGAAAAAATGAATTAGCTTTTGATAGAAAAGTCATGGGATATGAATTTTGCTTTCATATGAGTGAGATCTTAGCTTTATTTTTATAATTAGGTGTCTGGCTGGAGTAATCTTAGTGTAATTTGAATTAATGTAAAATAGAAGAGTATCAGTACAAAAGAGAAGCCAAACCTGTTTTGTAAATAAAATTCTTCAAATGGTTTTGAGTCCTGTCTGATTCTGCTAACCATCTTCTGTCGTTTAACATTGGCAAGCACTCAAGTTATGCTCTCCTTTCTTTGTTTCGAGCTGATTGAAGTAACATCTCGTTCTGAAAGAGGTGAGCCTTCCAGGGGCCAGAAGAGAACTGAAAACTGACTCATAAAAGCCCAGTTCTTTGTGATGGGTTTTTTTCACTAGGTCCGTTTCTTACCTGTCCACACCTATGGCCCCACCTCTGCCCAGGATGATAGGAGGAAAATGGCAGAAGTGGAAGGACAGGATTTCCTCATTTCCTGATTACCTGTGTAATAGTTCCTCTTAAAGCACTCATCAAGCCATAGTCCAGGTGGCAGCTGGAGTCACTTCTGGCATCTTCCCAACTTTTCTGCTCTTATAAAATGTCCAGAGGTGCAACAGAGCACAGAGAAGAGTCTTTGAAGCCTGGCCAAAATAATCTGCTTGCATGTAAAGGAGGTACATAAGAGTGGAAAGCTCTCTGCTTGTGCTAGAAATTCATGTTAAGTAATACATTTTTTTTATTGGTGGTATTTGGTTTTGACCCAAAACGGTGCCTAAATTGCATTTAAATTACTCTAAGGCATGTATGAAAACGTTTATACTCTTTTTTTAGTAAATTTGTGTTCTGTTTGTTATTTCAGTGCATTGAGGGCAGCTTCTCCTACAGTCTTTCCAATGCACAACCTGCTCTATGGGTGTTCCTGGGAAGGAAGTTGCTAGGAAAGCAGCCAGCCTTGAAAGACTTCTGTTCAGATGCAATGTGAATATTTTTGTGCCTTTGGCTTTGTTTTGTGCATTTAACTTTGTCATTCAGTCACAGCTGTAACGTTCAAGCACTTTGGTGTGGCGTGTGGTGATTTTAAGGTGCAAAGAAAGATGCCCTGTGCAAGGCAGAGGCAGCTTAAAATGAAAAACAATGCAGTTCCAGGAACTGCATTTGATAACCTGTGACTAATTTACTTTTTTTAGTGTTTAGCTATTAAGGATAACTTTTTAAGTTGTGTTACAAATGTGTAAGAAAAAAAATGGGAAAAAACATGTACTGAAACTGTAGCTCTTGCTTATAGGAACTATCTCCAATAAAAAGGCATCCTTAGTCAATTACTGAAAGAGATTTTTTCTAAAGATTTCAAGACAATATGGTAGTTCTGAGTGCTGCAAGGGAGATAACCGAAGAAGTGTCATGTTAAGCTTCATGACCATGGAGAGTAGAAGAATTTTAAGAGCTTACTACAAAGCTCTAATATGAAGGAAGTCTGAGCAGGTTCTCCACTGTTGCTGTGTTGGCAGCCCTAGTTGTTTTCGTAACTTTCAGGATAATTTTTTGCAAACAGCAGGAGGCTAAAATGCTCTGAGAAAAGGAGCATCATACATTTGTATTATACTCATTGGTAAGTTTGTGATATCTGTATTTCTTTGCTAGCGTACATAAAGCACAGGAGTTACCTTTTTCTCTGTTGGTATCACAGGTGCTTGAATTCCAAATGAAAAACTTCATAAACTGTTTTTTTCTTCTCCCAAACTGGCCTATTTGCTCTCAGTAGAGCAATTGGAAACTTGAGTTTAGGCAGGCTATGATGTGACTTTCAAGATGTTTAGGGTTTTTTAGGGAAATTTAAAAAAAGAAAGGAGGGGGCTGTCTTGTGTCATCTTGGCAGATGGCAAGGTCCTGTAGCTCTGCATTTCACTCACAGCTCCTGAAGAACTGAGAGGTGAAGGAGGGATGTCCCCTGTGATTTTGTTCTGTAGCTGATACCAGGGGTTTATCCAGGGAGAGGGGCCATGAATACCAGATATCATTGCATACCTGCAGTGAGCTCTTGTGAATATCTGTGTTTATCAATGTGGAAACATAACCAGTTTTCAAAGCCTTTAGCACATCTTTCCTGTAAGAACTTTGGAAATGAGACTTTTGTCTCATTTGTGGTACTCAGATAATTTTCTTTTTTCTTTTTCTTTTTTTTTTTTTTCATTTTTCTATTTTGGATTTTTTTTTTAATTAAATTATGGATTTAAGTAACTCTCAGCTGTTGCAAATAGTCTGTATTCTAAATGTGTTCTGTTTTGCTTCTGCTGTCTGTAGAGGAATTTTCTTTTAACTTAAATTCAGGGCCTGTTGTTCCCAGATAAAGATCTGATGCACAACATAAAAATACTGATTAAAATATTTTTGTAGGACTGTCTGTTGTTAGACTGTGATCTGAAGCTAAACCTTTGTCAATAGATGGGAAAGATTGATAGGGAAACAGAGGAAATGGGACATAACTGTGCATTCTAACCAAAAATCCAACTCTGTGTTGGACTAAAAAACCTCTTTATTATAAATTATCAATATAAACTTCACAAAACTTGAATGGGCTCCTTGTGTTGCTGTTTAGCTTGCAGTTTGCAATAGTAGAGTTTTCCATGTGCTAAAGATAGTGATTTCTGCAAATTACACATAAGTAATTGTCAGGAAAAATGATAGATTTCAGCAATGCACTGAGTTTACATTTTCATTGGGATTTAACTTTTTTAACTTTCCTGAAGAAACAAAAAAAATCTTTTTTTTTTTTCTATTTGTACTAATGTGCAGATTTTAGCTAATGGGTGACAAGAGTAGAGATCACAGGACACTAATGAAAGAGTTTTTAGCAACTGACAAGAGGTATCAAAGTCAATCCTGCTGAATTGGGTTTTCATTGTTCTGTGAAGTTAAGTCTTGAAGTGCTTCACAGAGCATTCCTCTGTCTTTTTGCAAACTAAGGTCTGTGACTGCTGAATTTTGCTCAACTCTAACTTTTACAGGATGGCTCAATTTGTTGTCTGATCAGCACTACATTGTTGACAAATGCTTCCAAACACTCAGCTTTAATATCAGTTAAATTTTTGGGGGTTTGCCTCATTGTTGACCCGTTGTGTGAGATGTTTTTGTGCTGGTGTGCTATAATAATTAAAACATGTAACTTTAAGGTAGGGGACATTGATACCTCAGACGTGCGTTTTATGCAGAAGCGAATGAAACTGAAAACTGACTATGCTTTTATTAGGCTTTTTTGTTTTGTTTTTTTGTTCAGAAGACAACAACTTGGTCTTGTATCTTGCATACTTGGTCTTTGAAAAATAAGGACTCTAGTAGAATTAAATTGAGAAAAATGATCCTAGCTACTTAATGATGGCTCAATAATGGCAGTCTCAGATGCACTTAATTTTTAGAGAAGAAAAGCAGATTTTAAAATTGCAAAAGATTTGACTGGAACATGTATTTGAATTGCTTTGCTATACCACATTTTAATTATGTGTGCATATATGGCAGGAGGTTTGGGGTGTGAATACGTGCATCACGTATAGCTATGCCAGTATATATTATAAATAATCTACTCATTCAACTCTTGGAAAGGCTAAATCTAGCTTGGGTATCTCCTTGAAATTGCTGTTGTTTTGAGTGAGTTTTGAATATTACAGCAGTTTCACCAGGGAATTTAGTATGGGAATTTCTCATGGAATGCAAGAACCATTGCTTTAAATACGTTGCCAGGTGTTCATTTTAATTACAAACTTACTTTAGTACTATCAACCAATAAGGTTTCAATCTTCAGAGCATTGCTGAGGTTCCAGTGAATCCATACTTTGTCGGAGGAGTTTATCTGGGGAGACCCCACCTGCAGTGCTGCTTGCAGCTCTGGGATCCCCTACATGGGAGGGACGTGGGCCTGTTGGATGAGCCCAGAGGAGGGACACGAAGATACCCAGAGGGCTGGATCACCTCTGCTGCAAAGAGAGCTGAGGCTGTTCATCCTGGAGAAGAGAAGGCTCCAGGGAGACCTTATTGTGGCCTCTTAGTACTTTAATGGGGGTTATAAGAAAGAGAGACTTGTAGTGACAAGAGTGTGGGCAACAGTTTTAAACTGAGATAGAGTAGATAAAGATTGGATGTAAGAACGAAATTCTTTACAGTGAGGGTGGTGAGACATTATGCTTTGGTCCTTATTTCCTTTTCAGTCCCAAAACATAGCCCCGTATTAGCTACTATGAAGGTGATTAACTCTCCCCAGCCCATAACAGCACATAAGTGCAAAGTGCTCCTTTTCCAGGGTGATCAGCCTGTTGACACTACTGCTTAGTTCTCCTTTTGTGGTACCTGTCCCTTCCTAACAGGCCTTGATGTCAAAATTCATCTTGTGCTCCTAAAAGCCGAATAAACCCTTGCTGTGAACTTCAGCTGCATAAACTGTTGCCTAGTTACTGTGTCTCAAAAAGTGGTGGGTGGGTGTTTGAAGGGAATAACTACCATCATAAGTTTTCTTAAAAGTTTTGGAGGTTGCTTGTGGTTGGGTTTTGGTTTTGACTTTCATGTGCATCACCCAAAGTATCGGGTGTTAGGTATTTATATTTTTACATTTTTACAAGTAGTGTTGTACAGTTATTTGAAAAGCATGCCAGCAGGGAGTTGTGTTCTGTGGTTGAGCAATGCTCTGTATTCTCTGCAGTCTATAGCACTTGTCTTTCTCTTTTTTTTTTCTCTCTTTATATTGTTTTGACTAGAGAAGCATAATAAAGAAAATATAGTATGATAATTTTATTTCTTCCCATTTTCCTCTCCCCCATCTTCAACTGCCAGCGCTTTTCTCCTCATTCACTTTTTGCTAGATGTTGCCTTTCTTAGCAGTTAACTTCTGGTTCTGTTTTGTATAGCCATCAATTTATCTAAAAATATGGTTAGACTTGAATTTGCGATGCAATTTCTAGTATAAAGCAGCAGGCTGCTATGGTAGGGTTCCATAGTGTAGGTACATACTATTAATCCAAAAGCAATTAGCACTTTTAAATCCTGGGTTTGTTCACATTTGTAACCTTATTTTTTGATTACTTGGGATTCTTCTTCGTTTCAAGAATGTGCCATCATTCAAACCAGAGGAGTAGTCAAATTCTCTATTTTTGGCTTTTTACTGCTAGGGAAGTTGGTGTGGTCTTTTCTCCATGTGTGTATAGGCTGGAACAAAGCTGGAAGCTGCATTTCTGCTGCTGGGCTCCTTCCCAGTGACAGCAGCACCAGCTGCTTGTGGCAGCCAAAGGAACAACACCTGGGAATGCCTCAAATAGGCAGCAGCAAGTTTCTTATTGAGCAGTCTCCTAACTCTTCCTTAGGACTTCTACCAGTGTCACTGGGTATTTTTAATTTTGTTTTATTTTAAGAACATTGGTGCACAGGTGGTTTGGTGCTTTGAGACAGTAATTTAGGGAAGGAATTTGATTCTGTGGTCCAAATGAGGAACCACAGCATTTATCACTTCAGGTGAAATCACTTTTAGTTTGATTTGAATTTGAAGTGATGTGACTGAAAGAATACTTCGACTTTTTGCTTTTTTGGTGTAAGAATGTAAGGAAACAAACTGAGATTTACTCATGGACCCAAGGTGTTGCTTGGCTGCCTCATCTCACTGCTCAGTCCTTGAACATAAATAAAGGGCAGCTGGAACCCGGTGAATGTCAGATGCTGTTCCTGACCTGGACCATGGATTCAGCTTCCTATTTTTGTCAATGTCCCAAAGGTCAAATAATCACTTGCAGGAGTGTGGGATGTTTCAGCGTGTGCACTTTATGTGGTCATGCACAGATGGAGTTAGTGCTCTGATTCCTGCTGATTTTGTATTTCCAGGAGTAATTTGTTGTTTGGTCTTTTTTGAAAAGCAGTGGTAAAACCTTTGTCCTCTCTTGGCAGGTTGCTGGCACCCTGTGCTTTCCTCACAGTGGTGCTGGCACAAACTTCAGTACAGCTGTGCTCAGAGCTCACTGGGAAATTCACCCAGGCAGCTTTCCCTTTTTGTAATGAGAAAAAAAAAAAAAGAAAAAAAAAAAAGGAAAAATATTTTATGTGGTTTTTGAGTAAAGGCTTTACTTAAACTAAATTAGTTTCAGTTAACTGTTCTATTAAATGTTTAGCCACTAGAAAACATTGTGGTTTTTTTAATAAAGAAGTTGTGAAATGATCATGTAATGCATTATGCTGCATGTGTACTAATAATTGTCGTGTAGGTTGTTGTAGTTCACACAGGAATAATTGTCCTGCAGTTAATATGAGAGATTCTGTATGACAGGATTTTCTAAGGAGAGACCTCAAACTTTACATTAGGACATGAAGAGAAGAAATGAATTTAAAATTCATGAACAGTTGTTTTACAGGAAGCTGGTATCTCATGTTTAAATACTTAAGAAGGGTATTTTTTACAATCCAGCTATTTAGTTAGGTGAATAGTTCTTTTCAGTTTCTAGGGTTTTTCTAGTAGCTGCATTAGCTTTTTCCAAGAATTGTAGAATCAAATAATAATTTTAGTTTAATTTTTGAAGTTAGCAAGAGAGATGGTATTTCACAGAATCACAGAATATGCTGATTTGGGAGGGACCCATGGGGATGATCGAGTCAAACTCTAAATAAACTACTAAAAATTGACTTAGTGCAGGAAAAGGCTGAACTAGTACAGATGGTGTACAGACTAATGTTTTTCTCATAGACATTCCTAGACTGCTGAAATATAATCTATGCTTTTAAAAAAATTAGAAAAAAACCCTACCCCAAACCAGAAAATATAATGTGACTTCAAACAGTAGTTTATATGCATTAAATATGTAAAAATACAAGAAATTACTGTTCAGAAACCTAACAGGTCCAGATGGAGAAACTGAATTTTCCTCATCTGTGACAGATTTTTCATTTCAGTACATTGTTGAAAGCTTCAGACCTTAAGAGGTCAGAATTCATTCATTTCTCCCCTGGAAAGAGAATTCAACAACCTTCTATAAATATCATAACCAGAACTTTTTTTTCCCCAATATTTAGCTGAATGTTCTTAATAAATCCCATCATCCTTCCATAATTTAAAATGTTATGAATGACTCTAAAGGCTGGTGATTTGAGTCATAATTCAATTTCTGTAATACTGAAAGTTCTCCAACATCTTTAAATGAAAACCTGAAGTACTTATGCTTTCCTTCATTTCAAACACAATTTTGATGACAACTTATGAAATTTAATACTTTTGAAACATACAAGACAGACTTTCTTTTCAGGATACTTTTCCTTCTCCTAGCACATGAGTGTGTTTGGCAGTTCAGAGGCCACACTCCTGTAAGAAGTACAGGAAAGTCTGTCTGGATCAAGATGTTTCAGATAATTTCACTTTACTGATCAGTGCTGTAGTGGACAGCTTTCTCTCAGAAACTTGGTTTCTCTTACTAGCCTCAATAACTTCTGTTTATAGGCTCCAAAGGGTCTTGTGAATTGGTATTGACATAGAAATATCCCTGAGCCCTTGACTGTTAGTGACGGCCAAACTGAACTGAGTGTTTGGTTTTGGTTTGCTTCTTTTTTTTTTTTTTTTAGTTAATATTGAGCTGTACAGGAAGCAATTTTGATTGAACTCGCAGAGTAAATTCTGTTTGGGTCTGTGTGTATGTTCTGAAAATATTATTTTGTTTTACCATTGCTGTCTTTCAAGTTTGAGACTTTACTGTGTAGGGGTAGCAAATTAAAAGGGAGTTTTGTTGTTAGTCAGATATGGAGAACAGAGAGGCCCCTAAAGAGCTGCTGATTTTTTTTTGCATATAATACTATATAAAGGTGATACACTTCCAATTTTGAGGAACTGTCATATGTTACCACAGACATAATAGCAATATGTAAATGAGATTTTTACATCAAAAATGTTAAGTTTCTTCTCTACTTCTGTAGTGGCCCATGCAAGTTAGATGTACCTTTGTCCTCTGTAATGAACCTGTAGGAAACTTCTGATTTTGTAAGGCAGTAGTGTTGGGGCAGCTGAATTAGTGCTGGTATGTTCCAAGCAATGAGAAAAACCCTTTTATGAATGAGATCTTCCAGTGCTTCCCTCTGACTTCCCTCTTGTAGTTTGGGTTGCTGGCATTTTTTAAAAACAAACAGAAGGATAGCAATATGATAAATCTAAGTAGTCCATATTGGATTAAAGAAGAAATTAGTACAGGGCATTCAGAGAAGAAATAGTGTAAAAATTAAGATTTGTCACTGGCCAGTTTTGGATTAGATGTCTGTCAGGTTATTTTAAAATTTAAAAATGTTAAATTGAATTGTACTGTTACAGTTAAAGTATCCTTCTTGCAAGGCAACATTTGAGGATAATGCAGAGGAGGACCTGGACACCATCCAGAAAGGACTGTAGTAGTGGAAATTATGCACTTCTAAAAGAGGATTCACCACTTGAGAATGGAAAAAGTAGTAACAACCTCTGGGGTAGACTGAGGCTGGTTGGCTGTAAACAACTCAGCAGAAGAACACAGCTGTAGGAGGTGGCTCAGTGATGTGCATGTCAAGAAGGCAAATACAGGATTGTGTACCAGGGACTATCTCCAGCAGAGAAGAAAACATCGTTAGCATTGTGCAAACTCTTGCTAAGACTTCATCTGGAGTTCTGCTCACAGTTCTGGTTCCTTTTGTTAAGAAAAATTAGAACTGGAATAGGTGCTAGGAAGAGATTCTGAAATGAGAGAACCTGTCATAAAAAAAAATGCATTTTGTAAGGCTTGCATAAATCTGTGAGTAGAGGAAATAGTATGTAAGCTCAGTTTTGTTAGCAGGACTAATAGATTTAAGTGGACATTAAGAGTCATAAAGGGGAAGTTTAAAACATAACCAGAATGCAAGGGGAGAGATAGTGTAGGGAGTGGTTAGTGCATCTACATTCACCTGGGGTTGTAATTTCATAAAAGAGTTTTTGGCAACAGTGGCGGCTGACATATTCCTGGTTTTATTACTAATCTTCCTCTGTGAGCTATCAAAAGCACTTGTAGTTGCAGCACAAATACGCAGTGGAGGCAGCTGAAAACACCTCCTGTCCCAGCTGTTCCTGGGTCTGCCTGCCTGGACACAGCTCTTTGCACAGCTGTGCTTTAAGCTAAACCAAGCACCTGCCCTGAATGAAAACCAGCACGGTAAAAAGGGGGAGAATTGGTTTGTCTGGGTATTTTGAGTAGTTTTTGTTTCTCCTTTGATATATTTAAGTGTAACCAGGCCCAAGCTGCTCTGGGATGATGCAGTAGCCAGAGGGGCTGCTGTTTGGCCAGTGCTCTGCTGAAGAAATGCTGGTGAAGCCACAGCCTGGGATGGAACAAGGCTGTGGTACACAGGAGTGGGATAAAAAAGTTCTCTGAATGGGAAAATAGAAAAATAGTGATCATCATCTCCAGCTGATGAGCCAAGTTTGAAGGTGCTCTACAAAGTCTCTTCTTTTGAAGGCAAAGCTATTATTTTTAATATACTCCTTTTTGTTCCTGTAATTGAAGCGCTTCTTTGGACACATTTGTTCATTCTTGCTGTTTTTCTCCTCACTGTTGAATGATTTAATACCTAAAGTAATTTTACATAATTTTTTTCTGTTTTCGTTCACTGCCTCCTGATCTTCTGCTCTTTTTTTTTTTTTTTGCAAGGAAGAGAAACAGGCAAAACACTTGGTCACATATTAAAGGAGTCTGTTAGGAGAACAGCATCAGTTTTTCTGCACTCGTGATGCTTTTGATTCAGCTGCTGGCATGTTGTGTTTTTCTGTGAAGTGTTACAGAATGTTTGAGTGTAAAACTAAAATTTTGAGCAATTTGATTGTATGCATTTATTCCAGTACTCACAGTGGAAATTTACCAGTGGTCAAAGCTCTCCTTATTTCTCCCCTCTGCTGTTCAAGTAACAGGATCTGTGCTTTGATTATCAATCCTCACTGGCCCAAAATCACTTCTTGCATGAGATGTAGATTCTCATCTACGTCAGGGTGAACCAGAGAGAAAGTTATATTTGTCATCACTTGTGGACGCTAGAAACAGCC
>WEKY01053727.1:14708-35312 GCA_013390045.1 Picathartes gymnocephalus
CGCCGGCCGCCTGTGCCGCGGGGCCTGCGGGTAGCGGCGGTGGGTTCTCCGCAGCTCGGCTGAGCCCGCCCTGGCTGCGGCTGCCCGAGGTGCCGGGCGCGGAGCCGCACCGCACCAACGAGCTGCTGCTGCTGCCACCGCCGGCCCCGCGCGGCCCAGCCCCGGTGCCGCAGCACCACGTCGTGTACTTCCCGGGGGACGTGCAGGTACAGGCGCGGGTGGCGAGCGATTGCGGCCCGGGCGGTGGAGGGGCCGCAGGGCGGGAGCGGGGAAGCGGCGCTGGAGGGACCCGTCCCCGGAAGGGCTGTGCGGATGGGCACCCTTTCTGTGAAGATATGCTTCCTAATGTCCAACATAAACCTCCCCTGGCACAATCTAAAACTATGACCTCTTGTTGCCCGGGAGAAGAGACCGACCCCCATCTGGCTACAGCTCCTTTCAGGGAGTAATAAGGGCTCCCCCTGAGCCTTCTCTTCTCCACGCTGAACACCCCCAGCTCCTTCAGCTGCTCCTCACAGGACTTGTGCTCCAGCTCCTTCACCAGCTCCGTTGCCCCCTGTAGCACTGCCTGAGGGTGACATTTGTGACAGGGGTGGCAGCATCTGAAAGCGTGGCAGGGAGTGTCAATGGAGACAAGATAACAAAACCCTAAGGTGCCCAATTGTCCTCCCCAGGCAGAGCACCGTGTCTCTGTGCAGGTGTACGGACATCCCAGACACGATCCTGTGGGAATTTGACAGGCATTGATATTTCTCAGTCTGTCCTGAGAAGGCACTTGTGGTCTCTTGAGTTGGCAAGAAATTGCGGAGAAACTCTGAAGTGCTGTCCCTGAGCATGTGGTTGACCTCTGTAACATAACATGCTCTGGTAGCCAGCTAATCTCAATTGTCATTACTGCTTCGCAAAGGGAGGGGTAGTGCCTTCTTCCTCAAGGGCAAAGGCTTTCTCTTCTGTCAGGTAAGGATGCAGAAATTTGTGTGTTTTTATTTTAAGGATTGGGCTGGCCTATGAAAACATGTCTGATTGCTATCCCATTGCATATGGCATCATTATTCCTTAATAAAATAAATGAACTAGTACTCTTTGCCGTTATGATTTCAGAGATGAGGTTCATTCATGACTTGAGGGTTAATTTCTTTCCATCTGTGCTCTCTATTAATGTGAGTAATGTGATAAAAAGTTCCTACAGCTGAATGAGAGGGGGTTTTTTTTTGCTTATAAAATCCAGAAAACTTGCTACAAAGCTTTAAGTCAGTTTTTGATTTGTAGTAAGATAATCAGTATTTCTGTAGATGGAGGTAATATAGTAAATTATGTATTCTGTGTCATACTAAGTTGAACAATATTTTAATTTTTTTTTTGGTGTGAAGTCAACAAAAACTGTGAATATTTTAATATGCTGATTTTATTGTATTGATCTTGGGGGTATTAAAAATATGTGGTAAAAAAATTAAAGTAAGCAAATCAAAATATAGTTTCTTTAATGTGTTTCTTGTTCTGCAAACCTAACAAGTGAGAGGCTGTAATGCATGTTTTTGTCTTACAGTCTTTTCGTATTAATATGAGTACATTGGAGCTGAATCTTTTTCACAATATAGTAATGCATCTTTTCTATTGTTTTTAATTTTTCAGAACTATCATGACATCATGTCTTGCCACCCAGAAAACTTTCAGTGGGAGCACTGGAGTTTTGAAAATGTTGCTACCATACTTGCTCGCCGGTTCCCCAATAGCTTTATTTGGGTTATAAAGTGTTCTCGAATGCACCTGCACAAATTCAGTTGTTACGACAATTTTGTGACGAGTAACATGTTTGGAGCACCAGAGCACAGCACTGACTTCGGAGCTTTCAAGCATCTCCATGCTTTGCTAGTTAATGCATTCAGACTCTCTCAGAATATTCTGCTGGCCCAGAAAAGTGTGCATGGTGTCAGCAAGGATGCAAAAATAGCTGCTTGTAAATCACAGCCACAGTCTGTTCCTACAACAAATGGCTGCTCATCCAAAGAAAGGGAGAGAGATTGTGAATGCTCTAATAATTCTGCTGTGAACTTCATGGTACCATCTGCTGTAGGTGCAGCATCGTTTACTTTGATTGGCTTCAGTAAAGGCTGTGTGGTTTTGAACCAGCTGCTTTATGAGCTGAAGGAAGCTAAAAAAGACAAGAATATGGATGCCTTCTTAAAAAACATAAAAGCAATTTACTGGCTGGATGGTGGTCACTCGGGAGGAAGCAATACTTGGGTTACTTACCCTGAAATGCTGAAAGAACTGGCAGAGACAGGAATTGAAGTTCATGCTCATGTTACACCTTACCAGGTGTTTGACACAATGAGGTCATGGATTGGGAGAGAGCATGAGAAATTTGTACAGACACTTAAAGAATTTGGTGTGGAAATAAATAATCAACTGCATTTTGCTGATGAAGTTCCCTCCTTAGACAACCATTTCAGAGTTCATGAAGTATTTTGAGACTCCGTGTATATGAACAGTATATTCTTTGTAGAAGCACTTTTAACACTGTAAATGTCGTCATCTAGATTTTCAGCTTTGAGCAGATGCTTTCTAAACAGAATACTAAGTCAGTTCTGTGTTGCTAATAGATACTATATATAAATTTCTGTAGCTTAAAGAAGGGATATTGGGACTCCATAACTATAACAGATGTTGTTTGATTCCTGGAAAAAGCAGTGTTATGAAGAACAATCCTATACATGTTTTTTTGTTAAATATGAGTGCTTATTCTTAAATTGTTGGCAGAATTGTTAGTCCTGGATGTCTAATACCATATACTGCATTTAATGGTACTTTAAAGTACTTGAGAATTTCAGATGTGTGGATGCTTCAGTTGTGTGGCTTCAGAGCTAAAAGCATTGGTCTTTGTCAATAACAGATGTAAGGTTAGTTTTTTGGCTTAAGGAAATTGATTGTAAGAAGAATCTTAGTTACATATTTTGCTGAGACCTGTTTTATGAGGTAATTAAATCTTCCAGTTTTGTAACATCTCCTATTTGAAACAAAGTCACAAATATTCACCTTTGGAATAATAGTGCCAATGCATTTCTCTTCCTTATGCGTGCCTTGCCATTTCTGTCACTCTGAAGTTTCATTAACTAATTGTAGTCTCTGCTAGTGAATAGCCATTTCACCTGGGGGCTTGAAAATTTTGATGTAGCTGTGGTAAGTAACCACGCATGTTGATTAGGGTGTAGCTTATCCCTGTTTCAACATACCTGGCTGTTCCTTTGCTAACTTCTGTAAGGACCAGCAGTAATACCTTTATTATCACATCAAGAGGTGATGTCCCTGCCTTAGGCTGGTAAGGTTTTCCTTGGTAATTGCTGCACCGATGTTCCTCTAAATCAAGCCATAAGCACATAATGTATTACAAGTTGCATTAAAAAAATTTAGACTGTGTTGACTGTAGCTTTTTCAAAATCCCTCAGTTTTAAAATCTGTTCTCTCTTTTAAATGTATTGCAATAGTTGCTTCTAGAGCCATCCCAAAGTCTTATTTTTGGACCCTAATTTTTCCTACAGAAAAAAAACAACCTCTAGTTAACTAGAAAGCCAGCCAGATCAGATACAAAAGATGTAATCTGGTTCAGACACCAAATCTGAGTGTTCTTAAGAAAGAAATACTGAAAGATGGACAATGATGGAACTTTTCTACTGTTGCAAGTAACTTCCTATTTATCTACAAATCTTACAGTCATTCTTAAAGACAACTGCAGCTGTTAACAATGAACCAGTAGCTCCAAGTGGTTTTGGATTTCCTAGAAGTGTAAGAATACAAAAGCAAGTTAGCAGAACACTGTTAAGATTACACTAACAATTGTGGCTACGTTCTAAAAAAATGCATTTTTTTCAGTTTTGGTTCTGTGTTTGATAGGTTAGTGAGATCTCTGCCTTGCTTCTTGTTTCTTGTGACTCTTACACTGGGGAAGGGAAGTCCTGGGTCATCTTTCTTCTATTGGCATCATTAAAACAGGGCTCCCTGTAGACAACTTCTGGCAGAGATTGTGCACATCAGTGATCAGTGAACAATGAGAAAAGTGTGTTGAACTCCTAAAAAATTTTCTTAACACTCAAAATATTAAGGGTGGTAGAAAGGATTATGCATACAGTGTGCACCTTACAATTTGAAAGAGAACTCTTATCACTAATAATTAATGTACCTAGTTCATCAAAATAAATCTATTTTAATTGATCGAGAAAAGTGCAACATGCAAACAAACTCTAAAGCACCTGAAGTTTAGTTCCATCTGCTTTTTGATTTTAGTCTGTTCCTTAGAGATTTTGTTCAATTCTATTTGTTGATTACCATCTTAATAGGCTTATAACAATGTCTTAATGTGTTTCAAGGGACATTTCTTCCCCCTTTATGGTCCTTTGGGTAACAGTTGCAGCATATGTGAGGACTTTTTTTCTGTAAAGGAAATATGGGTCACTTAAAGAAGTGGTTTTAATAGAAAGTCTGCAAATGGCTAGATATATATTTAACCATCCATATATATAACCTTATAAAATAAAATTTTAAAAAATAAACCAACAAAAGTCCCAGAACATTCTACTGCTTTTGCTCCCTCAGTTTCAGACTGACCAGGCTAAGTTGGGTGTGCTAACACTTGCCCAATCCATTAACACTGCAGATCAGAGACCAATTTCTAAACAATTCTGTGCCTGCCAAAACAACAGGACTACGTTGTTGCAAGCTTTTGGAAATGGCTATTAAAATATTGACATTGTCTTCAAAAGTTTCTGGATGGCTGTCCTATGAAAATAATACCAACCTGTTTGATGGAGGCTGCCTACAATAACTGTTAAATAGGCTCAAGTGTTGCTGCATTACTTTGAAGAATAGGCACTTTGTTGTAAAACTAATCTTGTTATGAGACCTCGTGTTGTGGAGGGAAAACTGACTGGTTGTTTTTCATTCTTTAAACAGCTGTAGTACTCTGTTGGAATGTGCCTCTGTCATTCACTACAATGCATGCTAAAAATAAATTTTGCTAACAATGTAGAAAATAAACTATTTCTGATGGCTGAAACCACTTTGATGTGAGTGTAAAAGCAGTAGACAAGGAATGTGCAGTTTTTGGATTAAACTTTACCAGGTGTTTGTGGAGACCTAGTTTAAAAAGTCAGATTTATTTGATAACTTTTCTTCAAGGAGGCTTTGTGTTTTTGTAATCAGCATCCATAATTTTAAAACAGCTTACTGGCATCTCACAAACACAAGAAAGGTGGAATGAAGCAGCCAAGGGTGGGACATTTCTATGTTAGGATGAAATGGGTCATAGTTTGTATATGCTTGTTTTTCAACATTAACTGTAAAGGCAGTTTTTAATAAGCTTAGATGTAAATGCCTAAATTTAGGTGGCTCTCCTGCTTAGAGTGGTGTAGTTCAAGACACTTCTGTTTTTTAATGGAGTGAGCAACATTACACAGTCCTTAGTACAACCTAGCAATGACTGGTGTTCTTTAGATTACATGCTTGTTTCTGGTACAATAGACAAAACATTCTTCAGATTCTGAGACGTGCTAACATGTTTTAAACTATGACTGCTAAATTTTTTTAAAGCAAGGCTTGATTCTGTCAAATTGTCCAGATGACGTAAATGATTTTATTTTGTGTGAATCTAAAATGCTAGAAAGTTTGGTAAACTTCTGCCCATCTGGGACTTATTTAATCACCTCTGCAAATACTGATGCATTAATCAGTATTGGCCCCTAATTCTGGAAGATGATTAAGGGTTCAATCCTTAACATGAGGCTGAAAGGAGCAATTTTCTCTGTCCTCCCATTGATAAAATCCTGCTGCCTCCCTGCACACTTTTATGGTAAGCTGTTCCATCTTTCTCAACAAACATCATTGCTGACAGAGATAAATAACAGCACTGCTGTGTATTTAAATAGTCATAGAATTTATTTAAAATAATACTGCTAAGTCAGTTCAGGAGTTAGGCTGTTATAACTGTGGATATGCATAGAAAAACGTTATTGTGCATGAACATGCACTCAGATTTTCCCCAGAGGTTCTTTTTGAGCTGTAACAGTTGCTTCATCTCTGCACATAAACAGTATTTGTTGTCTTGTACAGACTGAAAGTTGAATCACTGAAGTTAATTGTATACCTATTCATTTACCTTGAATGCTTATTTTAAATTACATGGGGTCTTATCAGTTAATACAAGAAAGAATTTAATGAACAGTGAAAATTTTGGGATGTGTGTGCTCTGTTGTGAGTGATGCATTTAGGTGCAAGGCAGCCTAGCAGAATCCACAAACACAAGTATGTGTGCCCTTGTGCAATACAAAAGCAAAGGCAGGTGTCTCAAGACTGCAATCCATAAGAGACAGCCTCTTTAAATCACCTTCAAAGTTACTTCATAATCTTTTTAAATCTTATATTGAAATCTCATTTCATTTTTGTAAGGATGGTGGATGAAGTCAAAAAAGTTTACTTTTAATGATCGTAACCTTATGTAGACACATTTGAATATTGCAGATGGAGAACCTTAGACCAAAGCTGGCTTTCTGTTGGTGTTGTTGATCTCTTAACTCTGTTGAGATGCAGGGTGACTGTTTTTAACTTGAATAAAGTAACATGAAGTCATTAAGCCAGTAATGCAAGATCATATAACACCTATGTATCAGACAGGCACTGCTGCTTCCAGTGCCAGACATACTGTTCCTGACTACCTTCATTCTACTGGTATTAACAGCATAATTCACTCCTCCTGCTGACAAAAAAAGCACTTGCACCGGATTAGCTGTTCTACATCACCGTGGAAACCATGGAAGACTGATTCAGGCAATCATTTTGCATATAGTGTAGTGTGAGTTATAAGGCAATGATGGCTTTGTTATTTGCTGTCATTAGGGCTTGATTACATGTTTCCAAGTGACCCAAGAAGTGTCAAATTCTATTTAAGCAAATGATGAGAAAAGCTACTGGTAATAAAAAAGGGAAAAATAAATTATCTGTTTTTAATTCACGTGTATAAATACCTTATGTACTTGAAAAGGAACAGAGCGCCATTATTTCAAGGTTCAGAATAAATTTTCTTTCTTTCAGTAGGCTCTCAAAAGAGCACTTTCAGTCATGATTGCTAGTTTCTTTTGTTAAACTTGGCACTTCAGAGCTGAGTTGTTTCTAAAGAAAGCACTGCTGCAAGACATACAAAACTGTCAAGAGACAGACCAGTGCTGAAGGGCAGAACAAGGCTCTTCTCCCACACCAGAATTTACACTCTGAGCAATACTCAGGTAAGCCTGGGTGTCAGACAAAGCTGTTGCATCCCTTACAGACCACATACTTAGCTCTTCTTTCCCATTCCCCATCATGAGAAATACATTAGGGTTTTGTGGTGGAAGTTTAAAGCAATTCATGTCCTGCTTGACAGCTGAAGTAGAAATGTTTTCACAGCAGAAATTGCACGTTGCTGTGATCTGTGTTATTATTGCAAGCACCAGCTTCTGAACATTTTTGTGTGAACATGGCACCGCACGTGGAACTGTGTTTGACATGGCTGAGCAGTTCTTTTAATGGCTTCAATCTGTGACAAGGAATAGACCTGAACAGTTGGAAAGAAAGTCATCTGCTCTTGTTGCTGTCAGGAATTGCCACTTAAGAGAGATTGTTTCTCCCAGAAATTGCCACGTACAGAGCTCAGAATCTATCCCGACTGTAGAGTCTGACTCAAAGTAAAATAGGAAATATTAATGTACAGCTTTACTGCAAACTTGGGTAACCGTCTAAGGAAATGTAAAACCTCATCTGTCCTTCAAATAACACCAGAATCTTTGGTTATTGAGTGATATCAACTCAGAGAACCCCTTGTAAAAGTTACTGTCTCAGAATGTGTACCTTCAACACCTATATAATTTGCATGAATATAACAGGCTTGGGAAAATACATTTTGGTCAGAGGAAAAAAGAATTAAGGGTATACAGGAATTTCTCTGAAGTTGTGAAGTAATGCCTATTGGGATCATATCATATGTAATATCGTCTCTGATATGGCAAAATCATTCTCATCTTGGTCAAGTCAGTCTTGTTGTGAGACCAAGTGTGATTGAGACAAACAGTTTCATCCTGCATATTTAAAAAGAATTACAAATATATTTCTGATCCCTTGAGATCAAGTCAGACCCTTTCACATTGGGCATTTAAATAGACACTTAAAAGAACTTAGATCCTGTGTAGCTACTGGAGAGAAATGTGTTAAGTACATCCAATTGCCAGCACATACATGACAGGCAGATTTTTAATTATATGTTTAATTGTTTGACAAGAAAAATATTTTGACATCTATTTTTTCATTTGATTCTTTCCACAGCAAGCACATTAAGAAAAAAGAAATCTGAAATCATTTGTCATCCTTTATATTGCATATGGCCAAGAATAAATAATTCTTTCCAGGCTTGACTTGCAATGAACTTCAATTTTAAATGCCTCAGTCGCCAAATTTTTAGAGTAATTCAATGTTTGGGGCAGGCCAAGTTTAAACTTCTGATTTCAGATTGCCTTTATGTAACTGTCAATTCATTTTTCAGTCCTGGGCAGTCTGCATCACCCAACTCCTACGAATACACTGTTTGAAGTGGCTGCTTTAAATGCTTAAGATGGTCAGTGTTTATTTTTCTAATACCTGTTAACATAACTTCATCTGTTTTATTGTGGCAGTATCCCATTTTGGTTTAGGTCTCTAAAGGACAAGCGTCCACTAACTGTCAGTGGCTCTAATTCTTTGTGTTATTTCAGTAATGAATTTCTAAGTGTGCCTACTTGTCATTTCTCACTATGTTATTTGAAGGTTATTCCTTTAATGCTTTCACCATTCATTCATCACTTCATTGCCTGCTTCACACCATGTAGCACAGTGGTTACAAAGCACTAAGTAACTTAATTTTTTTTAACACAGGAACTTCCAGATTTCTATCACTGGTCAGATTATACTCAAATTAAGAAAACACGTTTTTAAAAATGCTTATATTCTTTTATAGCATATCAGAACAACTGTTTTAGAGAAGTTACTAAATAACAAATTGAAGAAACTCTTGCAAGGTGAAATAAGGGCTTCATTTTAAAGTTCGCAGCATGAAGATAAAATTTACACTTGGGTGTTGAGGGGGCCTGAGAATACCAAGCTAACACCTCCCTTTTGCAAATGGAGACCCAAGGAATGGCAAAAGGAGGCATCAGCACAGCACTTCTCTGTATCCATGTGTTGAGAAGCTGCTGGCAGTCATAGTTGGAAGTGATGGCTGTGCAGGCACAGTGCTGGAACACAGCTTTGTTGAGCCCTGCAGGCTCTCTGAACCTCTCCATTCAGTCCTAACACACAAAGAATATGCTCTGTTCACCTCTGCAATTCAGACAGGGCCCTTGACATTACCAGTCCAACAAAGCCAAGAGGTTACCCCAGCCTAATGGGCAGAGAGATTCTGTCTCAGCAGTATGCACAAGCAATCCTTGTTCCTTTCTGAACAAAAATTTTGGGAGACCTATTTGTGATCCCAAATTTAAATTCTACCCTCAGAACGTACAATGATGCCCGTCAGAATCGCTTGGCTGGTTCCATTCATGCTTATTCATTGAGGTGGCTGGGTGCCCATTCACATGGTACCAGACTATTTTCACTGTGTTGAACTGCCAAGAACAGGTTTAGAAGAATAATCTGCAGTGTTCAAGCTCCTGCTCTTCTGGAGAAAGCTTTTTTCCAGCACTTTTTTAACACTACACATTTATTTAGTCTAAGAGCTTTTGACAAGTTACAATACTCAAAAAACATAGAAGTAACAGACTGACCTAAGTCAGAAAAATGCTGCATTCCCCAAACAGCACAAGTAATAACATCAGAGGCATTTCAAAGAGACAATGACAAGCCTATCCTTTTTGTCAGATCCCCACCTTTACTTCACAGGGCTTTTGTGAGCACCACAATCTGTTGAAAAAGTAACCTCTTCAATGCCTAAACATCAAGCTCCATCCCAAAAGGTGCTATGCAAACCCCCTTTCATATGGTAACAAAGAATATAGCTCCCAACAGATTCCATGTCTACTCCACAACTGTGATTCCCTTGCAGATTCTAAGTGTATCTGAATGGATTTGTGGGCACATTAGTGGCAAGTACTTCACAGCTGCAGGAACAGCAATGCTGTCTGACTGCACTGGGGCACCGACAAAAAAGATTTCCCCCCGAGCAATACATTACTGAGCTAGGAAAAGGGTAAATCATTTACATTGTGGTCAAGCTGCTGCACAATTCTAAGTGTAACCTGGCATGATTAGTTTTTGCTCTTTTTTCCCATACCCACTCTCACTACAAGGGGGAGAAGAAACTCCCTACACTAATTGCCAGGTTATTACTTAAAAAGAAACCATGACCATTACAGCTACCACCAATGGCTTGCTTGGACCTCCTCAGAAACCACTATGGCTTTCCTAAAATTTAATGAGGTTGCATTCACAAAGACGTGCAGTTACTTTTAAGCATGCTGACATGCTGTCAAGCCCACATACCAAAACTTATGTTCAGAAAAAATTAAGTAGAACATTCCAAAAAAGTACAGTTATAAGTGGAGGCACTGCAAATGTCTGTCTGATTGTGGAAAAGAGACCATCTCCAGATCAAGCAGACTGTGTCCTCACTGCACATGAAAAACTAGGAAGAAAATCTACATGATCAACTTTGTTGTAGATGAATGTTTATTGACAGTTTTTATTGGTCTCACAGAAAGTGTACAGAAGTACATATGGACAGTTTCCATACTAACATACAATTTTCTATTTGCAAGGGACCTTGCTGAATTATCCATAATCATTCCTATAGGCTTTTTCTTGGATACGTAACACCATTCTCCGAGCGTAAAAATCCCTATATTCCTCAGGTAGTTCTTCGAGTGTTTTCAAGGCCCTGTCCAAGATCTGTATAGCTCTAGAGGCTGCCATAGGATCTTTATTTCCGTAAGTGTCAGTCTTATCATAGGACTCAGCAGGAAGGTGCTTCCAAAAGACATTCAGTGCCACTCCAAACTCCTCAGAAATTACATTGTGGAACCACAAAGCTGTAGAAAGAACAGTGTCTAAAATAAAAATTACTGTCCAAAACTTCCATGTGACTCCAAGTAAGTGTCAGAATTGCCCAAACTAAATCTAGTTGAGGAAAAGCCTCAACTACTGTATTTTTGTTTATTTATAAATATTCATATTAATATATTGCATTGTACCAAATTTAAGAAGTTTTTCAAGATGTTTATGCTGATCCATAACATCTCATGAAAGTAACAATTGCTGAAGTGTGGAGGTACTCAAATGTAAGCAAAGGATAAGCATGTCTAGGATGAGAGTAAGACACCTTCCCTCGCTTACCTCTACTGTAAATGCAGATACCTGTTTTCACTTAGTCCCTAACCTTGCACACATTGTCCAGGCATTAATGTAAACCACCACCATCAGCCAGGTCACTCATGCAAGTTGCTAATCTTCTCATAAGGAAGGCATGAGGCTTTTCAGCTGAATCATCATTACTGTGGTAAGGAAGTCAAGACATCTTTGCCTCATTGAGTACATTTAAAGAGTAAGTTTAACATGGTATATTTAGGCTACTTGAATTTTAAGCTAGAAGACTGAATGCTGTGTTTATTGCATCTTATTCTCCTGTAGGTGCTGAAGACATAGAGAAGTTTATTCTGAGAAATCAGCATGAAGTTTCAGGTTAGGAGGAGAAGCTGTTTCTACCTTTTCATAATAACAACACAGTTGTCAGAAACCATCTTTTTTTTTTTTTTTTTTTCAGTGTTATGCACTGCAGGATGCTGACAGAGTTAGCACCATTCTCTGGACTCAAAAATCCCTGTGCTCTCCAGTCAGTCTTAAGAGAGCTGAGTGTGTCTCAAGTTTGACTCTGTTCACCCACTGGCGAGGACAAACAAGTATCTGGACTTCATAAACAGAAAATAGGAATGCTGACACCAGCAGCAGTGTGACAGATTACTATCTAACTGTAAACAAAAGTTTATTTAGGAAGAAACAAAAACGGTAACTTCAAAATTAAGTAACCAGTCCAAGGCTAAGGAGCTATTACAAAATAACTTACTAAAAACCTTCTTGTTTACTGACCTGTTTATACTGCCCAGATAATGTAACAGTGACAGGATAAGTCGTATCTGCTGCAAGCTCATGATGAGTTAACATAAAATCAGTAACAAGTAGGAATAGTTCAGTAGGAGTAATTCAAATGCCTTTCCTTGACTACCAGAATTTGTCATGTCAGCCCAGGAAACAGGAAGCAGCTTTCGGCTTGTGCAGAAAAAGTGATTATGACTTGTCTTTCCATTCCCCAAAGATGATTATAAATCTTTAGAAGGTCCAAAAACTACAATCCATAATTCTCATCAGATCATGTGCCTCACAGTACTTAAGTGCCAGAGCTACAGAAGTACAGAAATGATATTTAACTCAAATTTTGTCATTAAAAAACTCAGGTCACTTAAGTAAATATCAGATTTCAGAAGTTTATACTATTAATCTATTAAGACGCAAATTCAGGAGCATACAGTGTAAACCTGAGGGAAAGTAAGATTTGTAAGTAAATATAGTAATACCTTTTTTCAAGTTAATTGTACAGTTGGAAAAAGTAAATTATTTTTGCCAACATCTCAATGTTCCTACTTATAACACAGAAACGCTTTAGCAACCTCTTGCCATCTCCAGAAATTATAAATTACAAACAAGACTGTTTAATACCATGGTCAGGAACTAATTACTACTTACCTGGAATAAATAACACATCTCCTGCTTCCAAAACACATTGATAGCGCTTGGCTTTCACAAAAAGGGGATATTTCTCCAGGTCTGGGTTATCCACATCCAGCACCTCTGATTTAGTACCTAGGAAAATTTCGGTGAATTCCTACTCTTCCAATAGTAACAAAGTATTATCACATTTCTGGAAATGGCACTTCTTGAATCAAATTTAGTACTGGTTTATTTCTCAAAACCAGGGCAACCTGATGGCACCCCTCATTTACTGAAGGGATGTTCTCTTGTTGTCTGTACTTGTTCTGTAACTGGAACCTTATTAACACTAAAAACCACTTTTCCTGACATTTAAAACACCATTTTGAACCCAGACAGAACATTTTACTCCTTCAGTTAGGTGTTGAAAATAATCAGGAAAAGCTGCTGTTCTCTTTAGCTTTGACTAAAGCAAACAGGATCAGAGTTAGAGGCACAAATTACTTCTTTTATACCGAGTCATCTGTTAGTGATTAATTTCTACAGTGCAACACTTGTGAGCTGAAAAGCAGCTAAGATCACCAAACTCTGAACTAGATACCTATGATGCATACCTGATAAATATAAATATGGTGCATCTCGAGGACTGTACAAAGCAACTCGTTTTTTCCCTGTGACTTGAATTAAGATGTTGTCCATTACCTGGGATGAACATAATAAGAGATGTCAGCCAAAAGTTAAGAGTGAATATATAGACTTCAACTAATCTAATTATTAGCTTAAAAAAGAGAATTATTAAAACCTTCACATGTTAAGAATTATCTTATAAATACATTTATTCAGAATTCACTGCACAATGTTAGAAGACCGTCTTATTTGGAATCTACTGCACTGCAGCCAGAAACCACTACAATCATTGCACAGTTGGCAGTGTATTGTACAACTAGAATTTATCCTCATCTGGCCATTAGTGTAAAAACAAAAGGAAAGTAATGCTGAAGACAAAAATGTTCAAAGTTACTGTGTTTCAGATTTTCAACTGAAACTTCAAACTCTGTTTTTATTTAGTCTCCTTTTTTTTAACTCAAAGTTAAGGGAAACAAAATAAAACATCCTTTAATCTTACAAATATGGAATTAGACATAAACCCAGTTAAGATATTGTGCCCATGCAACATTTAAAATTCACCATACCACTGAATGTAGTTCATTTCACATTTCAAAATATGTGAAGTTTGTTATTATTCTCTGATCTTTGACAGAGGTTTGCACCTTATTTTTTCAATTCTGTAATGCCATCTGTAACATTTTATGCTAAATCCATGTATTACCTACATCATAATGTGTCCATAACTGTAATCCAGCTGAGCTGATGCGGAAGACACTAGAGAAAAACTGTTCCTTCTCAAAATACTCTGGAATATGAACATCTTCTGCTAACGTAGGAAACTGCTTCCTGATATCTGCAATATCCTGAAACAGAAAGGGCATAACTCTAAGAGCACCATCTATGCTCACTGAAATGAGAGAGCACTTCACAATGATTTCCCATCATATGAAACATGGGGTTAGAACTTCAGCATTGGCAAACACCTAAAATCAGCAATGCTTTTCAGCATTGACTTGCTCAGTGCCATTCATAAGAACAGCCAGAGAACTGCTCTTAACCATGGCTGCTAGGAATCACACTGAAGAAGCAAGAGAACATCAGAAATCCTTCTATATTAGTTTACAAAAAAGGCTAAAGGAAGGGGGGTTAGCAGTGTACTCTTCAGTGATCAGCTAAGCTCCCATGAAACAGCTACTCTTTTAGACACATTGAAGTACTCTGACCTAAATTCAGTCATATTCAAAAACCACGTGACCCTAGGTAAGTTGTATGACAACAGGCTATAAAAAGTATTTCTAAACTGCAACTTTACAATATTAGAACTGTAATCTCCAGTAACTCACCTTCCTAACATCTTCACCCACTGATCGCAAATAGTACTTTTCATCCTGAAGAGAACACAAAAAGAAAATTGTTGGGGTATTTTAATAAGAATTACCAAAATACTTAAACAAAGCTTGTATTTTCTCATTAATCTAATGCAGAGTTTCATTAGAACATGGTACAAATAAAGAGCATCTACAAATTCAGCTGCTTTGTTATACTGCCCTTTACTGATCCCTGCTGCTCATCTCGAGAAATGGGAAAAATAAGTTAACTGAAAGGAGAAGAGTAAAGTTTGGGGAGACTGGTCAACTGCTTCAGCACTGCTGTTACTGAACTGACTCAAAGCAAATGCAGATTATAATTTAAGTTCTTCAGTATCCTGATGCAGAAAATTATTTTAATTGGCTTCAAAACTAACAGCATTCCATGCAGCATAAAAGGTAAAAGCATGTCTACATTCAAAACTATTTGCTTCCCAATCACAGTTATCTGAAAAATTCCTAGCCTGAACACTGAATGTAAAGATAACCACATATTTGCTACTCACAAATTATGTTACCATATATCTGGATTTGTATTTTGATAGTCATCAAATTCTAAAGTATCTTCATGACATTTTCTCGCAAAACATGCAAATGATGTGCATGTTATTCTAAAGCAAGGTTTTCTAAATTTTATACTGGAATTTTTATTCATGTAAGCAGATTTAGTTAACAGAAACAGGATAACTAAGTTAACCACATGTACATATACAAAACAAATTCTGAGAAAAGTTACTTCTCGCATTTCTTCCTTTGGCACCAAGCCACAAGAAAGTTAAATTAAAGATCAAGTCTTTTACTGAAGTGAGACTTTAAATTACAATTCATCAATTTCCTCTCCATTTACCAGCAAAATAACCAACAGAAGAAACTGTGACACTAAGGGAATTACCTCAGTAAGAAAGTACTCCTTGTGCTTGACTTCAGCTGCTCTTTGTACAAATACATCAAAAGGCAGAGTTCTGAAATATGAATATTTGAATTTATACCATGAACCAGTGTAACAACACATGTTCTACACTCTAGATTTATAATAAGCTCCCTTACCACATCAAGTATAATGGAAGATGCAATAGGCTGTTATCTTATTTTTTTAACTTAACATGGTGACTAACCAGTGTTTGCAGCAGATGTTTGAAGAGTTCTCCCAAGACAGAAATCCTACACTTAGAAACTTCTCTGCTTTAGTGAATTGTTCCAATATATATCCTAACAGAATCCTGTGTAGCTGAGGCTGGAAGCACCTCTGGAGATCCTCCAGTCTAAGCCCCTTGCCAAGAGCAGGGTCACCTACAGCAGCTTGCACAGGACAGCATCCAGCTCAGTTTCATAGATCTCCAAGGATGGAGATGCCATAATCTCTCTAGGCAACTGTTCTATTTGTTCCATTGTTTGACCATCCTCGCTATAAAGGAAATAGGTTAAATAGTGTTAAATAGGTTAACGGAATTTCCTGTATTCCAGCTTGTGCCCATTGCCTCCTGTCCTGTCACCATGGACCACTGTGAATCTGGCTCCATCAACTGTTCGTACACTTTGGTAAGATCCCCTCTTGATCTTAGGAGTTCTGAATGCTCTGAGACACAGAACAAAAAATTCTTCACAGTCAAATTAACACTCAAACTGTGGCAATACTCCCTTAAACTGTTTCTTTAAGTGTGTTGCTTTTAGGCTTGTTTACTGCACATTTTTTTAAATTTGCAGAAAAGCTCAGCATCAAGAAAACCTCAACAGAGAAGACACAGGTGTTTACATCTATGCATTTTCTGCTTTGAATTTGTGCAGGAACACAGGTAACCACCTTCATTTGTACATCTATGAAATTTATTTCAGTTATATGAATTTTTTTAAAAAATACATGCTTCTTCAGCTGAGCAAAACACAGGAATCTTGATATTTTCAAATGTTTACATTTTTCCTTAAATTTACTAAACACAACTTCAGAAGATTCAGGAAGAGTCACTGGGCATTAGAGCCGGTCCCTCTGAAGTCAATAAGGGTGTTACATATCTATCTGAATAATTTTCATACAGATTACAGATTTTGGTATCAGTTGACAGCTGAATGGCAAACCAAGCACAAGCAGCAACAGGACACGGATTCATTATTATGAATTCAATGTTGCATTCATGCAGCTCACCATCTCACACTAAGTGTCACTGGATAATGAATTATTGCATGTAGACATCACATTTCAAAGCAACCACTAAGTACCCAGGGTTAAGAAGAAACCATTCTCAAGCAAAATTTTTCTTGATCCAGTTATCTTTTTTACTAGAATGTGAACCTGCATCTGACAGTACTTAAGGCAAGTCTCTAAACATTTTAGGCTTGTTTGGGATAGGCAAATACAAAACCCATTGAAGTCAATGGAAAACCAAACAAAACCCAATGCTCTGACTTCAGCCAAACTGTTCTATTACGTCCATTTACATTTGCTGCTGAAGAAAGTTAAAGTACAGCTCTACTACAGCTTAAACTGATGCATTCTGGTGCTACCACAGCTCTGCCCTTGCTGTCTGCCCTGATCACCCCATCTCCTCCCTTACAGTAGCACTGGCACTCATGTGACCTCTCCATGAACCTGCTTACAAAGCTGAAACAGCAGAAAAACATTCAGATTTCTGCAGCACGTCACAACCTGGCTGAATGAGTTCCAGAACCAACACAAAAACAGGGGTGGGAGCATGCAACTTACAACAGAACTGCAGTACTACTAATGTTCATCAGTTTCAACTAATGGAAATGCATGTTAAGTCCTCAGAGTTTCTATTCTTTTGTATCTACTTAATCTCCCTTCAGATTAGAATGAGGGGCTTGCTGTGGAAAAGGTCAAAGCTTCCTGAATTTCAAGTGAAGTATGTGAAAGTCCTGACACCTGCTATAATGAAACAGCATCAGAGCATCAGAGAGCCCATATGGCTGTCTACAAACCTTCTAAAACTAGGACTCCAGAACAACTGTATGTGAACTCACAGCAAGAGATACTATTTAAAAAAACCCAAAATACAGCAGGGAAAATAAAGTATGGAGATAAGGCAAAGTTAGTCAAGTACAACCTAATTTCCAAGATTCAAAAGCTCATTATGCAGTGAGCAAAATGCATCACGATTGTAACTTGTGTTTATCCCCTGAAGAACAGGCTCCACTCAGAGACTTGTAGCTTGTTTACACCTACGCTGTACATTCCCACCTGCTTAAAAGTTTAACAGACTGAGCACATCCTGTTCCCACTTGGGCAAAACAAAAGACTGCTAAAAATAAAGGCATGAACCCTTTAAGAACAACACAATGACTGAGATTAGACAAACTCTGAAGAAATGTTCTGGCAGTTACATAAGAGGAGCTCCAGAGGAGATCAATGGGGTTTTTTGTCCACATCAAGATGAAAGAGCTGGTGAAATGTGTGGTATCCAGTGGTTCGAACATTCTGAAAGCTGCACATGCTAATTTTGAAAGGAGCAAAACTTGGTTTTAATTAGTTACACCCTTTCTGGAGTGGAATATCATTCACCCAGCACATACCAGCCTTCAAAGGGGATTAGACACATGGTGAGGCAGAAATTATCACTATTCAGTAACACTGAGAATGCACCATATAACCAGAACAAAATACCAGGTCATCTACTGTAGATATCAAGGGTGTTTTGGTTTGTTTTTAATTAACAGCTGCAAGCGCCAGGCTCAAATTTCCTACAGGAGTGCTCTGACAAAATACCTTTACAATACTTCTTCATGACATCACTTTTACGGTGCTGTTTGGCCCCTCATTTCACCCTCACTGTATTTATTCAGGATGTAGAATTAAAAGAAGAGGGAAAAATCTAGGACAACCCTTTGATACATAATGTAATGTTTTCACAAACTATCTTCCTATTCCTACCCTCAGCTTCAAACAGATGCACTGTATGTCTGCAAGTTAAAGCACATGCCTTTAAAATACAAGAGGCCTTGGAATGAAGTACCTATACACAAAGTTCTTACTGAGGAAATCCATCTGTGGCACTGCAGAAACATGAATCTTTACTTCTTTGGATCCTTCAGCTTGGCTCAAGTAATCTATTGTCCATTTGGTGGTGCAAGTGCCCAGTTCCAGTCCTGTCAGCACTACTGGTTTTCTCTAAGGAACAACAACAAAAAAAAAATTCAATGGTGAAATGATCACAGCATCCAGTGGAAAAAAAACAGAATGAATTTTTCAAATTACAGCCATGCAAACAAGTTGAATGCCAGGACCCACTACACGAAGTCATGACTGATCTGTTCACAAGCAATGTGAATCAAATGCTGAATGTTGAAACAAAATGCAGTAAATTAGGGAACTGTTTCTTCTACATGTTCTTTCATAGCTGGGTAAGGAAGGATATGGGAAGGCAAAGACAATTATAGCCCACACTTCGTGCTATTGAGGAATTCTCATAAGGAATAAATTTAATCCTACTAGCCTAGGTTTAGCACAAAACATATAAAAGCCCACACAGTTAAGGTACAGACTGTGAGCTGTGGTGATGCTTTTATGTTCTCACAAGAGAAGCTCTTCCCACCTGTATCAAGGCTCCTTGCTGCTCACAACCACGCACAGGCTTGATCCAGCTCGCACACAAAAATTAGAAAGAAACTTTCGCTTTTAATTGGGACATCGAGGATGAGAAAGATAAAATAAGATATGACAAAGCAACAAAACTAACGACCACATTTTTTAACCACTGCCAAAGGAAATGGACTCTTACAGAGATCACCTGTCGGAGCTTGTCAGCAGCTCAGACAGGAACTGCCTGTAGAAGCTCCTTACTCCTAAACTCCCATTCCCCTCAATGGATCAGGGAACACACAAACCCAGTGGTTTGCCTGCCCTAGCTGTGCCCGCCGAGGAGGGGTCCCCGGACACCTCCTGCCTTGCCCTGTGTCCCCGTGGAGCCCCAGCCGCTCCGGCGGGTCCCGCTCAGAGCGCCCCGTACCCGCGGGTAGATGTCCCGCAGGAAGCGCTCCCGTGTCACCCCGTCCAGCCGCTCCACGGCCAGCGCGGCCCGCTCCCGCCGCTCCATGGCCGCGCACACCGTGTCAGCCCCGCCGCTTCCCCCGGAACGCAGAGCCCGCGCAGAAGAGTTCCTGCCTCTCCCTCTGGGCAAGGGCCGGGAGCCCGCGGATGACAGAATTGTTAGGGTTGGAAGGGATCTCTGGAGACCATCCAGTCCATTACCGTTCCACGGCAGGGTCACCTGGAGCAGGTGACACAGGAACGCCTCCAAGTGGGATTTAAATGTGTCCAGAGAGAGGAGTCTCCCTGACTTCCCCGGGCAGCCTGTTCCAGTGCTCTCCCACCCTCAACGTAAAGCAGTTCTTTCTCATGCTGAGGTGACACTTATTATGTTTTAATTTAAGGCCGTTGCTCCTCGTCCTGTCACTGAGCAGCACTGAGAAGTGTCTGGCACCATCCTCTTGGCACCCGCCTTTGAGGTATTTATTTGCATAGATGAGATCCCCTCACAATCTTCTCCAGACTGAACAGGCCCAGCTCCCGCAGTCTCTCCTCATAAAGAGAGATGCTGCAGCCCCCTCATCATCTTTGAGGCCTCCGCTGCACCCTCTCCAGCAGCTCCTTGTCTCTCTTGTCCAGCGGAACCCAGGACTGGACACCGGGCCCCAGACGCGGCCTCACCAGGGCCAGCAGAGGGGACGCCTCCCTTCTCCGGAGGTCACCGGGAGTCGAATCCCCCGACCCGCTTCGGTCGGCCGCCCGGACCGCTCGCGCCGCGCCGGAACCAGCGGCGGCCGCAGCGGTGTTTCCGCCGAGCGGGAGCTGCGGGAGGACAGGGCGGGGCAGGGCCCATCATGGCGCTGCGCTGCGCGGCTCCGGGCCGTGTCCGCTGGCTGGCGCGGG
>WEKY01053728.1:0-10899 GCA_013390045.1 Picathartes gymnocephalus
CCCTCCTCTGGATCCACTCTAACGTCCACGTCTTTCCTGTGCTGAGTACTCCAGAGCTAGATGCAGTGTTCCAGGTGGAATCTCACCAGAGCAGAGGGAGAAGATCACCTCTCTTTACCTGCTGGCAACACTGCTTTTGGTGCAGCCCAAGATATGGGTGGCATTCTGGAATACAGAGGGCTTTATTTAAGGGGAGGAGAAAACTGAGGATTGACTTAATGACTCTTCTTTGCCTGTGCCACACTATCTGTAGGGGTTTCAGAATAAACTAGAGATTTTAGAGAGCTGTCATTGGTTCTTTACATGGTATTTTGTCAAGCTGTGGAATATGCTGCCACAGGATCTGCGGCCAACAAAATCTTTATGTGGATTTATAGAAATGACAAGACTAGATGATGGATGAAAACCCCATTAAGAAGAGTTATATAGCAAGATGCCATCTTTGTACAGGAAGATCCCTACCTTCTGAGGCAACAGAAGAGCATTCACGGTAATTTTGGCCTTCTTGCCCTGCTCCTATATCCTTCCTAGACTTCTGTTCTTTTTCTCTCACGGACTTGACAACAGACTAGGTGATCTTCNNACTAGGTGATCCTTTGATCTGGCCCAGTAAAATATTTCTTAGGGTAATTATGAAAGAATATACACATGGAAAATTTTTTCTAAATCAGAAAGCTTTTTGTTTTCTAAGTCTAACTACAGGCTTTGTAACGGTGGAAAAAATGAAGAGAAGAATGACGTAAGTTAATGCATTGTAAGATGTTTCAAACAAAGCCAAAATGGCAGCAATAAACAATTTATGTGTCCCTGAAAAGCACAGGTATTGCTGCTGAAATTTCAGAACACATAGACTTAGTCTGCACGAATCAGCTGCTAAACACATGGTATGAAGCACATACACTAATACCAGAAGTGATCACCAATCCCACAGAAGTTTTACTTTTTTTTTTTTTTAAAGCTGATGAAGTAAAACACAGTATTTAATAACAGTGAATGTATTTCTGCATTGAATTGTTAAAATCAGACATGAAAACTAACGAAAGATACCACCAGGAAAAAAAATAAACAACAAAGTTGCAGCAAAAGCACAGCAGTGAAAACGTAAGAGAAGATACACAGCTGCATTTAACACAATGGCTGCCTGGTACCCAGCTGCAAAAATAAATCATACTTCAAACACATGTACCACAGATCAAATATACAAATCTAAAGAACAAGTAAGTTCAGCACATGACCTATTTTAATATACATCTGACATAAACAGTGTTCAAATGAAGGAAAAATGTGATAAAAAGAATCCTCTGAAACTTTTCAGTCACTAGCTAGCTGGCAATCATCAATTTTTTTGGTTAAAGGCATTTGATAGAGATTTTTCTAGAAGTGTTTGTAACATAAGCAAATCAGTCTCTTAAAGAGAGCAGCTATTTGGTTTGGATTTCTGTTTTATTTTTATTAGAATTCTCTTCCCTTCCTCTCAGTCTTAAAGACAAGTGCACTGGTATCAGAAACTATGTACATTTCCTCTAAGAATAAGGCTGCTGAAATACTCCTGGCAGTCACTCACTGCAATAATTGCTATTCTGTGTTTTCTCTACAATTTCTGCCACCATGGGAAATGCATGGGGACAATCACATGTGGACAAGGACTGAGGTTGGAAGACATCTCCTCAGGTCACTTTGTCCAACCACACTGTTCAATCAGGGCCACCTAGAGCCAGCTGCCCAGTTCTCTGTCCAAACAGCTTTTCAATAACTCCAGGATAGAGACCCTGTAATCTCCCTGGGCAACCAGTGCCAGTGCCTGGTCACTCTTCACAAAGAAGGATATCCAGTGATACTAAAAGCTGAAGCTGCAACAGTGAAGCTCTGCAGTTGCCAGGCCTCTGATTCAGACACTAGGCCTTTCAAACGCAGTGAAATCATTCACGCCACTTCAACTCCAGCCATCATCATCCTGCAGTTTCAACCTATTGAGAAGTACATTTATATGCTCATCCACTCACACTTTCTGAAACTTTACATTTTCTGTTCCTCCTTTTCTTACCCTAGAAAGACATTTCCCTACAATATATTTGGAACTCTGCACCATTTCCCACACATGCGTGAAGACATTTTAGGTACCTCATTAATCTTAATTTGTCGAAGTTCCTCTTCTGCTGCAGTCAAAGGTGCAGGGGAGGATTGTGATATCAAGTATTTTTTATATCCATTCAGTGAAACATCATCCTGAAAGCACAATACCAATACTTCTCAGAGTTTTTTTAGAATAGAACTTTTCTTCAAAGATTTTTTTATGGAGAATTGAAAAAAGTAGTTGTCTTCCATACAGTTATGGTCATTTTATTTGAATATTCCAATATTCCATTAAGTATTATTTCAGAAGCCCAGAGGTACTGAGGTTACTACATGTGAATTAGCAGGTGGGACCATAATAGGGTTCCACCACAGTAACAGAGGTGGTTGCAACTAAACCATCCTTAGGTTTAACAAAAAAAAGACAAAGTAATCCACTGGATGCTGATGATCAAGATCCTGAGTAAGATTAGCAACTTGAACACCTTGAAGAAGCTGTGATTTTCACACGGATGAACATTAAAGGCCAGCTACAATTAAGAAGTTTATAAAGACACTGAAACCAACAATTTCTGAATATATAAGCTGTAACATAATGAGCCTGGAAAAAGTGAGTTATATCAATGTCATCTTACATGTGCCCCAGGCCATTCTGAAATAACAGTAAGAGCTGTAATGCTCCTTCCTCAAAACTGAGACAGAAGTTCAGACTTGTAGGGCTAGACACAAATTCCACATATTACATAGACTGCTAATGGTTTGGTGCAAGTGGCAGTGAGAGATTGGTTGATTGAACAGACAAGAAAAAAATAACAGGACTTCTACCAGTAAACCCTCTTAGCAAGTCAGTTGTCTGCTTCCCTAGAACATAGCCTCTCCAGAGAAGTTTATTTACATGTTTGTTAGGTTAATGAAGCCTCCATGACAGGTTCATGATAAATATAACAAATTATTCACTCAGTGTGCAACAGAGTTATTTGTCTCATGTCCACCACAATAGCCCATTTCTCTTTCTCAGCTTTTTTCTCCACTACAACATCCTCTACTCTTCCCCAAACCTCCACCTCCTTCCATTCCATTAGAGGACTCATGCTCATGCACTGAGATTAAGAGATATGCCAATTATTCTTAGGTTATTTAGTTTTCATAACCATTTGAAGCAAGGACTTCTAAGCCTGACAATGTTAACTATACCTGTTAACTTGTTCAAATGAGCTTAAATACATTTTAACACTGGAATAATACACATAGCTTTTAACTCTTTTTTCCTCAATCCAAAAAGACCATAAACAACCCACATACATACCAGTAACATCAGCTACTATATTTAGTATTTAAAGTCAGTGTCCTGACTTTCAAAAGAAAAACATACCTGTACTGTTCCAAATACTTCATCCTTAATATGGCCACCTCCAAATTCTTTCTTAAGGGTTGCTCGGGTTGCTGCATACAACATTTTTTGACGAACCTAGCATATAATAAAACAGTGGCTTTTTTGGTTTGGTTCTTTTTTTAAATTTTGCTGTACACAAAGAATCTAGCATGTTGGTGTACCAAGTCCATTAACAAACATCTTCCTTGAACAAGTATTTTAAGTATTGGAACTGCACTATAAACTTGTAGAGCTCTGAATCATGATACTTACTCATGCTATTAAACTCACAAGGTCATGATACTATGTATTATTATCAAAGTAATTTCAAAACTGAATTGCAGCCTTAGTTGGAGTATGAGCTTTTTTTTAAATGAGAAAAAAATCAACATAATCTTTACTAATTTTAAATGGGGAAAAACTGCAATTGTTTGAATGTTTTGTCACCTGGTCTGTGTACTAATGGATACAACAGACAGCAAAAGAGCAGACTAGAAATAACTCATTATTACTTTTGATTTGATGGTGACTCCAGATAGTTATGGTTCAACACAGAGTGGAAAAATTACATTTACTCCCTATTAACTGGTGTCTAACATAGTCACTCCTCTCTCAGCTGTCCCACCTTCCCACTATTTCACCATCATGTTATCCTTTCCACAATACTTCACCTTCTCCACATAATTATTTCTACACATATCAACTTTTGGTGTCTTATTATTTCCTAACTGCTAGTGAAAGTGGTAGCAATATTGGAATAGCTTGCTTTCTGCCTTCCCTTATCTCACATTCCTAAAACCTGTACACAGTATCCTAGTTTCTCCTAGAAATCCTTAATTCTAACCTCAGTTCTCTCCCGTGCTCTCAAACCACTAAGAAGCAGTGTATTCTGTGGCACACCACATATCCACAAGTGCCAGCTGGGCAGCCAGCAAACCAAACAGAATAAACAGCTTGAGCTCACACTATAATCCTCTATATGAGCACCCATTAAGATTTCTGACCTATATCCTTCCATAAATTTTTATCAAGTACTGACAGTAAGACAGACAAACAGGGCAAAAAAACTGTATTGTGTCTGCCAGTCAGGCTAAAAATGCATTGGATCAGCTATACTCCATCTAGAGCTACTGATTTGCTCTCCAATCATCTTAAAGAAATATTTTCCTAGTTTTCTTCTGGGAATGTAGGGGGAGGTTGGGGAATGCTTCATTCCTCAAATCCTTTTCCTTCATATCTTGGATTCAGATCAAATGGTACCATTGAAAAATCATTAACATAAAGCCTCTGATGACTGTTACTTACAGGAGAGTGATCCGGTGACCATGCAATGAAGATCCATTCATATCCTTGAGCATTCTGAGAATCCAATCTGTATAATATATAACATGGTTGCTTGTCTTCAAGAAGGGGAAGGACAAAGGAATCATAATCCTTTTCCCATGATCCAACTGGCCGTCTAGAGGATCCCACAACAAGCTGCTCTAAAACCAATAACCAAAGCTACAGGTTAGCAACAGTACAGTTAAAACCATCTGTCAAAATTAATAATTACAATAAGTTAATTGGACATTTAATCATCCATAATTATGCCCAGAAGAATGGCAAACAAGAACAGTAAGTGTAAAAGTGGGTGAATTCCTACAAAAGCTGTGTATGTTCAAACCCTAACTTATTTTAACCAAAATACTGATAGTTGAGAAGTAATGTGATGGTTGTCATCAAGTTCTTTGATCTGAAGGGACACTACTGATGAGTTTTTTTAGTATAATATAAACAGAAAGGAAATAAGAACTGTCTTCTAACAGTAAGTTTATTTTTTAATTTGGAATACCTAGGTATAAATAAGAGTAAGCTTTCAAATTTTAGAATTATAATTACTGATGCTCTTGCTATAGCATATTAGTGTTTGTACTCATTGTAAGGAGTCAATAACCCAGTTATACAGTGAAAAGAGTTTGGAATGAATATGCTTGCACTAATCACTAACTTGACTATGTAAGCAGATAAACCTCTTTCTAATACAGCTTCACAGCTATGGTCTCTTTAAATGACTGAAGTTGTTTATTATGTATAATTGGCTTAAGTCTGTATAGACTACTTCAATGGTATTTAATTATGTGAACAGCTGTAGCAACAAGATTTTTCTCTTATTTATACATCACATCTCAGCTTCCAAAGGAAAGTATTAGTACACTGTCTTACAAAACATTTATCAGCTTCCCAAGAAATACTAGCCTGCACAAGGGGAATAGAAATACCTTGTTTAAATGGAGTCCTGCAACAGTTTGAAGACCATCATAGTAGCTAGTATACAAATGGCCTTTTGAGAGTCTAGGGCTTAACTTATAAAACATCAGACAAAAATATAACTGCACACAAATGTCTCTACAGCAAAACTTCAAGCAAAGCATTCCACCACAGTAACTCGCAGAACACGAACAGCTCAGGGCAAGGGTGTTTGGCCCTTCTTTGAGTTAGAGGCAAAGTATCTGAGGTACCTGAAGTTGTACACCTAAAACAAGACTATTCAGAATGTACTTGCCAATTCCAAACTCGAGGTGGTTTTATATCCACTCGGATTTAAGATACAGCCAGAGGAACTTCATGCCCAGCAGCAAATCTCTTGTCTTATTAACTCAGATTATCAAAGCATGATTTGAATATTATCTGCTGGCTATTATCTGTTACTGAAAGTTCCTGAAGATAGATGAGGTAACTGCTCTTTAGTATACTGGGAGTTTTACAGGTTTCTCTTTGAACTACGGAAAATACCATCAAAGACTGGATTCTGCTTCTTATAGAGATGAAATGCATGTATCTATAGCTATATGTTTATAACTATATATATGTGTATATACATGTATACATACACACAAAAATTTTAAAATAGGGAAAGAAAAAACAGGGAAAGTCTTCAATTTGTATCTTATTTCTAGGCTTCATTTCATATTGTAAAGTAGCATATACACAAAAGCATATTGTTTTGCCTTGCTTAATGGGAAAAAAACCCCAAAACAATGGTTTGTCAGCATTTACCTTGTGCTACTGAGAGTATCACAAAGTTCTGCCTGTAATTTTACTATTGCCACTGCCCTAAAGAAAGCTATATTAAGATATCAGAAGATTTCCTAAGAAAAGCAAACACAAAGAAGGTAACAGTAGGTTATTTACCTAACAATAAAAGTGTGTCTGTGTATGTATGTACATGTACCTTTCTCAAGCTAACAGATTTTTAGTGTCCTGTAAATGAGTGAAGTCTAGAACAAACAACTTCAAAGTGGACAACTGACATACTTGACAAGATGGACTAAACCAGGAAATATCTTATACAACCAACCAACATTGCTATTAAAGAAAATAAAAATAATTATATATTCTATCATTCAATGTTTGCAGCCTATATCCCTCGCCAAGAAGTTCAAAAATCAAACTCAAGTTCTGATTGAAATTATGTAATTTTCTATTTATACATATTTGTTGAGATTTAAGAAACAGTTTTAACTTTGAAAATTTAAATGAAGTTACAGATTTATAAAGATATTTTCTATGTAGCCAGATTACTATTTAAACATCTGCTTTAGCAGGACTTTCTACATGCAGTACTTATATACTGATATATCCTGGTTAAAAAGGCAGATAAAATATACAGTTCCACATCTAAGGTAACTGGTTGTTGTGTGAGACTAGCTCTCCGTCTAGTGAAAGCAACCAGAGTGTCCAAATGCTACACAGGTGTGGAAATTTTCATTTCCTCTACTCCTTCTTTAGTAAGAGATAAGAATAAGCTTATTTATATTATCCATATGAAATACACAGCAGTTCTTGGTAAAATATGAAATTACATCTGGGAGAAAAATTCAAATGCAAAAATACAGTAGTATTGTAGTAAAAAAGCTTAAGATCACCTAAAATTTAAATTTTACCTTCTGTATATGAAAAAAACTTAGTAACATTAAGTTTGGCAGAGTTCTGTTTTTTAAACAACTGTACGTTAAGTCATTAAAACAACTGGGAAAATAGCAAAAAGAACCAAAAAAAAAGAATAAAATTTGACTAACCATTGTCAATGACTATTTTTAAAAGCCTGTATTGTCCATTTCTGGCTCCAACAAAGATGTCTTTAACACTTCCACTAGCTGAAAAAGAGAAAATAAAAGTAATCAAATTAACACATTTCACTTCCCGAGGACAAAGAATATTCATGAGGGTAAGAACAACACTGGAAAAATGTACAACTGGCCCTTTGCTACAAAGTTGGACAGAAAAATGAAACCCAGGAGTGATGCTGATGCCATGCTGCATACTGTTCCAACCACCTGCATGACACACAAAGATGAAAGGCAACATTACAAAACAGCCCTGCTTTCTAGCATACCAAATGATTTTCAACATTGTGAAAATTAAAGGTGACATCATATCATCAATCTCAGGTTTCAGAGTTAAAACAGCAACAAAATAAAAATATGACGCATCTCAAATTACAACAGCTTCACGAAGTCTGCAGGCTTAGTCCAAACTTTCAGACAGAAACTTTGCGCCTGCCAGGAAAATGTTAGAGCTTGTCTGGCAAAAGTGATGATCTTTCCTGAGAGCACCTCTCTGCAGAGCACCAGTGAAAGTTACCACTCGTTGCTCATCTTTCCTACCGCCTTATCTCCTTCTATGGTTGAAGGCATTGTTCAAGCCCCAACCTATTGTAACAGGATAGCTTTACAGTGAATTTACAAAGTAACTAAAATATTTCTACATGTTTGTAAATCACATTGACGCTACACCAGCAACATGACAGACTCACTTCCCTAAGTACACTGAAGAAGTGTGCTTGACTCGCTTGAAGACCATTCTCATCTCAACTGCTCTGATAAATAATCTGACTGCAAATCAGTTTAATTATACCAGAGACAGAAGGTTGTAAGGATTTACTGAAAAACATTTGTTGCAAGCTGGTCCTTTAAGCAATCCCATAGGATAGAGCATAGCACCAGCAAAACAAACATCAAACCAGGAAACAAATAAAATGGATTATTTATAGTCAGGTTGAGGCCAAGTGAGCAGACGGTATCCAGAAACATTACTGCACATACTCAAAACATTTTACATTTATGTTTGTCCAAGTGGTGCCAGGCCCATCCTGAGAGTCCAAAACGGCAGGTTAAAAGAACATGTTAAACAAACTGAACTGCATTGGGTTACCAGTTCAATCCCAGTTTCATCCTAGCTGTGATCTTCCCACTAACCAGTGCAGACCCTCACAGTAATTTGCTCCCAGCTTTCCTAATCATCTCTGCTGGTCTTCACTATTCCATTGAGCAACCGAACACTGCAACATTTTCTAGACTTTTTGTTCTCCCAGAACACTCTTTGTCATCTTGTCCATTACCCTCTGGTTTCTTATTCTCTCATTTCAACACTACGCAGCAAAAAAAGACCAGAATACAGCAGTCCCTATGCCAATTCCAGAACTGCGACAGTTTCCTGAAAAAAATATTTTGAGACACTTGTGAAACCAGCTCACTATCAAGTGATCTATGGGTTTTTTTCCTCATAAAGGTTTTTAAATTCACAATAGCGATGTTATTTTCTGTTTAAACTTCCTGCGTAGCAGAGGGACACAGAATCAAAATTTGGGCTTATTTCACAAATATTTTACAGGGAATATTACTTTAAAATCATTTAGAAGACTGTGGACCCATTCAATTGTATTTTTCCCCAGTTAATGCATTCTGTGACTTCCTACAGAATTTATTTGCACTGGCCTATTTAAAAAGTCCAGTCCTTTCAGCAACTCCCTGGTACATATCACTGTGCCCATGACTTCATTTCTGTTTCCAGAAAAAAAGTAGCCCATGCTGCCAAATCTTGTAATTGTTTATGAGCAACAGTAGCTTGTTTGTAGCTAAAGCCAGCAATGACACAAGTAAAGCTATTCCTCTTCCAAATTGCAGAAGCTGATGCTCTGCTGCAAACAGGACTCCTGATTAGTGCCTGCTGAGGCAGGTTCCCGAAGGAATGCTGCCGAGCTCTCTACAGCTCTCCTGAGAGGACAAATGATTCTCAGACACGAAGCAGAGCAGCAGAAGAGGCTTAGCCACTCTTTTGCTTACAATAAGCAACAGAGTACTCTTCTGCTCCTCCCTCCCAGCATCGCCAGTAGAACAAGGGACTATGAGTTACTAACAGGTTTTCCCATACCGGAAAAAAAAAAAACTATTCCAGGTGCACCTCTAGCCTGAGAACGCTTGAAGAACTTAAAACAAGAAGCTGCGAAAAAGACCAAAGACCGGCATGCAAAGGAAGGAAAAGAAGAGAGGGAAAAAGGTGCAGACCACACGCAGCCAATGGACAAAAAAGGGCACAGAAAAGCAGTTAAGGGCTGCCATGGCTGGGACAAAAGTCACCTGCAACAATAAATACCGGAGTGCAGGCAAAGTACACGGTACTAGCCACCGAACACGCAGACTGCAGAAACGCAGACAGTAAAACCCGACCCCTCCATAATCCTGCTATAGGATCCCTTCTTAGCAATTCTGTGATACAGGGGAACCCGCTAATACTGTGAAACAATACGCTGTCTCCTTGTAATTGCTCCTCGCACCCTCCAAGGCCTGGAAACACGGCGGGTAAAAAGGTTCCCGCATACTTTTCCCTTTTGTGGCCTCCAGCAATGGGCTTTATAGCGGACTCTCCTACGCCAGGGCTCCTGCTTCTCCCCAGGGCTCTCGCTCCAAGGGACCCAGCAGCGACCCTCGACATTTCCCGTGCTGTCCAACCCATCCCAAACTCGCTACGGCGACCCCGAGCAGGCGACAGCGGCCGGCTCACCGCTCACTCCGCCGCCGCAGGGAAACCTGCACTGGGGGAGTTACCTGAGCCCAGGCGGGCCCTGCCCGCCATTCATGGGGCTCTGCAGTGAACACTCTTCTCGGGCGGGCTCCCTGCCTGTCCGGGGCGGACAGGCGCGGTTCGCCGGGCCGATATACACTGCAGGCTTCGCCTGACTGGGAACGGAGCTCTGGCTTCGACCCCGAGGAGCCGTGGCCGCCGGGGACGAAACCAGCAGCAGTTCCCCCGCTCCCTCGCCCCGCCGCCAGCCCGCGGCGCAAAGGACGGGGCTCCTCCGGCAGCAAACAAAGAGCGCAGTAGCAGGGAAAATCCCACCGGGAACGGCCCGCTAAGCGCCCGCCGCGGCCGTCTGCCCCCGCGCCGCGCCCTGACCCGCGGGGAAAGCCGCTCCGCCCGCCTCCCGGCCGGCTGGCAGGGACACAGCGGAGACGGGGCTGGCTGTCATGAGGAGCAGTGGGCACCGCGGAGCGGAGGTGTGGGGGAGCCGCGGGGGTACCTTGGATGCCGGTCTGGTGGGACATGTCGCACCGCCGCCGCCGCCTCCCCGCCCGCCCGGCACAGCCCAGCCCAGCCCGGCCCGGCCCGGCCGCGCGCACGTGACGCGCCGC
>WEKY01053728.1:15117-26432 GCA_013390045.1 Picathartes gymnocephalus
TTTAAATATCTGTGGTCATTTCTAGTCCTTATGCTGATCTAGTAAATCTGTAGATAGACACTAGACGTGGCATATCTTCATTCTCCATGCAGAGCATAATGGACAGTATCATGATCAAATTGTTTCCTGCTCTCAGTGATTTTTAAACTATGAAATTTCTCAAATGTTGTTAGTTCTTTCATATATTTTCCCTAGTAGTAGTGATTAACCAGCATATAAATACCACTGCAAAATCACTGTGCAAAATTACTTGTGATCCAGTCATCCTTTTTGCCACTCTTCAGATTTTTTGTTCAGTCTCCATAGAATGCTATTTGAATGCATTTCTGAAGTGCATTAAACAGTAAGACTGGTATCGCTGTAGTTCTCTATTCTTCCTCTTTTCTCCAATAGGAAAATTTGTTTTCATTACTTAAAACCTATGTTTGCTTGTTAGTTATTGATGACATGTTCCAAGAAGTTTCCTATTGTAAAGCACATGACAGCTTTTTAGGAATCTTCTTACCTGATGTTCAAAGTGATTCTTGGGTCAGAAAAAGGAAAAAAACCCCTTTGTTAAAGACCAGGGTAGCTCTCTTAGGCCTTTGGAAGAGATTTATAAATCACAGTTTAAACTTTAGCTATCAGGACCAATCTAGTGAATTTGTGCCTTCTTCGTATGCCTGACCATAAATGCCAAGGTTTTAAATTTGATTGAAATCTAGAAAATACAAGAACATAATGTAGGCCAGGAGGGCTAGTGGCTAGAGACACACTAATTATTTGTAGCAAGGTGTATCACATTGCTGTAACTCTGATCAAAAATTATATAACAAAGCAGTAGCTGAAGCCATGTTACTATTTTCATTCAACAGGAGTGAAGTCAGTCTTCTGCCACCAAATAGAAACTTCACTTAAATAACACTTATATTAAAAATGGAGATCTTGTCTTGGAAAAAAAATTCCAAGGCAAACATGAGGTGCTATTTGCATTCATGTAAAACTTTTATCTGGAACTCAAGCTAGAAAAAAAAAATTTCAAATATCCATTTATTTTTGAAGAGACTGGGTATGTCTTACAGCAGCCTCTCCTTGAATGTTTTCATGTCAATTAGGACTACTCTACCTTCCACTCCATTTGATTTGCTAGCTATTTCTCGATGACAAAGAAAATATGCTTGGCACTGTTTCAGTTCCATTTGGATGATCATACTGACAGCCCAGCACACCGTGACTGGAGAAGGACCCCTTTTAGAAAGCTAGTGGGTCCTGGCAGAAGGCCACCAAACACAATACAGTCTAGATTTAAAGTAGATCTTACCTGCCAAGATTATTAATTACCTCCTGCAGGGGTGGCTTTCCTGGCCAGTAGTCATGTCTAAACATAGAGCAGTATTTGAAGTTTGCATGATTTCATGAACTGATAGATAGCTTTGAGTACTCTGGAAAGTAGTAATTTTCTCAAAGATTTCCTCTCTCAAATGTTCCTGTTATTACAAATATTTAAGAAATAATACCAGGGCATATGATTAGGTGAAAATGGATATTACAAAAATTAGAGATTATACTTCTGTTTTTCCTAACATTACATGAAGGATATAATAACCCTACTGAAATCATTAAGAATTCTCTCACTGACTGATAGAGACAGGGTCTTCTTGTAGGAAGTATGTGAAATGTTTTTAGTAGCAGATGATCTAGGATGATAAACTGGTTCAGCACGAGCATGGATCCAGTAATTTTCCTGGTGAACTCAAAAGAGAGATGTTGGACAACATTAGTTTCATGCCCATTTCCACCTTCTTTTATTATTTACTTTAGATGAGTGCATTGAGTCATCATAAAATAGTATCAGCTCAAACATCAGCACTGTGCTGATTACGTGCAATTGTTTATCTTGTTTTCCATTACTATAGGGATGGCAGTTCCTCTTTTGACAAGGTACAGTTAGTACAAACTAATTCCAGAGGAAGCAAATACAGCTCTGGCCAAGGCGTTGTTTACACTTGATGCTGAAGACAAAGTCCTAAGTCACTTCCTTTCTTAATCAGAGTGCTGCGGAGTCTCTGAGCCTTGCTGAGAGCTTTTACTTTGTAGCCTAGGAGTATAAATATTTCAAAGTTTTGGTCATTTATCTTATATTTTCTTTGATATTTTGCCTAGCCTTTCTGAGCTCCCAGATTCCCGCCTGTTTCCCCATGGTATATATGGCTATGATGTAACAGATCAGAGAATCATAGAATCACGGAATATTTTGGGTTGGCAGGGACCTTTCAGGTCATCTAGTCCAACCTCCTGCAATGAGCACAGACATCTTCAACTATATCAGGTGGCTCAGAGCCCCATCCAGCCTGACCTTGAATGTTACAGGGATGGGGCATCTACTGCCTCTCTGGATAACCTTTTCCAGTGTTTCACCACCCTCATGGTAGAGAATGTTCTCCGTATATCTAGCCTGAATCTAGTCTCTTTTCGTTTAAAACCATTATCCCTTTTCCTTTCACTACAGGCATAAAAATACTGTTCTTATCTTTTTTATAAACACTCTTTCAGTATTGAAAAACTGCAAGAAGTCTTCTCCACAACCCCAACTCTCTCAGCCTTTTCTCATAAGAAAGGTATTCTGTTCCTCTGATTATTTTTATGGCCCTCCTCTGGACTCTCTTCAACAGCTCCATATCTTTGCTGTGCTGAGGGCTCCAGAGATGGATGCAGTGCTTCAGGTGGAATCTCACAAGAGCTGAGTAGAGAGGTAAAATTGCCTCCCTCAACCTGCTGGCCACACTTCTTTGTACGTAGCCCAGAGTACAGTTTGCTTTCTGGTTGCAAGCAGACATTGCTGGGTCATTACTGCTTTTTTTTTTCATCCACCAGTACCCACAAGTACTTCTCAGCAGGACTTAATCCAGTCATCTCCCAGCCTTTATTGATTCCAGAGATTGCCCCAACCCAGGCGTAGGACTTTTCACTTGACCTTATTGAACCTCATGAGTTTCATAGGGACTCACTTCTTGAGCTTGTCCTGGTCCCTGTGGATGGCATCCCATCCCTCAGGCAAGTGAACTGCACCACTCAGCTTGGTGTTGTCTGCAAACTTGCTGAGGGTGCATTTAACTCCATTTTCTAGGTCACTGGCTTAGTAGTAAGGAGTATGGATGTTAATATGGACCCTTGGGGGACACGACTCATCACTCATCTCCATCCTGGCATTGAGATGTTGACCAATATGGCCAGGATGCAACTATATAACCAATTCCTTATCCACTAAGTATCAGGTTCCTTCCAATGGCTCCTTGTATATTTCTTATTGCTGCTTTATGGTCTTATTCAAACTTCCAAAGAAAATAGGAAAGGGTTCAAACTTGTTAGATAATTCCACATTTTTTTTCTAATGTAGGCATCATGAGGATAGCTAAGACCTTCTGAGGGATGTCTAAGCTGAGGTAAAAGAGTGAGAAGACCTGGAACAAAGGACTCCACCTACTTGTGGGGTCCTACTTGCAGGAGAATTTAGTCGGACAGGCTTTTAATCTGAGTCCTTTAGAAGTGACACCCAGTATCTACCCATAAATTACTATATAAAAATAGCAGCAAGAAAGCATGGGAAGTTTTATCCCAAAAGGGTTCCATGAGGCCAGTTGGGGATTATATTACTAACTGTTTGTGGAAAGCATTTCTGAGGTGTTAGAGAATAAAACTCTAACATAGATCCTTACTCTGTAGTGCTTACTGTTTAAATAGACAGAAATGTGGAAGAAGGGTAGGAGAAAGAATTGCAGTGAAACCCGAAGTGGTTGCATTGTTCCCTTCTAGCACGTAAGCCTGCTTTGTTAGTGCTCAGCTTCTTGCACTTAATTCCCAGCAGAGTAAGACCCTCACAGGCACACACAAACTCAGATGTATGCTATGTCTCAACATAAGCTGAAGGACTCCAGTACTTCATTGTAGTTCCAAAAGATTCTACAGTGCACTCAGTGCTCTTAGAAATGGAAGGAATTTCGATGAAAAAACAAAGGATATTTTGACTGCACTGTATATTCTTACTTGTTCTCTTGGGCAATTATTCAAAGTGCATGTCCATTTGCAATAGATTTCCAGCTGCTAAATAAATTATTACATTTAGCATTGAATTTTTTTTTTTGCATAACTATGCTTTTTTACAGTGCATTAGTGTGAGATAAAAATAACAGGCATTTACCACAGGCTATCCTTTGGATACTGAAAAAAAGTCTGTTTGCATGATAGATACTGCATATCCCTATAAAGGACAAGAAAAGCTTTGAAGAAAGGTCACAAAACCTGGTCTTCTCATCTCTTCTTCAAAACTAAAAATTGGACAGCAAAACCTCAACTCTCTGGACATAGCAGTCTATATATGATTCTTTTATTAATTTTCTTCAGACTATGATTAGCTTTCTCATATTTAGTAGTGATGCACAATTCTTTTCAGTGAGATTATAGTTCTGATTCACCAAGTGCTACCATTTGGATAGTCACATTGAAGTTGCTAGCAAGCGTAGGTCACTTGTATTCCTGTATTTGATCCACTGCTTGAACCAGCCATTCTTTGACCAAGACACCTGAAAGAGTCGGCTTTGGAACATCAGATTTACTCTTCATTTATATTAGTGCAGTGTCTGGTGTGCCACAACCTCTGTCAAGACAGCCAGTGAAGCAGCCAGTGCCTCATAGCATTCCCTGCCCCGGCTGCATTTCTATTCCCCCATTTCGGTCAGTTATATGTGGCAGTGCATGATCAGAGTCCTTTTATTGTAATAGATAATATACACCAATTTCAGGTATGCAGAGATTTGAAAATAAAGTAATTTAATTGTTTGAGTTATCATACTATGCTTGAGCTTAAAAGAATACTTCTGCCAAGATGCAAAAAGTACTTCTCTCAAGATGCAAAATTTTTATGTTATGCTACCCCTATTTTTGTTTTAACAGAAACAGGACCAAAATGCACTGAATTAATATGGCAACATATTGTAAAGCCTTCAGATTTTTTTTTTTACAGAGGCAATGCATTGTTGTACTGTAGTTGTACACAGCAGAGTTGTTCATTGCACTTTAGAAGAGCATCATGAGGCACAGTATGATGGAAATAGGACTACTACTTTCGTCCTGTGTTTTTTTGTGAGGTTAAGAAATTTCCCCTCATTCTTTTTAATCAAATGTGTCTTTAGTATTGAATAAACCTCCAGGCTGAACAGCCCCAACTCTCTCAACGTATCTTCACTAGAACTGTTCCAGCCCTCTGATCATCTTCCTGGCCTTTCTCTGGGTTCTCTGCAGCAGGTCCATGTCCTTCTTATGTTGGGGGCCCCAGAGTAAGACACAATAGTCCAGGTGGTGTCTCATGATAGTGGAATAAAGAAGGGTAATCCCTTCCCTTGCCCTGCTGCCCGTGCTACTTTTCATGTAGCCTAGGGCACATTTGGCCTTCTGGGCTGTGAGTGCATGCAGCCAGGTCACGCTGACCTTCTTGTCCACCGACACCTGTGTTTCTTTCCAGGACACCTCTCAATTCATTCTCTGCCCAGCCCGTACCTTTGTTTGGGATTGCCCTGATCCAGGTGCAGGACCTTGCACTTGGCCTTGTTGAACCAGGTTTGCACTGGCCCACGTCTTCAACCTGATAAGGTCTCTCTGGATATCATCCCTTCCCTTCAGTGTGTCAACCACAACACACAGATTGGTGTCCTTGGCAAACTTTCTGAGGTGCATTCAATCCCCTGTCACCAACGAGGATGTTAAACATCACCTGTCCCACTACTGACCCCTGAGGGGTCCCCCATCACTGGTCTCTGCTTGGACATGGAGCCATTGACCACAACTCTTTTGAGTGCCACCATCCAGCAAAGTCCTTATCCACCAAATGATCTATGCATCAAGGATTCAGCAACAGTAGAACATACTTTTTTTCTGAAAGATCTTATGTTGCCACTTACTATTTTTCTGACCTTTTGTCTTCCAGCTTAGTTCTATTTTTCTGAAGTCTTCCTTTACCATTGCAACCAACTTGGACAGTGTTGTTAAATAGAATCTGTGTAAGGCTGAACTCAGATTCCACTTTTTCTTAAATTGCGCTTTCTCTAAGTCTGTACGTGGAACTGTCAGAGTAGCTGCAAGATGATTATTCCTTTCTTTTTCTAGTGCTGAAGTCACATGTAGTTGTTCTATTTGCTGAAAGTGTTCATATGGCCAGCAGATATACTTGAGAGGTATTTTATGAGTGGTGTAAATTCACTTCATTCAGTTCTCCTTTAGTGATTTCATCTAGGCTAGGTGCATATTGCCTGTCCGTTTGAAATCAGTATGGATTATCTGAACTAGAATCATGCTTACTTGGTCTAGATGAACAGAAGTAAGTACTTAATTCAAGTGTAAGACTTGTCACTGGACTTTCATCTTCAAAATCATCAGTACAGCTTCTGCTTCAATTTTGGTAAGCCCTATATCATTTGACTCCAGGACTGAAGTTCTGCTTTGACAATAAATAAAAGATCATGTTCTGGTCTGGTTCTCCTACCACTTTTTTGTTCCAAGTTCCACTGGTATTGTAAAGTTATATAGACGTAGATATAGATATGGATATAAAATTCTGCTTAAAAATTTATTTTTGTGATTTAACCTATCATTGGCAATGAAACCGTCCCTAACTTCCTCTTAGTAATCTAAAACCTAGTTGACAAAGATCAAAAAGTACATACTAATCACCCATACCCCAAGATTCCATTAATTTTTTGTTGGGGCTTAGGTTTTTCTTCTTTCCTTTTGTATAGAATTTTTTCCCATTAAGTTGCTAATGAACTCTTAAGTACTAGGTACTTAAGAGAAACAAAGGACTGTAGCCAAGCCCCGGCGGAGAGGGGCTAATAAAAGGCAGGGGTAGAGGCAGCACCAAGAGAGCTGAAGCTGCGCTTCGGAGGGGAACACAGAGGTGCTGCTCTGCCTTTTTGGGGAGAGAGGAGTCTCTGCTGCTGCTGCTGCTGCTGGACCCTTTTCACGTGCAGCTGTTTCTTCCGCCGTGAGTGAACCCCTGCTTTGAACTGAGACCTATTTTACCATCTGCTCGGGGGGCCCGGGATCCTGAGCCAGCCTCTCCTTGCCGGGCTGGGAGCCGGGCTGCTGCCCCTGCCCTGCCCCCCGCAGCTCCCTCGGCACTGCTCTGGGTTTCACTGCGCTGCAGCCCCCGCTCCCCCTGCCTACCGAGACGTCCTACTGTCCCAGTTTGCTGTTTTCCAAGAGTCCTGCTGGGGCACCGGGATGGACAGTGTTCCTGAAGCAAAGCCTGCCTGTCCTCCACCCATTCCCCTCCCAGCCGTGCCCCGTGTCTGCTGGAGCTCACGCCACAGCGCCCCCTGCCGGCTGTGACCGTCACTGCACCCAAGGGGACAGTGCCTGCAGGCCCAGAGGGCTGGGACCGGGTTCCTGGTTCTGTTTGTTGTTAATGCTATAGGAGTTGTTGTTTGTTCACTTTATTACAAATACTAGTAAAGAACTGTTATTCCTATTCCTATATCCTCGCCTGAGAGCCCCTTAATTTCAAAATTACAATAATTTGGAGGGAAGGGGTTCATATTCTCCATTCCAAGGGAGGCTCCTGCCTTCCTTAGCACACACCTGTCCTTCAAACCAGGACATATTTTTAGCTGGAGCATCTCTTATATTTCTTAAAGTCTATATCCAAATGCTTTTTTCACTTTTTTTTTTTGCCTTAATGTATGCACACGTGTGTGCATGTGTTTGTTTTTCTCCCTTTCACTCTTTACAACATTAACTTTCTTCTAGTTCTGTGAAATTTCCTCAGCGTTTCAGCAGTTAGGAAACAAACTTAATTATTAACATGGGTGTCTATCATGTCTTTCATTTCTTTTTCTAATAACTCTTCATCCTGCCATTTAAAAATAAATGTTTAATTTTGGTTTGTGCAGTTTGCTATCCTTTCATATTATTGATTTAATGGAAAGTATTTCATGTTATGTAATCTGAAAACACTGTTACTGTTTATGTTTTCCAAATATGCAGTAGAAACATTTCTTCTGTTCCACATTCTTTTACACAATTCTATTTTTTCACATCTAGTTGTAAAGCAGTATTAGTATTTGAAATATCATTGTCTCTGATTAACTTAACATTCTTCACATCCATGGGATGTATCTATTTGTCTTTTCTTTCTTCTAACTTGTTCAACTATTTAGCTCTTTAGTTATACACTAACTGTTGCCAGCTTTTGTGGGTTTTTTTCCTCCCCCATTTGTTTCATGTTTTATTGTGCTGCTTTCTCTTATTTTAGAAGATGGTCAGAAATGAGTTGGGGATGGAGATAAGGAGTAAGTCTGAAGTGGTATAGCTGAGACAGGTCACCATAACCATGAGTGTGAAATTCCAAAGCAGGGAGTCTTTTGTTCCAAGGATGTTTCTACAGGTGTACTGGATCTGGCCCAGAATTAAGTTGACTATCTTCATAGCAGTGAAATTGTGTTTTGTGTTTGTGACTAAAACAGTGTTGAAAACACGCCAATGTTGGGGCTATTGCTCAGCAATGCTTGCACAGGATCAGGGCTGTCTTTCTTTCCCATTCTGCCCACATTACCATACCAGCAAGTAGGCATGAATTTGGGAGAGCACAGAGCTGACTCCGTATAATACATATCAACATGCCCACCAATAAAAATGGGTAGAGGAAAACGGTGAGATAGGGGGTATTTTCAAAGCTGTTTATCAGAGGCTGATGGTCTGCTTGTGGGCTGTGGTGAGTGGTTGCCTTAGCATACTTTTTTTAATCCTTACCTATTACATTTTATAATTCTCAAATTTTTTTTATCTTTACTTATTAAACCATCTTGAAGTTGACCTGCTAGTTTTCTTTCTTTTTCTCCTATTCTCTCCCCTGTCCCACTAGGGAAGGAGGTGGGGGGGAAGTGAGCTAGCAGCTGTGTGGGTGCTTACCTGCTGGACGTGGTCAAGCCACAACAGCAGGATGGAAGAAAAATACATTAGGAGCACAATCTCTGAGTAATGGGGTTCTGAGGTCTGAGGGAATGAAGTACTTTTAATGAGAAGCAAGCCAGGAAAGAGGCGTTTGTGCATCCACAGATGAAATGAGAAGAAGGACAGGATGAGAAAACTGTGACTGTTTAACCTTGAGAGGAAGAGGCTCAGGGGGGAGGATCTTACAGATATGTCTAAAAGCCTGATAGGAGGAGTAAAGATGAAACCAGACCCCTTGTGATGTCCAGTGAGGAACAAGAGGCAATGGGTACAAACTGAAATATGAGAAGTTTCATATAATTTATGACAAAAAGAGAACATTCCACTTACAGACTAATGTGCTGAAGGCTAATTCCTCATATCTGAGTGTAAAATGACACTACAGAAATTGATACTGTAATATCAATTAGTAGTATCAATATATGGTTAGTTTAATATTCACAGCTCTGCTGGAAACTGGGTGTAAAACGATAGCCTTTACACAAGTGCTGTTTTGTAGTAGGAGTGCCGATAGATTAGTTTCATTCACAAGTGTCAAAGTTAACATTTCAGGATGACTCATTGTCCTGATTCAGCCTGCTTTTTAGGTTCAACTTACTGTTTTTACTTCTGGCTTTTTCATTTGCTGACAGTTTTGTAGGTAAGAGTTTGTTTATATTCTTCTGTTGCAGGCAGTCCCTGGCTTTCAGTGAGCAGGCCTGATTAGTCTTGTCTAGTGAGATTATTTGTTAGTTGTTGCTATTCAGGCGTGTATTTCATCAAGGAAATCTTGATTGCTTGATTAAAAAGAAGAAGTAGGAGCAGTCCATCTTTTTTATATATGAATGAAACACTGCACTTTTAAAAAATATATTAGCTTCCTCTTAAGACAGCAAATGCAACATGATATTTGGGGGAGGATTATGGAGCACTTACGCTTTTGGTTACTTTAATAGAAGAGTAGATGATTTTCAGTTGATTAACTTAGTGACTTCAAAAACTTGTTCACTGGTTTACTATCTGAAAAAAAATCTTCATGGATGCTTTGTAGCATAGAATGTGTTTCAATCTGAGCTGAAGAGAATATATTTTGGTATGTAGGTGCATGAAGAGTGTGATCTCTTTGTAGTGCATGCTGCCTCTCTCTGTGGGTTCTCATTAACTGAACATAAGGAGACAGAGTTCTGCAAGAGTGGCAGTACACACTGAACTGTTGCATGAACAGGCAGTTCTTTTCACTGTGTTTCTGTATTCTCACATTGCACATGATGATTTTTCTTCTGTGAATATTTGAATTTCCCTTTTGCTATAAAGATAGCTTGGAGTGCATTAGTGTGAAATAATGAATACTGCATCTTTCTACATAAAATTAAGGGTCTCAGATTATTCCACTGAGGAAGATAATGTGATTATGTTAGATATCTTCAATAGCAGTTATGTTTATTTACAAAAATACATAAAACTGTATTGCCAGGAGTACAGAAGGGATTCACAAGTGTTCTGCTGCTTGTTCTGGTTGTGCTGGTCTTCTGCAACCTGACTCTTCTAAAGACCCTTCCACATTACTCAGTGGATCTCAGCCACATTCCTGTCTACCTTGGCCTGAAGCAGCCAGATGTCTGATGCTAAATTTCAGATACCTACTCCAATGGAGTTACCTGACTTTTCCCAACAATATAGCCTATGTCTAGCAACTTCAAGTTTGTTTTATCTGTCTTCAGCAATGACCAGAACTAGTACATACTGCATTAAAACCCAGTCATAATGTAATGCTGAGAGCATCCTGTAAACGTTTTCCTGGATGTCAGCAATACCAGCATACTGACACTAGGGACCACATCCCACATTAAAAGGCTTTGGTTGACAATTCGGCTGAAGTGCAATGTCAACAACTCCGGCAGGCTGCACAGAGGCATTTTGCCCGACACAGTGACCATTCAGACTGTGCGTGCACCCTGGAGCTCAGCATAGACCCTTCCCAAGTAAGTAAATTGGGTGTAGACCTCCTTCCCTTTCCAAATATGAGGGTTTTTCCTAACTCGTCCTGAGTGATCTGGCTGCTATTGCCAACCCTGTGCTTTTGCTTTTGGATAATAAATATCCAGATTTGACCGCCTGTTTCCCGTGTCTGCAAATTTGCATAATATGGGAGTCTGACCGATGGAAATTGAGTGCTGTTAAGGGTTTTGTTCACCTCGCCGGCTGGCTAAGACCCCACGGCTCCCCGGCTACCCTTTTCCAGGGTGAATACAGACACCCGCGGGCACACCGCGCACGTTTCGGCTCCTTGCTGGCAGGCTCCGGGGGAGGGGCGGGCACGGACGGGCACGGGCGCCGGGGGCGTCGGGACCCTGCCG
>WEKY01053731.1:0-44008 GCA_013390045.1 Picathartes gymnocephalus
TCTTTATATAAAGCAAGTCGCTTTAAAATAGTTTGGTATTTAAAACATCTGACAAGCAAGACTGTTCCTAACATTTTACTGCTGTAATTAAGAATCAGGAAAAGCTACCAAAGTTATGGTTAACTGAAGCATCTGCCTGAGCACCAGGAAATATGTGACAACCCAGCACAGAGAGATGAAGTCCTACAATATCGTATAATATAATAATAATATAATATAATATAATATAAGGCACTAGGGTTTAAGCAATGCATAAATGTGTCAGGACCATCTCTGCACTAAAACAGAATTGTTTCCCTTAACATTTGTTCCGATTAATACCAACTATGACATTAACTATGTTCTTACTCTTTACAAATGGTAATAATGAGAAATGGTTTCCTGATGGTATTAATTGGCATCACCAAAATAGGCAGTTGCAACCTCTCTGCCTTCAGCCCACACCAGCTTTGGTTTCAAACTATTTCCAACATTTGTTCACTTTTAACTGAAGTCATTGTTTCTATAAGTAGCATGTGAAATATCTTCACAGCATCTTAAAATGGTGTTCAGAGAGTTCTTTCAGCCCTGCACAGGCAGGGGAGCATTGAGGAAGCCATGCAAAATCTCAAGATGCCAACATATTTGCTTGTACAACAGCTATGGCAGATTACAAAGGCACCTCAAATTTTTGTCCCCATAAATTAAGTAACAGATGAACTGGTAAGTTTAAGTAACAATTAAACTGACCCCAGGGAAGTTCTGTGGACCAGTTTCTTCCTAAATATCAGAGGTGAATTTAAATATGAAGATGGTGGCAGCTAATAGCTGTGAGACAAAAAATCCATAAAATATTATGATTGTTTCACAAACAGATATCCATGGTTGTAATGCTATTTTAAAATCTTTATGTCATTGCAAACCACTTCCCCACAACTAACAGTATAAGGATTATTAATCACACTGGGACTATTTCTTCAATTACAAGGGCAAGCACACAGTAAGATGCAAATGCAGGTCACGATGCTATCAAGCCCAGCTCTAGTTGTTAACAGTAACATAGATATTCCTGATTTGTCTCATGTAAATTACTGAATGAGGAATCAATTTTATGCAAATTGTATGATGGACTAAACTCAGAGGCAACTTATTTATTCTTTGAATTTTTTTTTTTTTTTTTGTAATATTAAAAACCAAGTAAGAGTAAAAGTAATTATCAAACTGGGATAAATTCAACTTTTTATTTCAGTGCGATGACATTTACATGAAACAAGGACCTTGCCTATGACTTTAGTTGCCCATCATAAACCCTGAAAGAGCACCATGTCAGCCCAAGGGAACTCTTCCAAAGTCACACTAATACAAAGTGGAACTTGAATCTGTCCAATCATCTTCAAAAGTAAGTGCATCTCTCCCATGCTTTCCCCATCACTCTTCTGTGTCTCTTGTCTGCTATCTCTATCTGAAATACCTTTCTGTCTTGTCCTTCTCATGTATCTACCTCCACTAAGAATGAAAAAAAAATAGGTATGATTAATCATATAACCTCATAATATGATATATTGACAGGTTATTTCTTCCTGTCATACTTGGGTAAAAATCATGCTTGTGTCGCACGCTGGTCCTAGTTTATCTTTCTAGATTCAATTTCAGATGAAACACCTATCATTTTGATGTTTCCACAAATACTTATGTCAAAAAGAAGCCTTATCTGATTGCCTATGGACTCTATTAACATGCACAGCCATGCCATATAGTTTAGTCAGAAGACAGAAGCATTTTTCATAAACAGCCTAAATTCATAAAAGTCCTAAAGGTAACAAATTCCTATTTGTGGAATCAATTTCCATTTTTAGGTCTTTGAGGACCTCCTCTTTCGAAGCTGCTATTTTTCCTTCATCAAGGAAAGACTGCCTTCAGTTATCCCTTTGTGATCTAAAACTCTGATGCGGGAGGGCTTGGGAACAGGTCATTCTTGATAATGAAATATTTACAAGTGTTCTTTAAGTTGTAATATCATCCAGAATGCCTTGGTTCTTATCCTAAAGTAGCATCATGGAGATGAAAGGCTTCTTAGACATCAAATAACCCCCAAAGAGTAAGTGACTTTCTGTTTTGTGATGAAATACTGTGAAGTGGGAATGGCATTGTGATACCCTTGGAGGAAGACAGAGTCAAGCTAAAAGGACAAAAAGTCAATAAATTACAGAAGTAAACTGAAAATACAGACACAAGGATTTCAGCTATATAAATCATGCAGCTCCATTCCCACTATGCTGATTTATTCTATCTGTGAGCCTTGCCAGTTAAGCTGTCCTGGCTCACTCACAGAATATACAAAGAAAATGAAAATGCAGGGAGGTTAATATCCAGCACTCTGTCCCACTTCATGGTGTGCCTGGTATCCATTACTAAATCTGCAACCTCATCCTGGGGTATGAAAAGAGAAGAACCGTGTCAGTCCTCAAGAGACAGGAGCTGCAGCTGTGACAGGAATGAAATAAGAGGTGCCAGTGTGACAAGGCTTGCCTTCTACCCATCTCCTCTCATCTCTGACATTCTCAGGCAGAGCCAGCATCAGATTTATGGGGACCTCAGGCAGAGGTTAAAGTCTGGGCCCTTCTCCCTTCCCTCATATTAGATGATTCTCAGCAGTACTCAGTTTGGTATGGTGTGAGCCTCTGCCCATGTCCTGGGCCTTTGGGCAATTATTCTGGGAATTCACCCCTAAGGTACTTTTCCCCACAAGTCTACAGCAGAAATTTACCCATTCCATTACAAAAGTCTGCTGATGTTTGGCTTTATTTCTCACATTATCAGAAGTCTCCCTGCCTTTTTCAAGATCCCACTATTTTGTTCCTTCTCTCCTGTTTCACTATGGGATATACAGTATCATTGCAGTAATACCAAGGTTTAAAATCATAAATAACAGAGATCAAAAGAGCCCTCCGATCATCTCACCACACTTCTGAATGTTCCCCAGGGTACCTTCCCCAAATTTGTTCAATCCTGTTCCCTATGACTTTACTAATAGGGCTTTCAGCAGCTTCCTTCTGTAGACAGCTCCACGGTGTTATATTTCTGAAACTTGACAATGGCTATTATTGTGCCTAAATGGGGAAAATTAGGATTTTTGCTTTTCAGTAATTTTCTCCTCCATTACTAGAAACTCTAGCCCTAAATTTCAGTTGACCCTCTAAGTCACTATTAATCAACCTTATGTATCATTTGAAACTCCAGGACATGCTCTTCATCTTTCTAGTGTTTTAAAGTCCAGAAGTGGGGGGAGAGGTTTGACATAAATGTAGTAAATACAGCACAGGGGAACATGATATGAGAATATAATATTCTTGACTAGTACCCATGGTCACTGTTAAACACTCAAATAGTTACATGAGCTTAGAAGCTATAGAATAGGGATCCAAGTGGCTTCTTGGGAATTAATAAAAAATCACGTAGCAATGTTCCAACAAAAAGCAAATAGGTACACCGAAATGCAGCCAAATTCTGCACTCTTTTATTCCCTTTACAAGTTCTTTGGGCAGGAAATGTGCTTCTCCATCTAGCACAAAGATCTCATCTCCATTTAACTTTGCTGTGCAGTTGGGAACATGTACCTGCTATTAAGTTTAGACACAGTTTTGTCTGAGTAGAATTTATATGAAGGTAGTATCTCTTCCCTCTGATTTTGCCACAGTCCCATGGCTTCTAGTGGGAAATCCTCTTTTGAGTTGTCCCCCAGTTGTCTTCCTCACTGGTTAAGCAGCTCCTCTGGAGAGCTTTGTTCTCTCCAAGCCTTCATATAACTCACATGCAGTCTTACAGCACATTTCAAGTGTTTGTCATATGGGTAATGTTTAGGAGCTGAGGATTTTCCTCAGCCCTGTGACCCACCAGTTCAATTACTAGCCTGTCACATAACACAGGTTCATAAGCAGTGGTTGAAATGGCCATTGTTGCAATAGGGACAGAGTATGAGGACTATGTGACCTGTGCCCTCACCTCCCTCACAGATAAATTTTTAAAGTGTTCTCCCAGGGCCCTACGGACAGGCATATACGTCTTGAGTGGGGTTGGATTATGTGTCGGAACATAATGTCGCTTCTTCTGCAGAAGAAATATTTGTCCTGTGGCTGAATCTATAAAACAAGGAGCCTTCAGGGCTAAGCAGGAGTAACTTCAAGGTGTGTTAACAGCATTATTCATGGTTCCCATGTCTTAGCCCTCAGCTTTGCAGTGACAGAGCACCCTGCCCTCGTCTTGTTTGCACTACTATTAATTTGGTGACCAACTGTTTTTCACGTTCTGAATATATTTTATCAATGATCAGCACAGTGGCAGGAGTGAAGAAAAAAAGCTCTGTCATAGCCCTATCAAATGTCTGAGTCTGAAATATATCCCAAAGGCATGTCTCAAAGCCTCCACTCCAATACCTGAGCAAAGACATGGACACCTGAAAGTAATATGGGATCAGATGAGGGGTGGACATCTGGCCAGAGATTCAGGGGGTGATAATTTTCACTGATGCATGAGTTTCAGCTCTTACCCCAGGCAACTGATCTCCTACCAGCTAACCATGAAAATTGGTCACATATGTCTTCCAAACTCTTCCACTTATGCGATTTGACAGGGTCCTGCACACAAACATCTCCCCTGACCCTTTTTAGCTTGCCTTGCGAATTTTTTACCCAAATAATAGAGGGTGACCAAACAATTTAGGGCAGTTTAGGATAGGGTTGTGCAAAGAAAAAAAAAAAGAAATGTAATATAATCATGTTAAGGAAGGGGGAATTTTAACAAGAAGATGAGAGAAGAGATTTCTTTGTGAGCCTTAAGGAAACTGTTGAACTTAAAACCCATATGATGTTCAAACTGTAGAGAACAAACTTACCTTGGGTGTAGTTGTCATTCCTGTCTTCAATATGCAAAACTTTTCAGTATACCACAAAGGCAAAATAGTGCAGATTGAACAACAGGCACTGTAGAGAGCTTAGTCCTTCTGGTGAGGGGGTAAAGCCAAACCAAGGCCAGGCCTGAGGTCAAGAGAACTGAAGGTCTGTTTGGATGGAGCTTTGAGCAGTGAAAAACGGACTAGATGGTCTTTAAACGTCTCTCCCGACCCAAACCGTTCTATGATTATATGACGACAGTACATATTTCTCTAGATTTTTGACACTTGGCCTTTTTCAGGAGCTACGATATTCCAAACACAGCAACCAAATTATTAGCAGCTGTGTGCTCCTGTGTCACTGTTGTTGTTGTTGTTGTTGTTGTTGTTGTTATTGTTATTGTCATTGTTGTTGTTTTGTTGTTGTTATTATTACTATTATTATCATTACTATTATTACTCTTTATGGTAATGATTCTGTTAGCAAAGCTGGAGAAAATAAGTATGCTAAGACTGTTTCTGCATGCACAAAAAAAAGGCAGGAAGATAAAAAAATCATCTCTATTATCAACATAAGAAGATTAAAAATAAAAAGGACAATACTCCTCACCATCCTGCTCCCCCAGAAAAAAAAAAGAAGTTCTCTTTATTGTGTTTTGAGCAGAAGTGAAGAAAGGTTGAGCCCAAAGAAAGGGTCTAGGAAGGTTTCTCTCCTTGGTGGCTTCCTGGCTGGAGAAGGGCCATGCATTTCTCCCACCAGCCTCAAGCCATCAACAGTACCTACCACAGCCCATATTTTCTTTTAGCAGAAAAGGGTCATGTGCAGAAAAAGACCACTGCCCACTCTTAAGAATGGGACCTATGTGATTAGAGAGTCTCTCTCCTGACATAATAAATCATGCTTTCCTATGCTGTTCAGTAATGCTGAATACTTCCAGTGTTCAATATTTCAGGTACTTCTGTTGGTCAAAGCCCGTACTGATTTTCTGGAAGTAGTTTCATTCGCATTATACTTGTACAAAAACATGATTTATTTTAAATGTCAGAAGTAAATTACAGTTTTACAGATTTTGTAGACGTTTTTTCTTCCCAGCAAAATAGATTATTCTTCCCCCAGAATTACCAGGTTTCCTCAGGTCTTGGCTTTCCTTCTCTTTATTTAGAAAGCCGCACGTATGAGTACACTAAATATTTATGAATATAATTTATGAGACCAGTTGTTTTTTTCTTGCCAAAAGTAAGAAGTTGGCCTCTGTGTGGTCTGAAATATTCTAACTATGACCAGACTGAAACCATGGAGGTGACAGCAACTTCACATTCAATAGGAAAAATGGCAAAAAATTCCATATATGACATAGAAAATATATTCTAAATAATAAGAAAACATACATCATCCCTAGGCTGACCAGACTGTTCATTCAAAATAAAAGGCAATAAGGGAAGCTAAGGACAAGACATTCATCGGCAACATTACAAAGGGCATAAAAAGTGTACTATTTTCCTGGCTGAATGAATATATTTTGCTTTGTTGTATTTGTTTATTGGTTTCCTTGTTGTTTTTAAACAAGTTGCTTTGGGCTTCCACTCAAAGAGTCTCTCCACGGAGTGTATGAAAAGCTGGATCAGACCTCAAGACAAGAGGCAGCACACCAACTTAACCTCCCCAAACTCTTACAAAACAACCTCCCATTGCAGTCAGGGAGCACATCCTGCCTCCTCTGATGCTTGGCACAGCCTCTCAAATGTTGCCCAGGTTTCTGAAGAATGAGAAGCAGTAAGATTTTAATCATTGCAGATCATCCCAAATAGTGATTTTCTTTGATTGGCGTATTATCCCTCACAAGTTAAACCACCTTTTTGAATAGGAAAATACAGCATAACCAGGAACAAATCATTAGTACCTGTTCTTCACTACAGGAGAGGACATCAGATTTATATTCCAAAAATTCCAAAACCAAAACTTTTAGATTTATCAGGTTAGAATTCCTCCAAGCCAATACTTTGACATGAGTGAAATTAAGAACTGTAGGTATTTTTAAAACTAAGTGAAAATCAAAATAAAATGCTTGTGTTTGAATTTCAAAATAACAGTTCTGTGAAGTTTACTGAGTTGAGTAGAGCTGAAGAGACAGTGATAGGGAGTGGGTTCTTTTGAAGCAACTGCTATCTCAGTCCCACTGTAGTGGGAGAAGTTCATTCTGGCATCATGCAATCCTCCACTTCACATTAACTACGTTTATGACTAGGTTGCTTTTCATGTTCCCCTCTGTGCCTGTTTTACAAGATTTTGGAAAAGAGAAGCATATCCTATAAATTCAAAGTTTGAAATCCACTGGTACTTATCAAGTGTCAGTTTGAGGGTTCAGAAACTTTACTAGACAGCAGAATTCTCTGCCACCACCTATTGTAGCCCTAATAACGTGAACTTTTCTATTTACACGGTGGTTAAAGAAAACTGCTGATCAGGGATCTTTGGCTAATCTTGTGTTCTGTAGAAATGCAAAGAATTTTCTAAATGAGGCATATGTTTGAAGCTCCCAAAGAAAGATGTCTCTGGGCATTGGGTACTTGTCCATACGAACAAGGAACACCTTCAGATCTGTCTGTGATACTGTATGGATCTGTGGCTACTGTAAACAGGTAAACTTCACAGGCCATTAGCTTTGTTTTTGTTAACCCACAGAATTAAACCCATGGGCATGTTTAGAAGGTTTATTTCACTCTCATATTCCACTGACCCCTCATTCTGCCTACAGGAGTCCAAATATTTCCAGGGTGGGTACGTAATCAATTATTTTATATGCAGTTTACTCTGAATGGAAATTCAATCAAATAACACCATCTTCATGAGCACCATTCTTTACCACTGTGTTTGCCTGCAGAGACATCTTGAGGTGGAGGATCCTTAATGGGTTTTATAAAGTGCTCATATCCAGTGCCTGACACTATAAGCCAAAAACAGCTCCTTAATTAGTTCCAAAAGAGAGAAGCTAATGCAGCACCATCTGTACTGGTTTTCAGATAAGGTATTTCCCACCTTTTTTTTTTATGGGTTGAGAAATATCAGCTGACCTAGCATTTCCCAACCATCTATCATGACATCTGAATTTCTCAGTCATTTAAGAGTGTTCAGAATTGATGGGGATGGTGGTTGTTGTTTTAAACTAGATATAGTAACATTTTTAAATCTACTCCAAGCCCAGTACAAGCTTTCACTTGTAAAAGACCTAGTAAGTCTATCACCCCTGGGTAGTCCAAATGCTGAAAAGCAGTTTTCTAGGAAAACACCTGAGAAAGAATTTGCAGTTTTATTCAAAAAGTCTCAGCCAAAAATCAGAAAAGCTCCAACATAAGCAATTTTACATTTGCAACTATTTACATCTGATGTTTTCCCTTCCTTAGGCCAGTGTCAATTAAATTTTTATCTTTGTTTGATTTTTAATAGACCATATGCATTGGATCTGATTCTGTAAAATATCATGCAGTTCATAGACTACTGTTGTCTCACATATTTGGTATGATATTTCTGTCAGGCGTGCGGTATTGTCATTCACATGCAGCAGTGATGGAGCAAATGGGTTCTGTGAAGCTTCATTGCCCCCTGGAATAGCAAAGGCAAGGAAAAGGGAAGCAAAAGTCTCCTGGGTGCTGAGGACAGGAGCACCTCTTTCTGTAGCCTCCCATGCCTGCTGCTCCTTCAGAGCCAGCTGCCCTGGGTACCTGGGGCAGGCAGGTCTTCCCAGCTAAGGCAGAGCAATCGGTGCTAGTCCTCCAGACCACACTTACGCTTCCTCAGAAGGCAAAATATACCAACATCAACCCAAGCAAAAGTATCTGGCACAGATCTCTTTCACACAGGCAGACCAGAACCTGCAGGAGCAGTGCCTTCATCTCCTGAGCTCAGTGTTTCAGCCTTGAGTCTGAGGGAAAACCTGCAATATTAGCAGACAACACAGGTCGTGAGTTTATATCTCCTCAAACCCACCTGCACATCTGTTCTTTGCCCAGTTCCAGAGCTCAACCCGAAGCTTTAGGAGATCTCTCAGCTCTGAAACACCAGCAACACCCACAAGCCACCCTCTGTACAGTTTTATATCATCTTTCACAGAAAGATCTTAAACCAATTTGCTGGCATTAATTAAGCCTCATAAATTCCTGTGGGAGTTAAATAAATGTTGTTATACACACTTTATACCAGAGCTTACCTTAAGAGTTTTTCTGAGTGCTCGTTCCTGCTGACCTATGCAGGAGCTACAGTCAGTATGAATATGCTGACATGCTGAAATGCTGCTTCGTGCAGGTAAGCCTCAGTTAATTTTCCACTAAAGTAACATCTGGGAAAACATACATTTAACTATGCCCAGTGTGATTTAAATATGTTGCATACTCAAGGGCATACATGAAATAAGACATGTCAACCAGACTATTCCAGGCTTCGTAAGACAGCCAGTGTGCTTGCAAGTAAGGTAGTCTCTGGACAAAATTATAGCATTCATTTTCAATATCATGAAAACTGATCAATTCTGGTTTAGATTTTAGACACTGAGCAATGTTGGACTTTTTTTAACTTTTTAACTGACAGTTGTATGAAAGGCACTTTGATTTTCCCACTAGATCCCTTTAAAGCAGGCCATACACAGTCAGTTGAGCTGATGCTGTGCATTTTTATGGAGTTTATATAAGTTTAACCCCTGGATTAATATGCCTCTCTTCAGAGACTGGGCTGTTGGAATCCTTTACTTATTCCTCTAAAACACAGGTGATATTTTTGGCATTGCTGCAAGACAATCTGTCTACATTACTGAGCCTCCCATCCAGTCATGAAATGAAATGTTTTCTTTTTCCCTTGAACACCAAAAGAGTTGCTGAGGTTTCAGTTCTGACTACGATGAAACTCATAATTTTGTCATTGGCTTTACTAGGATCAGGACTTCCCCCAGACCAAAGGTATTCCACTGACAGTCAGTGGACCCTTGGGCATAAATGGACCACTTATAAGTCAGCATATGAAAAGCCAATCTGTCATGCATAGTTTTTAACTCTCTCTGTGGACACCCTTGAAAACCATTACAGACCCGTGTTCTGAAAAACATTGATAGCCATTTCCCGTAGACACTGAGAAAGGTAAGTTCAATAAAAAAACTGAAGTCACGTCAGCACTGCTTAGTTTGGGTCTTTATGGAGGTCTCTTGACAACAATAAAGGCCTGTTTCTTGCATACATGTCCAAACTGTGGTCCAATCTGTGGGTGTCCCAACTTGATGGACACTTTGCCTCTATGTTTAACAGCACATATGTCACTTGTGTCTTGAACAGCCCAATCTAGAGGACAGGACTAGACTTCATAACATCATCCTGGCCCAAATCTCCACCCTGTTTGTGCTAAAGCTCCAGTCTCTTTTGCTTTCTTTTGCTGCATTTGCCTTCATCTTAAAATGTCACAAGTGCATTGCACAGTTGTGGGGTCCTTAGGGATTTTGTCAGTGCTAAGATATGCAGGAAACCTCCTGCAATAGAATTACTAAGGTTTGAATGCAAACTTGCCAGCTGCTGTGGTTTTGCTTGATAAAGACGGTTTTGGGTTATTTTAGGCTTTCAGGAACATGGCAATACCAGAACTACAGGAGTAAGTCAGAAAAAAACTTCTTAGAAATCTTAATAGGAGAGAGGAACCCACAGAGCCATTTGAAAAATGCTCCTGCCATGACAGCTAAAGCCCCAAATACAGCCATCTGTCTCTTTTTTCCCTTTCCCCTTTGCTATATTTCCTCTCCCAGATGTTTCTCATCATCTAAGGTAGCAATTCAGGCATGCATGTAACTGATCCTAAGGAGTGTGCTGCATGTGATTAGCATCAAGTCACCAAAGAACAAAGAAATGCAATTAATTCCTGTTTAAATAAAAACTAGATTAGATAAGATTAAACATATAAGCAATAAGCAAACCTCAGATGGTTTGTAGACCAGAATTGGGCTGGAACAGTGTTTGGGAGTGCTAGTATAACCCAGATCCTATCCAAAGTTTCTGATACTTCCATCCAAGAAAGCTGGAAAGCACAAGGAAAGCTCTCCTGTGTGCTACTTTGCACTTCCTGCCCTCCAATACAGTTGGAAAAAAATCCCACTCTCACAGTGTATTGACTTCTGTCACCAACACCTCTGATTGTGGTCAGAACAAGAAAATATTGAGGGTAGAGTTGTCCACTTGCTAAGTAGGATTTAGTTGAAAGGACTTTTTATAGTTAAACAGATTTCAGGGTTGGTTTAATTGGTTGGTCTGTTTTGCTATAGGCTGAATTTGTTTCTAGGCTTTATGGCAGAAAAATGACCACTGCCCTGTTGTCCCATTGGTACTCATGATGTTGCATGTGCCTCCAAATGAGCATTTTGAGCAACTCACCTTCACAAAAATAACTCCCATTTGCTGATGGGGGATTTGATTGTTGGTACTCTGATTTCAACATTTTTGTCAACATCTGAAACAGAAACACTTTGACCAACTCACAGAAGTGATTGCAAATAGTAGTGAAAGACTCTTCCCTAGCAGCTTGCAGATCTTGCCTCATTTGCCACTGGGAGTGGGCTTCAGCTCATCTCACTGCAGGATCTGCACCTCTATTTTTAAAGTGAGCCTGGAACCTAAGCTTTTAAGCAAAATATCCTAAGAGTTCTTATTTCATCAGAACGAATCTTCATTACCCTTGTTGACAAATTTCTACTATTTCTACAGGTAGAACAGAATTACAGAATTAACTGTATATCAATCAGGAAAGAAATTATTAATTAAAAAAACTTATTTTAAAAGTCTTTCTGGGAAGATAGGACAGATAGGTGGATGACTGGACAGACTCTTAGGAAACTTCTTTGAAGAACTATATTTAGTGTAATACCTCCCTGAAATGAGCATCTTCTAAAGTTTTCTTTTACATCCAGTCCAATGAAAGTAAAAAGTGGGGAACAAAAACACTGTCTCTGGAAAGGGAAAAAAGAAAAAAAAATCACTCAATATCAGAATCATGAACTGTATTCAGAATTTTCCATGTAAGAATGGTCACTCCAGAGAACATATTTATAGTGAAATGACAAGCAGAGGCTGTTGCAAGCATACACATGCATCACAACATAGTCGTTTCCCACTTCCATGACTATTTTCATAGTCTTTAGTTTGAAGAAGTGAGATCAGAGATAGCCAGGGCCTCTCCTGTTGGACTGGTCCAGCTACCCTCTGGAAAGCAGCCATTCAGTCCACATCATAATTTGTTCTCAGTCTGGACTGGAGCTGCCATTAAATCAAACATGCAGGGCCAGATTCCCAGAGCCAGTGTGAAGTAAAGTAGCTCCACAGAAGGCAGCTTATGGCAGCTAAGATCTGATCGATGGTGTTAAGTATGCTGTTAAGGCTTCAGCCATCGGGCAAGAATGATTTCTCACCTGTTTCCCAAACACTTATTATTCATGGCTGGATTTCAACTCCTTTCCTCATGGTGACTAGCACCCTCCTTGAGAAGGAGCCTTACTGAGTTCTCAGGTATACATGGAAAGCTTTAAAAGGGCTCAACAGGAGGGGAGCAGGATCTTCAGTGCTAAAAAATTAAATGCGTCAGAGGTCTCAAACCCTAGCCCTTTTACAAACTAAACAAAAATCCCTCTCTTTTTAAAATATGGTTTGTCAAACATTGTGGATTTTATTTCTAATGAAATGCTAATAAGAAAGTGGAACGATAATTTATTTTGTGGTGCTGCACTCAAAGAGTGAGAATACTTAGTAGCTATGTGTTCAAGATGAATTGCTGTGAAATGCTTTTAAAATCTGTCCTGTCTTTTACCTGTTTAAATTTATACCTCCTCAGATGTTAACAGCCCTTAGGTGGCTTCTTAATGCCAAATGTAAATACAAAAACAAGAAGAAAATGTTCCTCATGCATTCATACATATCATTCCTGGCAAAAGGCCACTTCTGTCACTCAGAGCTCAGACTGTTCTTCTTTTAATTTGGCATCAATTCCATGGCTGCTGTTAATAGTATTATTTGTGTTGGAGGTAAGCCAGACAACACACTTTTCTAACCAACTTGTCCAATAAAATGGATTATTTTGTTAGTTAATCTGTCACTTCTTGAAAAGAGAAATCTTTAATGCCATTTGTACAAATATTCTTGGTTTATGTCTTACACTTTCTCGTTGCCCTGCATCAATACCAAAGCTTCTGCAAGAGCTAATTAAGTTTTGATACATTTACAGAAAAATGACTGTTCAGCCTTGATCAGAATCTTCATTTTGACACCTCTTTTTTTTTCCCCAGAGATTAAAAACAGTGCTTTTTTTCAACTCTGGGAAGATAACTTCTCTTGTCTTACCGCTACAGTCCTTTTGCCTGCACAGTGCACCAGCTTTTTCTGGGTAAAAATGGAAGAAGGCACAGTAAAATTAACATAGCAGGCTTCCCTTCCCACTGTGGAGCAGCGCCATCAGTTCACCCCTCCTTGCCCTCATCAAAACCTGAGCAAATGGCTGGCTCCAAACAAGGCACACGTGGCTGAGGAGCCCATACATGTGTAGCTTCGGTGAACTGGAACATTAAACAAGACTAAATGTTTGAACACACCCTACAGGTTTTCTTCCCTGAACTGTTTTTCCATCTTTGCACATCTATCAGTTTTCTGAGGTTTAAGAGCTCACGTCTGAGACTGTGACTGCTCTGTCTAAAGATGTTGAAAATGGCCAGCTGGTTCAGCAGTTACTGCAGATGGCCTGGCAGATGAGCAGATGAACAGGCTGGGGTACCACCTTCTTTTAAAAAGGGGCTGGAGAACACAGGGCAGAGAACAAAACATGAAAATCTTCATTACCATGTCTAATGAAAATGGTCATACACAAAAATCAGATGAGTAAAATATGTTACATTTTAAGAACGATCCTGAAAGGATTAAAAAAAAAAAAAAAAAGGAAAAAAATCCCACAGCTTACCTAAGAATTCATTGTTTCCTGGGCTGGACTGTAAATAAACAGAGACAGATACTGTGTGAAAAACACTGCATGTTCTCTGACAGTCTGGTTTTACCTTTAATACTGCTTACATCAGAAGCAGAGTAAGCAGGACTGCAAGGAGGCATTGAACATAAACTGGGTAATCCTGTTTGGCCCCAGAAACTGCACCTCCAGCAAGACAAGCGTAAGTACCTACTGCCTCCTTCCCACACAGATCCAGGTGGTTAAGTGCCTGTCTGCCGTGTATTGGGGTCTGGAATATCTTCTGAGTGGAAAGTAGGCAGCCTGATGGAGCTTAGGTTAATTAATTTTGTTTTCTTTAACTGTAACCATCTGTATGCCCACACAGTGGTTTGGCCAGCAGTCCCTGCTCCGGGGTGAGCCCACAGCCCAGGGCAGTGTGACAGGGGCTCAGCCATGTGCTGCTGGCAGGGCAGCAGCCTGCCTGGCCACTGTCCTTGGGCACACAGAGGAACTGCCAGCAGCTCCTGCTGCCCACACGTGCCTCTGGCCAGGAAGGACCGTGCAGGAGGAGAAGGTACCAATGTACAGACCTACTGTGCTTTAACAGTGCCCTCAGCAGCTGTGGCATAGTGACAGCAACGCCAAGCCCTACTCCAGAGCAGCCAAGTCAGCATCGTGCCATGCCCAGCTGATGTTCCCCCAAAAACCTCTCTGCTGGGAAACTGCTCCTCCTTTGGAACCGCAACAATCCCTCAGGGCAGGCTGTTCAACTTGGCCTGATAATTATTTAAACCAAAGGCTATTTCCTCTCATCTTTAGGAGTACAAACATTGACAATTTATATCTAACATCTCTTAACTCAGGGAATGGCTTTATATAAACATGTGTTTGGTGTCTTCTAGTTTCTTTCTCAGTCAAACCCTTTAGACAGTGTACACACACTTCATAATGATGTGAGCAACATTTTCCTACTGCCGAGTACTGGAGAAGTGCTTGGCATAGCATTTATTCCAGCCTGAGTCTCTGCATTCAAATCCCCCATGCATGGCGAGGCTAAAGCCTGGACTTTGTATTTGCTGTTCCTGATGGAATGTGCCTGCAGTCCAAAGGAGAAGGTTGTTTATGAGCACCGAGTCCTTGCACCTGGCCTCCTGCACTGCCGGCCCCATCCCAGCACAGGTCTCCAGCCTCACTGGCAGAGATCTTCTGCACTCTGAATTCCTTGGAAAGCATTCTCTGTTTAACAAAACCCAAACATTTTATTAAAGAAGCTCAAATGGAAGCTCTGCATTTTCTAATGCAAAACATTAGCCATTTGTGGCCAAACAGTGCAATCCTTACAGCACACAACATTGTGAGAAATCCCAGAGGTAACACCATGTATCCATGAGGAACACCATGGTCCCAAGCTGTGCTATGCATGGCTTTGGTCAACTGTCCATTTCCAAACAGGCTGGGGTCTCACTAGAAAACATACTTACCTGATGACTTGAAATAACAACTGACAGAGCTTCTTTTAAAGCTTTCAGGGGGACCTCTCTTTCTGAAAAAGATACAGATGCATAATAAAAACAAACCAAAAAAAGTGAGCAATTTGTTAGAATTGGAGGGTTAGCTGTTTTGTAACCTGTAAGTAGACTACAGAAACCATTCCTTTGAAAATCCTCATGCTTTCTACACAATGTTCCACTTTGTGCACAGTTATGTGCTTACACTGCAGACACCTTGAATGCCCCAGAAAGGACAAAATAGCAGCAAGAAGCAGACTGTGGCTGAACCCAAAGTCTTTGCATACACAGATAGGCATTGTAACTAGATTTGCCCAGAAACATTCCAAAGCAAGGAAAAAGTTCCCAAAATGCCTACTAGTCAGCTTTAAATATGGAAAAGTAGCTCTCAAGACAAGCCATCTGACACTACCTATTTACTGGATAGGAGTAGAGCCTGCTGTACTGGGAGAAGGTAGAAATAAGTAACCTGAAGAAAGCCCTCCAGCCTGAGTAACCTGCCCAAGAACAAGAGATGCACTCCTTGTAAGGAATGGTCCTGGAGCTTGTGTCACTTCACACAAGCTGCAGGTAGCCAAACACGCTAGGGAACTACAACACAAAACTCAAACAGCAGCTAGTGGGAGGATTTACAGCATATCTGTTTTGCTGAGTGGCTTCTAATGGGCTTTGAGGGCCTAAGAGATTGTCTCTGTCCTGAGCCTGACAACAGGCTTGTGGACAAAGGGCTGCAAGCCCCGACAGGATCACCAGCCTGACAGCAGCCTATCACTGTCATAGAAAAAAGCTTAGGAGCCACTGCTGGTGGTAACAGACACACATAGATTTTGAAATTAATGCCTTGGAAACAGGCAGGTCCTTCCTGATCAGGGTATTCTCAAGGATACACAAATACCAAGTTTTAGCTGTTTTGTCCAATCCCAGAAGTCTGTATCTGTCACAACAGTACCTCAGCACAGAAGTGGGATTGACTCTAATTGGTGTACTAGAACTTTTTCTCAAGCCTAAAAAAATCAAACACAGGTGTTGCATCATAACAAGCATTAGCTTTGCCATTTTCACCCTGCCAGCTGCTCCCTCACTTTTGCTATTTTATCTGCACTGACCAAGACCCCACAGCGAGGCTCCTGGGCACCACTTCCCACCTCAGCCCTGCTGAGTGGCATCCTCACATCCTCCCTCCATCCAGGACCTGCTGGCTGCACTCTGACAGGTCAGTGAGAGGTGCCCTGGCAGCCTTGCTTTAAGTCCTATTTCTGCCCTCTTCCTCCCAGCTGCTTCACAGATGCTGGAGCCTTAACCCTTTCCCTGCCTTGCAGAGCTTTCAGCCCTAATAACGACAGAGGGACATCTATCTGTGCTGTGTGTTATAAAACCCCTTTGGGTTTTATCGACCCACAGGCCCAGTTCTACACTCCCTGGATTTCTTGTGTACCCAAATGAGCGTATGGGACAGCCTGATTCATACAAATCTGATACCTGGGGGAGGAGTATGGTGTAAATGATGCACTTCTGAATTTAATACTCAACAGAAATACATTCCAAGGGAAATCTGCTGAGCTTCTCAGGCAAGGTCAGCTGTAGCAAGTAATGCCACACCCAAGGGTGAGCACTGCTGGTGCACGGTTTGTCTTATATTTAAGAAAAGCCTTAAAAATCACTCCTAAACAGGCAGAGGTTTATACAGTCATCTAGGCATGGCTGCAGCAAAGCTGTGTCAGACATACAGATGAATCCATCTCGCTCTCTGAAGACTGCTGTGGTCAGTTTCAGTATCCTGCCTGATGCAGTGGTTCCTGCAACCCTTCTGATGTTTATACTTAGAAGCATGAAGTGCTGCAAGCAGAAATAAATGGAAATGCTCCAGGTTCTGAGTCTTTCTCCAACCTTTGAGACCACTAAGATAAAGTAAGTTAAAATAAATGAAAAAATAAAACAAAATAAAAATAATATAAAATAAATTTTAGGTGAACATTCCACAACTAAGTTCAACAGAAAGGCACACACTGCACAGTGTTCCAGCTTGGAGGTCTCTACCCTCATATAATACTAAATATCTTCAGCATTAAGTATTTCTAATTTATTATCATTCGCAAGCATCTGGACAACCTGGCAACTGTGGCAGGGTTGGGGTTTGAATCACAGGCTAATAAAATCTGTAGTGAAACCTGTAAACCAAACACATGAAGTCAGATGGGGGCATTATTTAATGTGTGTCACTGATGTGTTAGCTTCAATCCGAGCTGGCCACACTGTGAAGGTGCAGAGATGAAGCAGCTGGGGTCTGGCAAGCCACTTTCAAAGGAGCTTCCTGAGAGATGTTTAGAGAGACACGTATGTAGTGCTGCACCAAGGGAGGTGTCAGCAAGCCACCGCAGTGCAACACATTTCCAGCCTTCATACTCTCTCTCCAAGGACACACCTCCTTCTGCCTCAGGATCTTGGCTTTCACTTGGCTGTGGAGGGGTCCAACAGTTTTGCTTCTCTGATGTTCTGCCCTGGCTTCGGCATTTTTGCATTTATGTTGCTCTTCCAGTGAATTTCAAAAAATAACCCTGAGCTGCATTTGGCAGTCCGGCATGGGGCAGGTGTTCATAGTGAGAAAATTGTTTTCCAAAGCAAGCCGAACTCTTAACTTTTGACATGGGATACGGTTTTGCAAGTCTGGACTAGAAAAGACTAAGCACATACCTGAACCATCAGTATCATATGTTGCTTTGACCTAAAACAGTCAGAAGCCTATCCTCTCTCTGCATGGGCAACAGAATTTTTATGAAACACCCTGACACCTCTTGGTTTCTAAACTTAGGTGTTTTTCATACTAGCTACCTCCTGCCAACAGTCATTAAAAGTCCTTGCCCAGTCCCTGGTTGTCCACAGCACTGCCTAAGTCCCTCTGCTCATGTGTTGGCAGTTGTGACAGCTCAGTGCTGCTCAACAGGGAAGAACTCCCTTCACCTTATGGTCTGTTCACAGGAAATAAACTTACACCCTCCTTTTCCTTGAAGACCACAATGAAAAGAAAAATAGGAAAAGAAAAAGAAAGAAAGAAAAGAAACGAAAGAACGAAAGAAAGAAAGAAAGAAAGAAAGAGCACCTAAATTTTATTTTAATGAGTTTCCACAAATATGTCTCAAAAGGCTGATTTTTACCTTCCTTTCAAACCTCTTCTTCCTTCCTTCCTTCCTTCCTTCCTTCCTTCCTTCCTTCCTTCCTTCCCTTAGCTTTTATTCTTTCATTTTTCTCCTCCACTTCTCATCCCTACATAATTTTTTCCTCTACTGTCTTGTCTTGAAAACCAGCAGAAGAGAGAATATGCAAGAGACAAAAAAATACAAAAGAAAAGTACAACTTTACCAAGTTGAAGGAAAGGGTGGTGCAAATCCCAAACTGCTTTCTTAGTGTTTTTGAAAACTGGCATTTGAAAAAAAAAAATTAAAGGTCTTTCCTGTTTTAAATAATCTGTATCTATTTTAGCTATTTTCTACATCTATTGAAAATATGCTCTTTTGGTAGAAGATGATTAGTTCAAACTCAGACTGAGAAGCTTGTAAGGCATCTCCCTCTTCTTACAAAGGTTTAAAGACAATAGATCAGGATAAGTTGTGACACTAACAAATTGTCTGCAATTTAGTTAGGAAAGATTTTTGTTTAGTGGTTTGATAATTTTTAAGGGCTCTGGTACAAGATTGACCTGATTGGTGGGCAAATCAGAGAGGTTGGGCCCTGGGCACCAGAGTATTCCTTTCAGCTTGATAAACTAATAAAACGGTGAAGTTCACTTTATATACACAGGGTGAGGGTGGCATTGGATATTTCACCCATATAGGCACAAAAGAACTAACTCAGTTCTGTACAGACAGATATGAAATATTTTCCGTACTGATTTTTAATACTTATAAGGTGACTCCTATTCTAAAACTTGCTAAAGAAGATTTTTAAAGAACAAGAAAAAAAAAAAAAAAAGGCATATTTTTCAGTTGTTTTAGAAGGAAACTTCATGTTTCTTGACTTTCCCGTGGAATTAATTTGAGGCTTCTGGTTTCCAGACAGCAGTGTGAGCACATAGCCAAGTTCTCCAAGCTTTGCCCAACATCTCATGAGCAAAACGTCATGAATTGCCCCAGCAGAGCAAAAGCCGGTGCAGTAAATGTTGCTCTTCTCTCAACCCCAGCAAGCATGAAAGGTCGCTCAAGTGAAGATCACCAAATTGTTTTGCCAGTGTTGTGCCTCAGTCACATGAGCTTTCAGGGTTAAACAAGGCATGGAAAGGGAAATTTGCAAGTATTTTTTTCACCATTTTGGTACCTGGGTGAGGCCTATTGGCTGTTTAAGGCAGAAATACAATAACCTAGAAACTGTGGGACTGCGAGGAAGAAAAGCTTTCCTGGCACATAGATAGCAAAAGTGAGAGAGAGAGAGGATGAACTGCAAGGAGAAAAATATACCATGAAGAGGCACGACCGAAAATATAAATGTTAATGAGTCAGGACATAAAGTAACTAGCTTTCATTTAAACCTATAGCTTAAAAAAAAGAGGCTATAATCTGATGGAGATGTCATCATTTCAGTGGAAGTGTAAAACCAGAATCAGAATTACTAAACGTTTGCTGGCCCTTTCTACATACATTCCGGCCTCAGGGATCTTTATCCAGGCATGCTGGTCGAACTCCAGTTTAGGTCTCTATATGGTACTTTCCTACAATATGCCACTTTCCTACAATTCATCCCATCACTTAACTTAAAGCACTTGTTCCTAAAAATATTGTTATGTAGCCACTGTGGCAGCAGACAACCACGAATCAGTATCAAATGATAAGCAATAAACCTGCTGTACACTCTGACCCTGTACGTATCTCTCTCAGTAGGGACCCTTCCAGACATCTACATGCATACAAATTATTTTGGATTATCAAAGGTGCCATCTCAAGCACAATACCCCCCTGTGTGTGCATCTGCACTTAGAGTCATTCATTTACACACAGATATAGTAAGATGCCATGAATGACCAGCATAAAAAGAGCTACCCAGTTCCTGCCATCACAGCCCTGATCAAGGTAAGGCTAAAGCTGAGGAAGGAGACAAAGTGTAAAAAGAAGATACTAGGAGGAAAGACACCTCACTTTGCCTTGCATAGGGCTGAAGCTGAAATGGCCTTGAATAGTTAATACCCAGTAGTTCAAGTTGATTTGTTCTGCCTGTGAGTTTTGATTTGGAAATACAGCAAGCCTGAGGAAAAGGATATGAAATGACCTGTAGTTGGGACTTATATTTTTCCTTCCCCAGTGGATGTCCCTGCATACCTGCCTGCAGCATAATAGTGCAATAAATTGAGTGCATATCTATATCCACAAAGGGTCAAACTCTGCTCAGAATTACACCCGTGTAAATCCTCAGTAACTCCACTGGCCTCACCGGAGTTATTTGGCACAGATTTACACTTGTGTAACTGAGAGCTGGTTTTAAGCTCCAGTATGAAAAGTGTTTCACCTTTCGGGGTAAAAAAATGCTACTAATGTCAATTGTTGTTACATTTAAAATAACCAGAAGGAATTTCACCTGGATGGGATCCATCCACAATCCATGACATTTGCATGAACCTTTTCCCCTTATTTCTGGTGTGCATGGATACATGTCAAATTTTAATTCACAGTGTATCCATGCCTTTTGTTTTGGAGCGACTATTATTCCTTAGATCAATCATCAGGAAAAGGTGTCTATATTGATAACACATTTGCCTCTGAGATGCTACAGGATGTTCCAAGTCAGATTTCCTTTGAAGCCAGGCACCACTTTTATTACCAGAGCATGAAAAATAGCTCACATTCATGGCATCAAAATGCAGCCAGCACACAATGCTGAGGGCTAAAATGAGACTCCAGTTACATCACGTAAACCCAGAGGAGTTGTAGGCACTTCTGCTCCCATCCCTGGGGTGCAGCTGCCCTGCTCCAGCACAGGTCCTGTGCCCCTGGGGCTGCCCTGCTGCCCAGAGGCAGCACACGACCCACAGCAGTGTCACCCTTTGGGCACAGGGCAGGTGCCCACGCTCTGACCCATGGACACACAGCTAAGGAGGGTGTGAGGATCGAAAAGCATGAGCTGTCATTTGTGACCTCCTGCATTCATCGATCCCAAACTGAGCTGAATTCCTTTAAAATATCTGAGCCATCAGTGATGATGTCAGAAGGGTTCCGGCTCTAGGGATTCAAGGACTAATTTCCCTGAGGTCTCCCCACCTCATTCTGGCTCCATGCTGGAGGTACAGAGGGAATGATTTGACGCTCCTTCCTGCCAAACAGCTAAATTTCATTAAGGTACAACAGAAAGGTATGTGAGTTTGCTTTGTAACCCTATTAGAGTTTACAGACCAGTTAGTTAGAAATACAAACTTTGTTCTTTGAATAACCTCAGCTTGAACTGAGTCCTGGAAGGACTATCTTTGAGTTAAGGTAATACAAAGCAATAAAGCTTCCTGAGAACAGAAGACTGCCAAAATTTAAGTGGTATATTTTATGATCTGGATTATTGTCCATTGGGGAACTCAGATGAAAACACAGACTCATTTCATTTAGTTCTCTACTTGTGATTTGAACCAGGATCCAAATTTCCAATAAAAATACTCGAAGAGCAAAGCTAGTGCTTTATCCACTGCATACCAAGGCTTGCTGGCCCTTTCCTAAAAAATCACAGTAATCCAAGGTCAAATAATACATGTGCAATGACTTGAATACTCCACAGAATTTCAGCTTCCACCATTTCTTCTCTTTAAGTAGTGCAAACCACGTACAAGATGATGTACAGTGGGGTACCTCAGACGTGATAGAAACAATTATGCAAATCATCTGCAAAAATATTAACAAGAAGAAAAACATCTCTATAGAAAGGCAGCATTTCTACAAATGATTTTGTGCAATAAATCTTCTCTATTTCTTGGGCTCATCCTGAGAAGCAGTTGGTACCATGACCGTATTCCATTCTGTCAGATGAGGCACAAAAGTACATGTGCAAAGATATGTACCAAGCATATCTGTGTCTGTGTCTTGGGAAGATAGCCATATTAACAAATGATCAAAAGAATGTTTATTGTTTTCTCCTCAAGGGAATGGTTTCTGTGAGCAGCATGGGAACAACAAAAAAAATCTCTAAATAAATCTCTAAACAAAATTGACTACAAGCAGCTACATTCTCTCATGCAAGATGACAAATGGTCTGACTTTTCTGAAAGGTCATTAGTCAAACTCAATTTTAAAATATTCAATTCAGGGGAAAAAATCTCTAGATGAAAGCCAAAGCTCTACAGAGAACTAAAGAAAAAAAAAACCACCCAAACCAAAAAAACTCTACCAACATGGTTTTTCTTACTTATCCCTGTTAAAAAACCTAAACTGTAGGCTATATTCAAGTCAGGAGAAGAAAAATAACTATTTTTTACTCTGAAACGTCAAATGAATTTAAGTCTGTCTTTACACTTAGACAACACTGAAATGCAGCAGAACACATACATTGTTCTAAAGGATAACCAGAGGCAGCTTGAAATAGAGAAATACTCAGCAATACAGTGCAGAAAATCCACAGAACAGAGCAGCAGCAGTTTCTTGTTTTGATACAGCACCCTACAATGCAAGAGGGAGAAGAATTGGCTCTCCCATAAATTTTTTTTCATATCTACCAACATGTTAGTGACTTGAAATGGTGTCAGCTTAGGTCCTGAACTGCTTTTATGGTCATTCTCCATTAATGGCAATGGGTAAAAAAATGTTGTGTTCATACACTGAGAAAGCAAAATGTTTTAAAAAATGCTCTCATTCCATTTCAGGCAGAAGATAACTCCATCTCTTCTTCTTTGCATGCTTGCAAGTAATGTGTTGGAATACTGCTCCGGACACTCCCAGAGTTACAGTATCTCAGATTCAGAGTCCTGTTTCAGGACATCCTCAGTGATTTGTGTCAAGTGGAATTGCCTGCACAGAAGAAACCAGGAAATACTCTTTTCCCCGATACTTGAGTTATGGGACCCCACACCTCTCTAAAGCGCCAGAAAAGCCCTCTGGATTACTCAGTGCTCTGGATTTCCCTCCCTCTCATGTTTTGCCCTGAAATTCTGGTCTGAATCTGAAGTCTGTCTGTGACAGCTGTGCCAAAACAGGGACATATTTGCAAATCATCACTGCCTGTCCCAAAATGCACTCTACTTTGTCAAAAAAATACAAGACTTCCTGTGTCTGATATTTGTTACCCAGCAGTTACTGTTTTCCTGCCATGATTGGAAAACTGGCCCCTGAGAAACAGTGATAAATACACAGTAAAAAAAATAATGTGCTAGTGAAGGTTTTAACTAAACATAATTTGTGCATCAATGTTAAATTAATGGACTCTATATCCCACAGAGCAAATGCCCTGAGATCTGCATCAACAATTGGTTTGGTGTCAAAAAATGAGAAGAATTTGATTCAGCAATATCAGAATTCTCACAGCATTTTTCCTAAAGGTGTCTGTAATCTGCTCTTCAGCTAATACTCCTGACTACCTGCATAGCTCCAACAGACTGGGAATGTAAAAGGGCCTTAAGTCTGAGCATTTGGATTGCCCCTCATCTTTGAATCATGCTCACTATCACACTCACTACTGCACCTGGATTAATAAGAATTAAATTAGTCCATTCTACCAAAAATCAAAGGAGATTATTTTGCATGGGATATAGGAGTCATGAAGTGAAAAAAATCCACTTGCACATTTTAAATATGAGCTGCATTATCTAAATGTGACTGCTTTTTGTCAAGATTCTTGGCCACTGGCTCTGCATGAATACAGAAAATAATTATTGATATTTTTTACTTATCATTCTCCCATCTCTGTTACTTAAGGAAGGAGGCAAAGCCATGCTATGTGGCCAATCACAAGCAATAAATAAAGAAGAGTTAATGAGAAAACCTCTTGTCTGAAAATTATTGATCCAATTTCTATGGCAAAAACTTTTAAATATTGAATACAGCCATGGCTAATAGGACTGGTTGCCTCATGGAGGATTCTCTCAAGCTGCACAGTTTTATTAATGTATGTATGACTAACAATTTCTCTATAAAAATATATTAAAACTGCCAGATTTATAAAAGTCAGACAAATCCTCCTTTTTTCTGTTCACAAACTCTCTAAATCCCTTTGCGGAAGATCCCAGACCTCAGCTGCATTCCTCAAGGATTTACAGGGCACCAGAGGAACAGCAATCTGCTCCAAATGAATATGTGCATTCAAAAGTGTATGGAGGCTCTTCCAGCTTTTCACGTGCTTCACTCAGATTAATCTTCCTGAAGGCACTGGACGTATTTGCAAGGACAATTTCAATCACTGTTCCACTCTGCCCCTTCACAGCACTTCCATTGTGTCTTGTTGATGGAAATAACTGCCCTGCAACTAGAGGTGAAAGGAAGAGTAGCTGAAATATTGGAGACAACCCACAAAATCGGGGAAAAAACCCTAGACGTACTTAAAAAAATTTACTCCTCCTGCAATATGAGTTGGGGCTGTGGATCAGATTCTGATCTCAGTTACTGTGGTCTTATCTGAAGTACCAGCACTGATTTTGGCAGAACCTCCCTGGATTTAAGGCCCAACCCAAAGATTGCCACTGATTTGTGCTGACTGTGAAATAGATGGTTATTCCAGCATAAGAGTTTATCCTAGAAAAAGTTAACAATTCTTTTATCCACACTGCATTAGGAAATGCTTTGTACTGACATGCATAGCACTTTACAAGGTTTACTGTTTTCCCTTTTCTGCTTGTTTGACCCATGTTTATGTCCTTCTCCAATTCTAATTATAAATACAGATAAGCAATATTTATTCACCCTGTCTGCTATGTTCGCTTCATTTGCTGTAATATTTGTAAGATATAAACAAAAAGAAAAATGCTACATGAAAAGCAAGAAAAAATGCTACAGCACAAAGGCTGCAGTACAGAATGAACACTGGAAAAAAATTCTTTTTCTTTCTTCTTTTCATTCCACCCTGTTTTTTATCTGGGATAAGTTATTCTTCATATTGCATGCCATGGTTTTTTTATTTTCTGGTCAGGAATGAAAATATCTTCAGATGTGGATGCTGAGGGAAAAAAATATGGTTAATATGTTGTCAAGATTTGCCATGCTAAGTAAAAATGACAGTGTTGTTGTACACAAAATTTTAGTTGAATATTTACATAGATACTAGGATAAGCTGGTTCCACCTGTTTTTCTAACATCTCAGTATGAATTAGATTAGCAGGACATGATTTATTTGGGTCAATAGGAAAAGATCTTCCCAGCTGTCCTGGAGATTTGAAAAAAAAAAAAAAAAAAGGGCACTGCTGTATTTTGCACTACAGGTTCTAAAGAAATCTCTGCACTCTTGTGGAACAATGTTTTAAAAAGGAAAATGCTGCAAGAATCTTTCTTGCTCTTCCCTCTTCTGTCTCTCTAGGTAGAGGCCTTGTGAGTTGTCTCCAGTAGCATTTACAGCCAGAAGATAAGATGATCAAATATTCTTTTTGAGGAAAAATTTGACAAGCACAAAGGAAAAAGAACATAGGTCAGGTTTTTCCTTTAAAAAAATAAGGAAATAAATAATAATAATTTTAAAAACCCAAACAAACAATAAAATGCAGCAGCTGTTTCCTTTCAAAAAAATTTTTGTTTCTCACACAAATGTTTTGGCTTGACGGAGTTTCTCTTCCCTTTCTTGACAAAAATGTTGAAACTTTTCCAAAAGAAGGAGGTTTTCAGAGATGATGTCAAAACCAAGTTTCCTGGTGAAAACAAGTTTTACGAAAATGTCAGTGAGGTGTTAGGCAGAGCGAGTGGGGAGGAAGGGTGAGGAAGCCAGCAGCAGTGGGTGCGTGTGTTTTTCTGGAAGGGCAGCGCAGGACGTGGCAGGGGCAGGATGTGCTGCTCAGACCTTCGCACACACTGACTGCACATCAGCTGCTCCAGATGCGCTCTCCCTGCACCTCCCACCGCCCCTGCTAATGGTGGGATTTCAGCCTGAGAGGAGTCTTTCGAGGACTGGCTGTGAGCTCTTGACTTGGCAAGAGGTTTGCAAGAGCTTAAGGTGGCTTTTGGAGCAATCCATCATGGAGTATTAGCAGCAGAGCACTAGATGTCAACACAGGAAAACTATGTCGTGTTGGTGCTAGAGGAGGATCAGACAGTGTGGAAGACACGGTGAACACAGCACCAGTGATGAACAGGAATATACAGACCAGGAATCACAGAGTGAGGAGATATGGGGAGGGCACAGATACTTCCACACTGTTTTACCATATACCCTGCATTAGGTGATATTTGGGATGGGGCAGGGAGCAGAAGAGCTCGCTCCTTCAATTCTTTCATGTGCCAGAGCTCAGACACGTAAGTATGGCAAACATTATGCTTCTGAATGATCAAATAAATAAATAAATAGAAAATTTCTTGCATGGTTTGGCCAGGCAGAGATTGGACTCCCCCCAACCAAAACAGACCTCCCTCTCCCCACAAAATATCTGGAAAATGAAGCACTTTTAAAGCCCCACATACTGAGTATACCTTTCTTATGTTACAGGCTGCTGCCTTTTTTCCACCCAACACATGGTAAGGATTATATTTAAATAAAGATTTAACACTCATAAATGGTTTCTTTTAATATTGCTGTAAAGTAATGGATCTTTTATGGGCAAATTTAAATGTCATTCCCCAATGTACAGCTGCACCAAACAGTTTTATGCAGCCATAACCAAGGAGGCACGTTGACCAACAGTGCCTGTGGGCAGAGTGTGGATTTTATTAGCCAATATGAGCAGATGACCCATGAGCAGAGTCAGTTTTTGCATCTTGTAAAGTCAGCCACTGAAAAGGTACCACCACATGCAGACAGTGAGCAGCTTCCAGCCCAGAACAGCAGAGCACAGCCTCCTGTCTTGGACAGCAGCAGAGCCTTTTCAGCTTGTAAAGGTTTTTCCCAACACCACTACCTGTTCAGGCTTCATCTCTCTTGGCAGGGGTGTGGCTGGGCTGGCTTTGCACACACTGCTGAAAAGCTGGTGTCAAACCCTCTGTTTTCTGATCATCACCTCTCTGAGTATCTGCCCAGCTGAGCCAGTGTCACATTCCTTGTGGTCCCAGGCAGAAAGTCAGATTTTTTCCCTCCCATCCTCATACAAGAGGGCTTGCACTGCTGCCTAATGCAGCCTTCAGCAGCTGGCACATGCAACAGGACACAAGGCTGTTTCAGATTAATACTAAGAGCCGCGTTCCCAGCCCAAAGTATTACATGGCCCAGATATTCACAGCTCTTTCCAGCCTCACAAGATGAAGCATTTGGTGACTTTTCAGAACTCAACATGGACTTTTTTTCCAGAAACTTGTTGCCCGAATGGGTGATGACTGCCCGGTTTAAAAACATTCTTGACTTTTTAAAAGAGACAGGATTATTTTTCTGCCTCATTTTTGCAACAGTGTATTCCTTGCAGAGGTGAAGCAACTGTTGCTCTAGATATAACTATTCATGGAAAATTACAGACAAGACTGGAATGGGCCTAATTGTCTTAAAACAATGGTCACTCCCCTTGCAAAATGTTATGTCATGTTTCTGCTGCCAGAAGATCTCAGCCCAGAGACATCTAAGTAATTATTTATGCATTTTCCTGACCTTATTTCCTTCCTCTTTTTTAAAAGAATCATAGTTTTTGATGTTTAGAATAAGTAAAATAGTTAACAAAATATCTCATAATAAAAGCATCATACCCACCCCTAGCCCCTGGAGATTCTCCCATGATCTCTACATTCCACAATAGGCAAGCTCCTACCAAAAAAAAAAACCCTGGCAGATCAAGCCTCCCAGTGGAATGAGAGATCAGAAAATGTTATCCAAACCCCACTGCAGTGCAGCCACTTGATAGGGCTCATTGCCATCCATGCAGCATATGAGAAGAAACCTGTTATTTATTTCAGCTTCTCACCAGCCAACTAAAAAGCCTCCCAAATTGCTTTTGGGTCTTGATTCAGCAAATCATCTCAGCACATTTCAGAAAAGATGTGACCATGAAATATTTTGGCCTCATCAAAGATGCGCACTCACGTTGTTTGTTGTGCGCGCCAGCATGGGAGATGGCCAGGCAGAAATTTCCAGAGATACCTGTCTAGGGACTACATTTTCAAGGGCATTTCTGGGCCAAGCAGAGAGACCAAATGAGCAGCAGCACTGTTCGACTCGCCTTTAGTGAACATTGGTTCACTAAATAAATCTCAGATATTTATATATAGTTTTTACTCCTCAAAAAGACAGACAGGAAAAGCAGCACAACCCACTGCAGAGCACCAAAATTCAAGTCAGACTCTCTTCTCCTGCCTTTTGTCTCACAGAGAAATGGAGCTGCCCAAAGATCTCGACATAGGGATTTACTCCAGAGAATGTTCTTTTTCTTTGTTGGGTTTTTCTATTGCTATTTTTTGGGGTTGGTTTTTTTTCCCCCTCTTGGACACATCAGCACATTCTTGGTTTGGTGATTAGTTTTATTTTGAATCTTGCTTTTGGTTTGGTGTAGGTTTAGATATTTTCTTCACACTTTGCAAAGACTTTGAACACAAGAACAGCATCTCGTTCAATTTTAAAGCTGTGGTTTCCTTCCCCTTTTTAACTGCAAATCATGCTGTGATTTACAGTGAGATATATTCAGAAAACTGAGCCAAGGCTTTTATAACTGGATGCTTCTAAAACCCTGTTTAAATCTTCTGCAGGGAAATGCTGGGGCAGTGAGGGTTTCTTAAAATTATTATTTATTTAAGAGACTGAGGAGAAACCCAGGAGCTTAACTTTGTGCCCTGGTGTTGGAAATCTTAGCCTAGATTTACATTTTAATTCATCTGTCAGCACAAGCTCTGGGTAATGCAGAATTTCACTTTTTCTTTCCCTCCCACCTGCTCATGAAACCTCAACTAGCAATTCCACCTCCTTTTCATTAGGAGCCTGGCACTTCTCAAAGGACTCAAGCTGCATGGAACTGTCCCCGTGAAAGCTGAAACCCGGAGAAAATGCCTGGGCTTTCAGATTTCATTGCAGAGCCAAAAATTCGAGTTCATTTTGCCACAATTCAGCATGTTTCAGGAGCCAAGGCAAAGCTTTTTGTGAAACCGTACTCAGTTTAAAATGAACGTGGATGGAGGTGGTAACAGGGAGTAGGCACAAGCAACTCTAGTTACCTGGGTAGTCTCAAAGTTTAGCATAAAAATGCAGAGAGCTCTAATATAGCTGAACTGTAAACTCCAAAATGTTTTATGTATGAGCATTTTGAACTGCACCTGAAAAATAAGTGGAAGCAAAGCCAAATGTTGAACTGTGATAAATATTTTCAAGGAAAAAGGCCGTTGCCTTCTGTCCTGGTTAGATATATTTTTAGCCTTCATTCAAATTGAGCATCTCTGCTTTACCTCTGTTGGAGTGGAAAAAGCTATTGGACATGTGAGAATGCAGTGGAAATCATCTGTATGAAGTGCCAGAGATCAACTCATAAAACCTTCTCAAAATAAAATAAACTCAATATCTCCTTTAGCTCTGGCACCACAATTGCTGCCTAAGCCCCAGGAAATTCTAGCTCCCTTCATCAAGGGGTTAAAAGCCACCATGCTGGGAATAATACATGTTCTGCTCTTTCCTTTTAATACTCCCTGATGGTTAATGACATCCAGTTCCATCTGGATAACAAGCACCATAAACAAACATATCCACCAAAGAATGTTGCCCAGATAATTGCCTTTGGTGAAAATCAATTTCATGATATTCACATTGCAGGCCTTTTTAAGCCAGTCACTCATTTCTGGAGATTTAGCCTTCAGTGGTTTGAAGACAAGTATATATAAATGCACTTGCTAATGCAACATTTCTGCTACAGTGTCACTGGTGTTCTTCACCTTCCTTCCACAGTTTCAAGGGATGCAAATCCTTTCCATGCATTGGGAGGCTGGCCACATTCAGAGGCCTTTCACAATAATGTGATCTTGAGAGTTTTGGGTAACAACCCACCCATCACTGATGGCACACAAGGACAGAAAATGGTGGACTGGAGGATGGGGGGACAGCTGGGACAGATCTGAGCTCCACAAACCTTCATTTCCGCCCCAACCCTCTCCATGGCAGCTGAAAAACTCAAAAGCTGGGGTCTCTGAAGTATGTAAGTTAGTGTGACGTTAATTCTCAGTCAGCCCATGGGCTGATTTTTTGCATTTTCTTTGATGGAGTCTAAACAAGTAAATATTTCCACATATTTTGAGTGTTTCCCCTTGAACAAAATACAAATGCACACAAAAACTATCCTTAAACTGAATCCATCCTTTGTCCTTGTTTTCCATCTTCTGTTTCCCTTGTACTTTTTTTCTCTTAGCTTTGATATTTTCCTGTCCTATTCATACCAACATGGACTGAAGGACTCACAGGCCAAAAGCTTTTTTTCTGAGCAAGGATTCAAACATCACCCTGGACCTCCTGCTCACAGGTCATTTTTTGTGGGTCTCGTTTCTCTGCAGGAACAGCTAATGTGTATTTTGTGAATGGACTGCTCTTCTTTTTCTTACTTTACTAAGGTTTGCATGCTTTTTGTGGTATCCTGGTGTTGAAAACCCTTTATGCTAGATCACATGTTGATACTGAAAAGTACCTACCCTGTGTCTTCAGGTTGTATCCTATATTCCTGTTTGGTTACATCCAAGCCCCAAATAAGATTTATGCTAAGACCAAGAAAAACAGTATTCCAGAAGAACCAGCTACCTTACTTCTAAAATAGCCATCAGAGGCTGTCTGATTCTAGAAGTACTCTTTTTTCATATTGGAGAAAAAAGTCTCTGTGAATACAGTAATACAAAATATCAGGAAAATACTGTCGTTTTCTATATATTTATACCTCTCATTACAAGTAAATTTTTATCCAGATTGTGATCACAGCCTGTAATTTCATCAAAGAGAACCAAATCTTCAGTTATGTAGCAGGACTCCCTTGGTTATCTCTGCACCATGTGTTCTCTGCTCCCAATGACCAAGTTCCCAGACTGTCCCATGTGACAGCACAGTGCCAAGAGACCCCTGGACTTCCCTGCCCATTCCTATAATGCCCTGTGGGCTTGGTAGCAGCAACACTATCCATGCAGAAGACCCAAAAATAAATAACGCTCACAGATCAAGCTGAGTAGCAAGTTTGCATTAGTCAGTGACCAAAAACAATAGCCAAAAGGAAAAACTATTAAAACCAGATGAATTTTTGCTTTTCAGGCCACTGGCTACAGAATGGCTTTTTCCCTTCCCATTATCTCCTAGAGCTAGGTGTAGGTGAGGAGGAACTGCTAGATGGATCTCATTGTGAGGATGTTGAGGGAAGAGTGTGAAAAAACAGGGTTTCAGCACACTGCTAAAAGGAAAGCAGTGAGAGAAAGGCCACTGACTGTCCATAATGTGCTGGAGACATTTTGAAGGATGTTAGATTGAGACCAATATCACCAGTGCATAGATGAAGGCCCTGGGCAAGCACCTGGTTGATTTTCACCATGATTTAAATTATCCAAGCCCTCTTTTCTCCCAACATCCATTCCTGCTCAGAAGTCTCATATAAGGACTTGATTTCTCTTCTCTAGCAAAGGGCAAATTTTTTGTGCCCATATAGACCATGGCCTCAGAAACGAGGCAGGACTGGAAGAGAACTTCAGGGTATATGAGCAGACAGTGCAAAGAGTTAGCAAATGCCAGGCAGCATCAGAGCTCTGTCTCTGGCTTTGGCTCTCTTTGAAACACCTGGACATCTGCAATAATGTCCACTGCAAAGCAAATCAACTCCTGCAAAAACCCACAGGGCTGAGGAGGAATTGAGAATTCCTAAAAGTTTGAGGAGGGATTTCTTTTTTGGAAAGATGTGTTGCACCAGGTGAATCGCCTTATCCTATCTTGCACTGGCTCAAAGTTGAAGAAGGAAACTGGGAGCCAGAAGAATAACAAACTGCTTGTTTGTTTCTATATCTGCTCCTCCAGTTAAAATATCTTTCCAACAATTTAGTTCACAACCCTTGTGGAGCCACCACTGAGTCAGGCTGTGAGGTAGGGACAAAGACCGGACTCAATTGGACAGGGTAGAGAAAATGCTCAAGGAAGAAATAGCAGAGCAGGACACAGAGAGCAGAGGTGTCCGTGTGCTCTGGGGTTATGCATTTGAGTGGGGGGATATCCACTTATTCACTTCCAAACTCTCAGGTATACCATTTTGAGCAGTATGACAGAGAGGCATGAGGAGCTACACTGACATGGCAGCGCTTCTTCTGGACCTGGGAAGCTATTTGAAAACCTGACCATGATGATCTGTACATGGTTCACATTCAGTTTTGAGTGTCATTTGGGAAGAAAACAGTCTTCTTGCTCTTCAGCAATGAATTTGTCTCAAGATCCCCATATGCTGAGCACTTCTCAGTGGGCTGGTTCAGAAGGCTGTGGCAGAATGTCAGCGTGCCACAGCTCTGCCAGTGTGCAACTTACTACAGAGGACCACTGTAACACGCTCACAGATCAGTGAGGCCTTTGAGGGTCTGGCTGAGGTCCAGCTGCTTGCTCTGTCCACCCTGGACTCTCACAGAAGATCTCTTGGACCACAGTGAAGCCCCAGCCTAGACTGTGGGTCAGGCAGGTGAACAGCAGAGTTTAACAGAGATTCCAAGTCACACTAGGCAGAACAGAAAAAAATGGAATAACCAAGGGCTGGGACAACATAGAAGCATTTTTTGGGTGTTGAGAAACACCCACTTAAGATATTACAGAGCAAGACATCTCTCACCTTAACAAGCCTTCGTCTAAATACCTCTTGAAGGGGCTGCATCTGGTGGATAGATGGTACCAGTTCACCAAGCAATAGTGCAAGAAGGAGGAAATGGAAGATAATGGCCACGGGTACTGGGGCATCTCTTCCCAAAATTGTTGCAGGAACTCTGGCAGCTGACAAAATGTCTTAGTTTTCCAGTGTCCTTTAAAAGATCTCCATGAAGCACATAGTGTGTTAGTCTGTTTATCCATACTGGCAAGATGAGACACTGATCTTACCCTGCTAGAATGTATAGAAAACCAATATCCTGTGGTAAAGCTTCAGCCTTATGCTTCTTTTTTAATATAAGCTGTCATTACTGAACCACAGTGTTACCCAGATCTGTTTTACATGAGTCCTTGGCAAGACAATGTCAGCTGTACTTAATAAACAAGGTCTGCATTTATCGATTCAATGATATTGTAAAGGGTAAAGTGTCATCTGGTGTTACTAGAACATCAAACCTGCACATCAGATGGGAGACAACCATCCGTTGCTGGAGGGCTGCATTACCAGCTAACCCAGAAGGAAAAACAGCATGTGAAATTTCCACGGAAAACCCAGCTCCCAACTTTTGAGTAAGAAATTGATTTCCTCTGTGACCAATCTTCCAGCCCCCAAGCTGGAATGACATCATGAGCTTATGCTTCCTTCATGACAGCATCTAGTGTAGACTGGTAGTCCAATTCTGTCTTGGCCACAATTCCCTGGGGCACCCCTCTGCATCCCAGAGCCATTGAATGAAGCGGCTGTTGTCCCCACGTTGTTTCTGTGCAGAAGTCACAGGGGTGCTTCTCACTGGATTTATTTTCTTTCTATGTTCTTTTTCCAGCAAAGAATAGTGAATTTCACTTGAAATAATACTTTGTACTTTGGTTTTCCTGAAGAATGTATCAGAGACAGAAGTCTCTATGGCATCAAGGAAGCAAGATGAGAGAATTTGTCGGTAATTTCTTCATACCCAGGATGTTTCATCCAAAGCATCTGTTTGCGCTAATGTTCTTCCAAGCCAAAGTTCTTGCAGCTTCTGCCTCAATTCCTCAGAATGTTCCTGAAATAGAAGGCCTTTATCTCCAGTCTTGCCTAGAAAGTCTGTTTACAAGCAGGGTACAGACAAACCCAGGACAACCGATGAAAATAAATGTCAAAGCAAGTATATGTACCACAAGGCTCACATCAGCTCTACATAACCAGACAATTAATCCCCAGTGAAAATCCTGAGAACACCTTCAAACAAAGAGCATGGGAAACCCCCAGCTTCGAGGAGGGTACAGCTTCCCCCAAAGGTGTTGGTTTGGTTTACGTCTGGTTCAAGCCAAAGTTGGTATTCTGCACACACACATACAAACACCCATGAAAAAGCAATGTCACATTTTTGGCCAGGTGTCCCAGTGAGATAAATCAGAAGTAAAACAGCACTGATGCTAGACATGGAGACAGGAGTGTTACTCCTGTAACACCATAAAAGCATCTTGATTCGGAGCTCCGAGTGTATCCTGCCCTGGCATCTTTGGGGAAGAATCTCATTTGTCCTTACATTCCTGACCTACCCTGTTACAGACCTCAGCCTTCTTCTTTTGCAGAGACCTTTTTCAGGGGCTGAGTCAAATTGTCCAGAGACGTCAACAAGTTGAGAGAGGCAGGCTCACACTGGCAGCAATTACCAGAGGGCAATGATCAATGGGGGTCTTTTGTTAGCATTACAGGATCACTATTGACTCAGGAAGGAAGTGCCCCCATGGTTTAGGCTGAGCTGAAATGGACAGGCAGCCTTGCCCTTGGCTGCTCACAAGCCACTAACCTACACTTACCTCATTAATTATTCCTGTCCAAATGGCAGCGATCATTATGATCCACAATCAGCTGAGGAAGAAGAGGTCACAGCAAACACAGAGGCTCCACTTACCAATCCAAGGCATGCATCCTTTGTCTTATTTGCATCCAAAATGTTGTACGACACTGGTGCTGTTCCTTTGACAAACAGGTAACAACACATGACAGCCATACCAGCTCTCTGCAAAAAAAAAAAAAGGGTTAAGCGTACAGGTTTTTCCACTTACAGAAGTAAAACTACAAAGCACAGTGACCTTGCTAATTGCATAGATGGGGAGGGGGGAATAGTGTTTACATTCCAGTGCACCCAGATTGCCTTGATCCTCACATACTCCTATCCCAAACTACGGCCAGAGCCATCAATGGTTTACAAGGCACTCGATGCACAATCCCATTGCTTCAAAAGTATAGTTTGTGCAAGGGAATTTATAGGAAGAAAATACATTTGACAGGAATAAAAGACATTTGAGGGATGAGGGCTTCTGGATGGAAGGATGGAGTCTCCTATTAAAGTCACCTTGCACTGCTGAGGGATAAATCACTCCCTCGAACATATTGCAGTCTGTTGTAAAGGCAGATGATTAGTATGACTGAGAATGAAACCACGCTCTGTTCTTACCCCCCACTGTGTTATTTTTCTCACTTGCACTGAATTGTTCAAGCCACAGCATTTTAAATCAAGCTCTGATTTAAGAAAGGGAAGAATATACAAAAGGAGCAGTATATTCTGAACACACCCTGCCCTTCAAGCTTATTGCTCCCCAGCCATTTCAGAAAGAGGAAAATCATGAGCCCCAGAGGAAACCTTACAAATGTGCACTTGCAAAGTGAAGTTTGCCACGTGTACTCAGCTGGGAAGGGAAAAGTCCCCAGCACCTCTGTTCAACACCCTGAGCCCTGGGGGAGAATGAATTTGCAGCATTTGGTTACTGTGCCCCAGTCTATCCTGATAGCTAACCAGGGAACAGCAGACAGCCTCAGGAGTTTCAGGACATAAAGAAAGGCCCCCACCATTTCCTTCTCCAACAGCATTTGTGCAGAAGAGGTTTTTTCCCTCTCCTTCTCCCCTCAGGGGGGATAAAATATGGAAAGAAGGGACTTTCAACATCTGCTCTAGATTTTTATTTTAACTCCACTGACTTTTTTTCAAGATTCTTATCCAGTGCCTATAGCTTAAACAGTCTGCATTTTCCTGACAAACAACTGTCAGACTCAGTCCTGTCTGTTGAACAGAAATGCCGTCAGCCTTTGACTGAAGCAATTGCAGTGGGAAAGATCAAGCATTTACAGACCGGGTTTATGCCAGATTCTACTGCACCAAAAGCATCTTACAATCTTCCACAGCCTGAAAGGGTGACTGAGAGATGTAAATTGTTCTTTCCTACAGCAGAGATCAGATAGGAGATGGAAAAAGGAGAGGTGATGATCACGGGCTCTGAGGAGCTGCACTGGTTTTCAAACACTCCCCACTCTGTGGTCTCCTAGCAAACAGCATGGGAGTTTAGCAATTGCTACTGTCCTGCTATAGCAGTACAAAAAGTGGCACAGAAACACCACTCAGGGTCTGTATTCCCCTGCAAAAAGAGGTCCCATTTTCAAAAGGTACATAGGGGAATTTACCATCCCCTGCTGGCTCAGGGCTAATGCTGACCAAACCCTGTTACTTCTGTTTAAGAGAAACTCATTCTCCCATAGCCAAAATTAGCAGCTTTTGTTCAGGGCACAAGAGATCAGGGATTTGTTATTTGTACTTCTGCAAAGCACTCAGATTCAGCAAGAGATGATCCCTCTCCCAGTTATCTTCCTGACACAGACCTCTTGGTGGGGGTACTTCTCCCAGCTAACAAGCAATAAGACAAGAGGAAAAAAACCTCAAGTCATGCCGGGGAAGGTTTAGATCATATATTAGAAAAAATTTCTTCACTGAAAGGGTGGTCGAGCATTGGGACAGGCCGCCTAGGAAAGCACTGGAGTCACCATCCCTGGAAATGTTCAAAAGGGATGTGGTTTAGTGACGGACTTAGTGCTGGGTTAATGGTTGAACTCAATGATCTTACAGGTCTTTTCTAACCTTAATGATTGTATGATTCTACTATCAGGTAATACCAAAGGGAAGCAGGAATGGGAAGCAGAGAGGGCACATCCCTGAGACTAAGAAAATCTCCCCTCCCAACTGCCATGCTGCCTCTTCAAGACTTTTCTCTACCCATTTCCATGGGCTGTGAGTGCCGTCAGTGATTTCAGCAGACAGCGTAACCAGCCACCACTGGACAGCACTTCAAACTGATGGTGGCTACAGGACCAAGTTACATGGAAGCATATCCACAGAAATCATTTTAGTGATTGTGGGCTGGCTGGGGCAGCCACGGTGATGGTGGGGTGACCATGCTTTCTGTCAGGGCAGACAGCAGAGCAGAGCCAACTCCTCTACCCTGGCAGAGGGCCGCCAGCAGAGCAGGGCTGCTGATGCAGCTGGGCAAGCCACAGCCCCTGCCAAAGCCCTGTCAGCAAGTGGCCACTTCCCCATCAGTGAGAACGCAGTGGCTGGAGGGGCAAGAGCTCAGCCGTGCTCCCAAAGCCGTGCTGTGCTACACTCCGCCCACCGCTGAGCCTGTTTACATAAAACCATTTCTTGTTTTCCTTTCCAGAAAGAGCACTGCCAATCGCTGGAGGCAGATGTGTTTATCAAGAAGTGTATCTCAAAGCCTGACATGAGATCTGCGGCCTCTGGTGCAGCTGAAAAACTCTGTCAACACCTTGGAGAGAGCAAGCCAGCAGGGCCAGCGGGGGGCCAGCCGGGACCACAGTCCTGCCAAAAGCTACAAGAGGAGCTCAAGCCAAACAAACCTTTTCCATGCCCTCTGTTCAGTATCTAGTGGGGGTGTCCAAACCACAAATCAGCCAGTTCTTATGTGAAAGGAAAATCCTTTTTTTATTATTATTTTTTAACCTCTCCCCCTCATTTGGAGACCTGCTCTGCCCTTAAACCTGTGACTATATCGCTGTATTAGGTCTGAAAGTTTATGTCAGAGGGATGTTGAAGTCTGACCATGCTGAAGATTGCCTGCTTAGGAAATAAAACACCCTTCTAGGGATCGCTGCACTTGGTGATCAGCCTGAATAAAAAAATATACTGAGGGACAGAGTAAATCCTTCAAGCAGAGACCGGCCGGGTAGGGGAAGAGGGTGAGTCACGGGTTAAAGAGACTTTTTGTTAATGCTTTCAGGCTCTGTCTGCTGCTTCTGAACTGCCACTTCAGGGAGAGCAGTTTTTGGGGGAGCAGAGGGTCACTGACATCCTCATCACAGGATGGGAGTCGCCCACAGTCCTTGGGGAGTCATTGCAGTCTGCACACCACAATGGGTTCTTCCACCTCCTCTTCCAGAAGCACCAGCTCTGGAAGCTCTGGAAGGAGAAAGACAGGTAATTTGCAGAAAACTAACCATGGAAGGAAAGAGAACAAGAAGGAAGACAAGAAAAAGAAATACATAAATCCTTCTTTACAGTGAAATGGAGTTAACATGGAAAACGTTGCCCATATCTGTGGAAAATTCCACTAAGCTTATTGCTTATCTGGTAATCATCAGTCAGCTACATTTGCACTCAGCTGAACTTCCTGAGGCAGAGCAATCTTCAAATCACCTCTTTTGTAAATCACTCTTTCTTCTCCACAGCTCTTCACTCGGGCACCTTCCCCATCCCTCCTCCTTCCTGGGTCTCTGTGACTTCTGCTGGGCAAGGTGCCCAAAGGGGGCTACAGCAGCTCCCCGAGGGAGAAGCATAGCTGGCATTCCAGGGGACTCATGTCCTTGAAGCCTTCAAAAATGACAAATAGCTGGAGAAATAAGTACGCACACACACGCAAATGCCACAACTTTCACAATTACGTACTTTAGGAGAAGATTGGGGTTGTATGTAGACAGGTACAGTCTTGGACCGCCATGCATTTTCAGAAAACCCTCAAGCTGGATTCCAGGATGGAAATGCTACTTTCTCAATCTCCTTTAATTTGGAGCACCTCAACCTTCCTCTTTGTGGGTGTCTGGTGGGGACACATTCCCCACCACTCCTGGCCCAGAGAGGAAAGCACAGTTCCCCAGTTCATCCACGGACATGACACGTCCTAGACCTGGCAAATAAAAGTACATGGGCTATGCTTCTTACACCTAACTTAAAGCAATTTGAAGGCGCTCTTCTCTGAAACTTTCTATTGCTGCTTAGTTTATAACATGAGTATAACAATAAGAAAATCCTAGTTAATCCTTGCTTATGGGCACATGGAAGAAACTGGGCAGGAGGATATCTTGTGGCATCTGATATCACCAGTGGGATCTAAACAGGCAATAAAACATGAAAGAAAGATACATTTTTATGGACATCCTGTGGAAGTGCAAAGCATAGTGTTTCTCTTTGCATCCACTGGACTTGCAGGAATCTCACCTTTGGGCCACCAAGGTTTCCTTGCCAAGATAAAGGTACAGTGCATGGGGCTAAACTTGCTCATTTTCAGTGTCCTATTCTCAGCAGCAATTGCAAGATGGTTTCCATACCTAGTGTCTCCCCAAACTACTTAAGTCTTACCTAAGTCTGTTTGGATGGTTCTGACAGGCTCAGTGAGAACCGTTTCTGAAGCTCAGGCTCATGAGAAAGACAGCTTTCTGCTTTCTCCCACAATGCATGGTTTTAGCTATTTTCCAAACCAAAAACCCCAAATGCAGGGGTTTTTTACCCTTCTGCTCCCCCTTCCTGCCGTTCAGAGCTTTTGCCTCAACCGCAGTACTCATTCCCACATACTGTCCAAGAGCTGCAACTTGTAATCTTCACACCAAATTAATCTCTGTTTATAGTCTCACAGTTGATCATAATGAGAGGGGCTTCTAAAACACAAAAAATCAGCATCTGCCTCTTGCATGTATTTTCCACTTAATATCTAGGAAAAATACAGCAATAGGACCATGTTAACAAAAAATATATGAAAATTTTTTTCCAGAGTTTATTCAGAAGCTACCCAAACACTGTACATTAGGTTCTATGACAGACTTTATGTTGGCAAACCGATAAGGAACACAGTGGGATAGATTTCCCAAATGGAGTAAATCAGCACCATTCCCTTGACTCCATTCACATAGTACAAGTCTGGCCTGAGATATCTAAGACACAGGCACCATGACTAGGAGTTAAATTAGAGTCTGCAATTCCCATTAGTGTTCTCTGTAATAGGAATCTTCGCTGGAACTGCCATTATCTTGGTGCTTCCTGAAGTACAAGTAATTATTGGGGATGTCAGGAAAAAATCCTTCAGGATGGAGTCATGTACATACCTACTTGGGCACATAGGGCACACCTCTGATGGGAGCCTGGCTTATTTTTCTGGGTAATGAAACACTGAATATCTGCTTTTCAGGATGATATTTTATGCATGTAGATGACAGCACAGGTAAAATGCCAGAACAGTCATTTTATCTGGCTGGTAGAAAATGACACTTGCAACGTCCAAACTAAAACACATTACCCTTTGGAAAGATCACATTGCTGCCAATAGGCAAAACGTTCAAAACTGCTTATCAGCCAGGCTTGGAGTAAGGCCAGAGCACCTCTGGAGCAGAGGCCTTTCTTTGCCTGTACATCACATCATCTCTGCTATCAGCCACTTCTCTGCAAGCTCACTGTGAGGCTTCTCATACTCCCTCTCCACCCAGCCCACCAAGGCCCAGAGGAGGAGGATGAGAAAGCATCTGAGCTTCTTTGCTGCGTGCTTCCTGTTTCATTTGTTTCTTTGTTTTGAAAAGGAGAAGAAAGAATCTGTCTTGAATGTCATGCATAGAGGCTCTGGCTCTGAAGCTGCTGCAGTGCTCCTATTGAGCTCCAAGCATCCCCACGCTCAATGGCCTTTTATGCCCCGATCACTGACGTGACAGCAACTGCGGTTACCATGTCACCGGCAGCTATTGCAGGCTCACAGGGAGCAGGACCTTCAGCCACAGGTTATGGACTCAATACATAATCACAGAGTCCTCTGAGCTCCATGATCACTCGGACCTGGCAATGTAACCTTTGGAATGCATCTGCCCTCTCCAGCACACCATTTACATTATACAGCATGCACAAAATCTAAATATTTGGGCACTTTTTTTGTACACTGCTAGAAGAAACAATCTGAATTTCAGCCAATTTGTTTTGTCTTTAGCAAGCTACAGTTTTGCAAGAGCGGTGTGAAATCCCTGACAAAAAAAAATTGGGTCCCTTTCACCTGCTCTGGCACACAAATCATGGTTAAAATGATGCAGATTCTTTTTTAATGTGAGAATTGTTAATTCTAGGGTTGACTGCTTGAGCTTCTCACTCCCTTGCTGTTGGATAAGTCACCTAGTGGTGGTCCCCAACCAGAGCTTATGGGCAGGTTGCTGGTGAAAGTGCCAACAGAAAACCACTGGGCAAATTTGCCTTTTGGAGCCATTTGGGGCCTCAAAACTCCATTAAGTGAGCAATACTGAGAACTCAAAGAAGTATCAAGTTGGGCAAAGTGGAATGGTTAGAAAATTAAAGTGAAAATTCACAGAAAAGACATTTCAGTGTGTATCCAGCTCCAATTTGTGTATCTGTTGCCTGCCTTGTGTTAAAAGCTCTCTCCTGAATTAAATGCACATGTTTTCCCAGGATTTCATAGGACTCCATAAATGCATTTAGACAACAGTAAGACAGCCCTCAGCTTTTCCAGCATTGTCTTACTGTTTTCTATGAGGGAAGCAATGTGAAAATCTTCCCAAACCAGCTGTAACAACTTCAGAATTTTGTCTTGGTATTTTTCAAGCTGCAGAAATGTTTTGGGTTTTTTTGTAAAGGGATTAGTTCCCTTGCTAAAGCTAGAATTATCGGGGCGCGGGTATGTAAAACATTGCATGTTTTTCTTCACGGGAATGCGGCTTCTACTAACCCAAATTTTCATCAGCTTTCGTATTGTATTAAATAAAGCCAATGCCTCAGTGGAAAACCAGGGGAAAGGAAAACTCTTGGAAACGGGGCCGCTCCCCGGTGTCTGCTGCCCTCCGGTGGCCTCACGCAGGCGCGCACAGATGGCTCATATTTTTTATATGTATCTACATATATAAGTACATATAAACACGCACACATATATACATACATATATATAGGTATATAGATGCGCATACACACATATATAGACGTGTGTGTATATATATATTTATATGTGTGTGTATATATATGTGTATATATATGTAGATAGATATATACATAAAAAGCATCGTGTGTCTCTTAACTGGAAATTCCCCTCGACCCCAAACTGCCCCTGCACTTATAGCTTTGGGAACACAATGCATACGATTTGGGGACGGCGTTTAACAACATGGCATGATACCCCCTTAATCTCATAGCAGATAGACACACGCAGACTCCCAAGCCAAGCAAACATATTTGTGTGGAAGGAAATAATCTGTGGCACAGCAATAACTGCAAGCCAAAATGGGGGGGTGAGAGGGGCAGTGGTGGGATTGAAACCGTTATTTTTCCTTTTTTTTTCTTTTTTTGTCAATTGCTTGGTTGCTTTGTTGTTAGTTTTACACTCTAGCCCCCGTACTTCCCCAGGGAGCCACTTTCCCTTGTCGAGTTTGCAGACGTGACACTGTGGGAAAGATGCCGGCTTGTACTTTGTCCTGCTTCGTTGCCCCCGGCACGGATCTGGCTGCTTTCCGGCCAGCATTCTTCTGCAGTGCCTTAGCTTCATGGAAAGGAGAAAGCCGAGGGTTTAGGGGGGGCAGGCTTCAGGGTTTCACCAGTGCAGACAGCCCATGCTATAGAAACAAACAAACTATGCAGCAAAAGCATTTTAAAGTCACAATCCTCTGACTCTGTACGAAAGCAAAACAGACCAGAAAACCACAGGCTCTGTATTCAAAACCCTCAGGGTGCAAAGTGGCCTGAATAAAACCAAAAGAAATGCTTGTCCAAGAACAGGCCAGAAAGGTGGTGTGATACTAAAGAAAGACTGAGAGAGGCTTGGGGACAGAAGATTAGTGAGAAGAGGGGAGAAAATGCGTGGGGAGGGCCCCGTTTCAGCAGTGACCCTATAACGAGCTCATCAGCAAACACATGCATTTCACCACAGGGCATGCTTAACTCCCAGTGCAGTTCCTCGGAATGACCAGTGCACTGGGAAAACAGAGGAGGGGGGAACAATTTTGCACAGGGTCAATTATTTCCGATTATTTGGAGATGGGAGAGGAGATTCTTTCCAAGCCCAGTGGGTAATCAGGCTTGTGCAATGAAGTGTAGCATTTGTTTCTCCTTGTTACCATAGCAGATATTTCCCCTCGGCTGTGGAGCCATCTCTGTTTCCCTGAGCCCTCCCCAACGCAAGGCCCCTTTCACTTCGCACCAAACTACGCAGTCATTTCTTGAGGGAGTGAATTACAGCAAGTTATTCCCTAAGGAGCCTTCCTTATTTAGAGAGAAACCACAAGCCAGGGAGATCTGGGAGTGGAGGGAGAGAAAAAGAGATCAGGCTTGTTTAGAAGCAGCAGCTAAACAGCTGGGAGATCTTTCAGTTGGTTTATATTTCTAACTCTGTTTGGATCTTGCTTTACAACCTCGAATGAAAACAAATCAGGATTGTTTCCTCCTTCTTGGAATGTCTGTTTAGGGTTTTAAGGGCGCAACAAGGAGGGGGAGAGGGGGAACAACTCTGTATGGGTTCTCAGGAATCACTGCTTTCCCAATGCCTGCAGCCTCTTTATCCCCCTGCTAACCTCTCCTGCACACATGCAGCCCCACTCTCTTCCGCACAATACAGAGACATTTGTAAAACGGCTTTGTCAAAAAAAGGTGGCTTTTCACCCTTCTCCTGGAAAAGGGAAATGTTTTTCCTGCGTTGGGTCTCTGCAGATTAAACTGTCCTGGAGTATCACACTGATTTGATTTTTTTTCTTCCAGTCACAAAAGCAGAATATCTTTCCCTCTCATCTCCCCACCCAGCCCTCCCAAAAAAAAAAAAAAAAAA